>CM067316.1:15100643-15700643 GCA_034231615.1 Meghimatium bilineatum | reverse complement strand
ATGTTAAGAGAGGTGTGTTCATCTAAATACAATGAGGTCAATCCTGTATGCAGTTAGAACCATTTTTCTAATGTGTGCGTATATATATATATATATAGAAGGCACATGTCACCATTTTGTATACAGGTGTCCAATCACATGGAAAGGAAATCTGCAAATATTTAACAGTATCAATGTTGACCACACAGGCCCATATGACTACATGGTTGCAATACTGCCAATCTAACATGAATAGATTTACAAGCATGATGTTTAGAAATTGTTAGAATTTTGGGTACAATGATCGCAGACCAACCCCAAGGTTATGAGGGAGAAAAAATTTGAGCGGAAATCTTTGTCGCAACATTCGGTAGTTATAACACACTATTCCAGAACGCTATGACAAAACATAAACAAATGAAAAAATAGCAGAGAACATTGTTCAAGCAGAATTCCACACACTAAATGATGATGTCATCGTGGGATAAAATTGTCAGCCGCATGTGTTCTGTCTTTTGGGTTTGGTGTTACGGTTAGGGTTCGGCTCTAGATTTCTGGCCCACACAAGTGCTTTTGAAGTGTATTCTCCACAACATTGAAAAATATTGATCTCCAGAAAATGTTTAAACAAGTAAATTTTAAGTAGGAAGCCAGAGGACAATTTAAAAAATTCTTGAGACTAACAGGAATTGAACCAGTCCGTTCTACGGCACCAAATCGCCTAGCAACAATTGCACACACGTTTTTCCGTACTTGACTAACCGCATCTCCAATAAAAGATGCGATTTCATCAAGCCATTCAAATCGTGCACACAAAGTCACCCGATTTCACTACTTAGAATTTACTTGTATAAACAATTATTTGAAGCAAAATTGTATTGTCTATATATGTTATCCATGTTTACAAGAAGACCTATCGGCTCTTGTATAACTAATACGGATATTATGTTATATGTTTGTTGTTACTGAGGATATTTCAATACCTGTACGGGATGTTTGTTGTTGTTGTAATAGTCCTTGTCTCAATTGGTCCGTTCGGGTGACTTTGTGTGCACGATTTGAATGGCTTGATGAAATCGCATCTTTTTTTGGAGATGCGGTTAGTCAAGTACTGAAAAACGCGTGTGCAATTGTTGCTAGGCGATTTGGTGCCGTAGAACGGACTGGTTCAATTCCCATTAGTCTCAAGAAAATGTTTAAGAACAACCCTAACCTTAATACTTAACCCTAACCCCAATACTTAACCCTAACCCCAAAGATCTAACGCAAGACGGAACACATGCCTCTGACAATTTTATCCCATGATATCATTTAGTATGTGGAATTTGCTTATAATGTCTTGAAATTGCACACATTACAAACCCAAAAACATGCTTCGTTGGTGCGCAACTGGAGGTTGGTCTGCGATCATTGTACCGAATTTTGAAATGTTAATCTAACTTTTTGTCACAATTTTATGTCACATGTGATTCTGGTTTTTTAAAAATAGACGTTACAGAGCCATTACAAAATTATGGTATCTATTTCAGACCCACAATGATTAAGTATGGTATAGACAACATTCGTGAACTTGTAGGACCCAAAGTCAACTTGAAGATGGTCTATGAAAACCCATTGTGTCGATTGGAAAAATGACAACACTTGAATCCTATGTGTCTTGTCACTGTGAAATAAATTATGAAAATATCAAGCTAAATATCATTAGTTTTATTTTTTTAACAAATATATTAGTTAATAATTGAATCTATTTTTAAGTGGATGGGGTTATGTTGTTATATTATGAGTTGTGAAAGTGCAAAATTATCCAAATGTTAATTATTTTACTGTGTTTTAGGGTTCATTATAAAAATTATCAGAGTATTGTAAGAAGTAATTAGTTATGCATCATATGTTTTAAAAAAAAGTTTATAAAATTATTGTAGTCTTTCTTATGAAGGTGTCATTCCTTTGAGCTTCAAGTATTTGTGATAGAAACTTTCTTTGCATTATTTTGCTGGAGTTCAGTAATAATTGTATTACCAACTTTGAATCTCAATGTTAGACTACTTTAAGTGAGCGCCCAGTTTTTCCAGTATTTTATACACATATGACATTATATGCAATGAAAAAGTATACTAATATTGCTAAAGTGTCAACTAAATCAAATGTGTCTATCATGATTGTTCTAGCAGATGTCATTTTCTTATTAGACTGCATTAATCTGGCACCTGTCCAGCTCTGTGCTGGAAAGGCACAGAATGTTTCAGATGACCAAGGTACAAGGCTCAATTTTCAGTGGACAGTTGAGTATCCAGATCATTCAGAAAACAATAACAACCTACTGAATGTAAATATTGCCTAGATTAAGTTTGCTATCATTACACCCAAAAAATTCTGGTTGATAACTATATCCTATATGCTACTAATTTATGAATGTTGACACAGTAGTTGTATGTACACATTTCCAATTTGTTTCATCGTTACATTCACCTGAAATAAGAATCATTTTACTCAAACAATATTGTTGCAACTCAAAAGAGATAGTGTTGCATACTAATAAATGTGATTGCATTCTGAAGTGTTTTGTTGGATTCTGTGATGTATGAACCGGATTAAGTGAAGTTTAATATTGATCTTAATGATTCATCAAACTTAATCAGACTTGGTACTCATGAATCCTGTACTTGTAACCCTCTGTGAATGTTGCATACACTTTTAACAAGAACCAGTAGTGCTTAAGACCGAACACTTCTTATAGTGTGTCCTTTTATTTCTTCAGCGTTCATTCTCAAACTCCGACTGGATTTCTCTTGTAACAGGACTATGATCCTACAAGATTTCCAGTTGAATGTAGTCCAGAGAATGGAAATGCGTTGTGTTGCCGTTTTATTTGCGCCAATGGCCCAACACATCTGTCTTTGGCGGATGTCCTTTTATTTGTTGTTGTCAAATATGATTGTAGCTTGGTGAGGAAGATCCAGTGTGTTTACAGTGTTTAATTCAATGTTTGTTTTATATGTTTCTTGATAAAGATCCCTATTAGATCGCAGTGTATAAAGTCATAGTTCCCATTAAAAAAAAAAAAAATATTTTACATTGAGTATTTTTACGTAATACTTTGTTGACCAGCAATCCAAAGTGCACTTATCAACCATTACCCAAGGGTGTACGCACATTTTTTTAAGAATGACAATGATGTCTGTAAAAATCCATATAAAATCAAACTTGTGAGAAAGAGCCTTGAAACTTTATATGTGTCGTAATGGAATGTGTGCACTCACCTTCTGAATGAATTTGAAAGCCCAGAGTTATTTCAAGTGAAAAATTCTACTTATTATAATATGATGCTAGACTATATCATACAATCTTACCTTCGAAAACTCCGATATCTTCATGATTAATACTCATGAACAGCATCTATAGACCTATTTCAAGGGTGCAGACATTTTGGAACAACGTACTTTTATGGGTGAGATATTTTTAGTAACAGTATCGCCACGTTGTCATATTTCTGACATATATCATAGCAGTTTCGGCGCTAACCGAAATTGGTCACCAAGGTTCTATAACGGAAATTCGATGACCGTAGAAAATGGTCAGTAAAGTGTTCATTAGTTTTATTAGTAATAGTAACATTACATTATCCGTATTGTTCTCACTTCTTATTTGTTATTTTGGCACTCTCCACTTTGTTGGATATCCTCTGGTAATTTGGTTATTATATTCCTTTCACGATCTCAAGGTGGCCAAAAGAAGCGCTATAAGGACTTGTTAAAGATCTCACTGAAAGCCTTTGAAATAGACCAAGATACATGGCAAGAATGTGCACAAAATAGATCTATATGGTGCTCTATAGTCAAAAAGGGAGCATCATGTGAAAAGAGAAATGCAGCAGCTCAACAGCGGAGAGTAGCTAGAAAGTCATGAATAGACCAAAAACCTTCACAGTAGTCATTCCATGCCCGAACTGCCCAAGGACATTTGTAGTTCGAATAGGGCTTATTACCCATGCGAACTATTAGACATGGACATAAATCTAACTGAATTTTTAAAAGTGGATGTAACAAATGATTATCATCACTTGTGGTGTACGAACACACACACACACACATATTCCTTTATTCTGACATGTAAAAGGAATCATCATCTTCAATACATCCATTTGCTCATGCTGATTCTTACAAGTAAATTCAAGTAGGAAGCATGAGGATAAATGAAAATAATTCTTACAGCTGATGGGAATTGAACCAGGTCTGTTCTAGCAGCACCGAATTGCTTTGCAACACAAGTAAACAGGTTTTCCGTATTTGACCAACTACATCCCCAAAAAAAAGGTGTGGCGCGGTCAAGACTTTCAGCCAGTGTACTCGAGTCACTGAGAACAGACCAATCTAAACAAGGACTATTACATCAACGAACATCCCGTACAAGTATTAAAGTACAGTTCTGATTCTCACAAGGGGTTCAGTATGTCAGACCGATCAATTCTTCTACTGTCCGACACCAGCAGTTCACACAATCCAATCTGCTCTCTCGTAGCCTTGCAAATCCACATGACCAGGCATGAAAACGAATGACATATTCCAATTCTGACCTCTTCAACAAACACAGCCTACTTGTGTTTTTATGATAAAGCTCAATGTGTCACTGAGGATGCAGACATAAGTTGCCATCTGTGTACTCATCCATTTCAAGAACCTGATCACACCATAATCTACAGTCATGCTGCTTCCCAGATTAGCAGGATGTAACTCAGAGAACAATGTATTTTCAGTTTATAGCTTGGTTGTGATATATGCGCCTTTCGGCTTGACAGATCCAACTTCAGCACATCTTCTGGGTCACTGACCATCTATGGTATGGTACAGCCAACCCCACCCACAAAAACACCTTACATAACATGCATTTGATCACCCTAACAATATTCTGCTCACATCTTTCAAACTCTGATAACACTACAGTGGTTATTTTTGCAAGTTCAACCTGTCTTATCTCAATATATAATACTCAAGACTATTAACAATATCAACACAACGCTAAATAGAATAAATTCTTAACCATTCATTTAAGAGTGTTTATTAATAGGCAACATACAATGGAATCCTATATAACAAATACATTCAGGCCAACAAAATATATATGCAATAACCAAAATTTGCTATATACAATAAAGAATAAACTAAGTAAAGATTTTGAAAAATGTCATTCAATAAGAAATTTTGTTGGGCCCAGAGATGACATGCACACCAGAGTGCACAGGCCGGCGCTCCATAGCTGGTCGAGCATCAGGGTCAGTGAACCACAGCTGGCCAAGACCCTCAGTACACTTCCATGCAGTGGGCCTGGAAATAGGAGTGCAGCAACCCTGCTGTAGCATGGCCAAGTACTAGGGATCGAAGATACGGGAATGCCAACCCGGCCCAAAAAAATGCTGGCTGAAGACGGATGTGTCAGGTCAAAAGACGCAGATAACGCAGCTTGCTGTAAAACATGACACAACGCAGATCACCCTCATACGTCCTCAGGACGATCAGCCGAATGCTTTCAGAGGGTCCGCCGCAAGGCGCACGACTTAGAAGAAATTTTGTTGTAAACATATGCGCTATAAAGGTATTCCAAAGTGGTAATATTTAATGTTTTAATCATTGGTTCAAAATTTAGATCATGGTTCACAGTCTTAGTAATTCAGAACAAACAAAATATAAACCAATTTATACCATGGTCGAGTTTGTACAGAAACATTGTCCTTGTGTGTTCCCACTCCAAATCCTGCTTGGAAGCAGGATGTGGTCCAGAGAATGTGTTTGGTTTACAGCTTGCCTTCCACCCTTGTGTTGTCAGGTCCGAAAGGAGACCAAAAATAGCAAGATCGTTAACTTCCATGCATGTCATAGGAGGCGACTAAGAATGTTATGGAGTTGACTGTCTAATCCCATAAGGGTCAAAAGTAACCCAGAAGCCATGCTGAAGTCATATTTGTCAGGTCGAAAAATGCAGATATCAGTCAAGATGATGTAAACGATGACAAAGCAAATTCTGTTTGCTGGTCTATATCCTGATAATCTGCAAGTATTTGAGAATAAATGCGGAAGAAAATCGATTGGCTGTGTTCTGTACCTTTGCGCCTAACACATCTGACCGTATGACAAGAATACTACAATAGTGGTGACCAGAGCAATGATAGAGTTGGAGATTCAGAATTTTTTCCATCTGATTCAGTATGCTTTTAAAGATTCATTGGAGTATCTATGCATCAGTGGCTGGAGTTGATGAGAAATCTGTGTTGAAGAGTTACCTTCATTTTTGTACCTGGACATGCAGTGTTTAGGGGGAATAAAAGAGAAGACAGATTTACCACTGTGCCAAGTGGAAGTTACACGGACAGTGCTGATATTTTTAATGCAACTAAGGAGTCAGATTAGGTGTATTTCTTCTTCTGTGTCTATGGCTAGAATGCAGGATCTGGAGTAAAACATGGTGTTGCGATAAACAAGCAGCATATAGGAATCAAAAGAATTATCAACCATGACAGAACCGGAAGTCATTTACCACATGCTGCAGGACATACTGAATGAGATCAGAGCACCTATGTACGTATCCGGAGTGCCATGATGGTCTGACGACTAAATCTGACCAGCATGGCTTTTGGGTTACTGACTGACAGGATGGGAAAGTCAATTCTACCCCAAAAACCCCTGGCTTAAGTGTAGCTTCCCACGACATGTATGGTAGCTCAGTGTTGCTATTTTTACTTTCAAGACCCCCAGAAAGATTTTAAGTGAATACTATTGAAACCATATTTAAAAAATGCCAGAATAAATACCAATCTGGCCCTGAAAGTAAAACTCCACCACATTGGATTTGTAATAAATGTGCACTTCCTTGGGATTTTCAATTAATCTTCACCAATGCAGCTAAAAATGTTTAAAATATTTCTGCAGTAATTTTCCACACACAAAAATACATACTGTAGTAACAATGCATATTAAAAACACATGGCTCATACCAACACACACACACACATCCAATCCCCAAATAGAAAATCATTTCATTTTTTTCCCCATCCAAAA
Organism: Meghimatium bilineatum; assembly: GCA_034231615.1. Classification (NCBI taxonomy): domain Eukaryota; kingdom Metazoa; phylum Mollusca; class Gastropoda; order Stylommatophora; family Philomycidae; genus Meghimatium; species Meghimatium bilineatum. The sequence goes on along the minus strand of CM067316.1, from coordinate 15,693,615 downwards.
CTTGGTTTTTGGTTTCCCAAGAAGAGTACCTCCTGCTCTTTTCAGATGTTTTCTTTCTGACTGATGATGGCGATTTTGTTCTACTGCTTTTTTGTTAATTTCTTTGTCCTGTACAGAAAAATATATATATATAAGTATACATAAGTCATAGACAATATTATGTATAAAAGTCCCCATTTGTCATGCCCAGCCACTATTACTTTAAAAGATTTGGAAACAAATAACAACTTGGAATGATGATACTGAGGTTATCGGGGGCTGTGTTGCGATTGTGGTCCTGGATTCAATCCCCCGTTGAGGCGGAAATATTGTTATGGAAATGGGAGCGCTATGGCTCTCAGGTCAACCGAGCCTTAATTTGGTACCGGATTAATCTGGGAAAGTAAAGACTGTAAAGTAGAGGAGATGGCTACTGCCCTCATATAGCAGAGCCACTGAAATGTGAGATCGTTAATATCTCACGCTCCTACGGCATTAATAAATGCTATGGGTTAACTTTACCCAGGTTAAAAATAACTGATTCTATTTATTAGCAAGCAATAGTGATAAATGGACTCTGATGCCGAATTGGACTATCTTATGCGCTTGTTCTCAAACTCCTGCAATTAGTAGGATATAGGCCAGAGAATGGAATGCGTTGTGCCCTGGTTTACATCTTAGCTGTGATATCTGCACCTTTCTGACATCCGTCTTCAGCATGGCTTCTGGGTCACTTTAAACCTCCATGGCATGGGGCAGCCAGCTCCACCCCAAAACCTCTGTAGTCGCCTTTTATGACATGCATGGCAGTTAGCAGTGTCACAGTTCTTTGCTCATCTTTTAAGCCTTAATAACATGAGGCATTGCACAACTTAAATACAAAATCTTGACCCTGTGTGGGATGGTACAGCCAACTCCCCCATAACCTCATTAGTCACATGACATGCATGGGAAATAACGTTGCTATTTTTGGACCAGAAAACACAAGGGCGGAACAATGATTTAAGAAATCACAAGTAATGATGATTATAGACTGACGGAAGATAGTTCTGCTGGTCCAGGAGCAAATGATCGATCCCTTCTATCTTAAGAAAGGTAGCATGGCTCTGCCACACAAAATCAAGCAGAAAATAAATTGATGGGGAATTGTTTTGTAAAGCTTGTTCATAACATCTTATGAGAGTAGTAACTTTATTGGGATCTTATGAGAGTAGTAACTTTATTGGGTGATTTAAAATGATTTCATAAAGCTATCACTGGCAAAGCTCACCAATGCCTGTATATAAATAGTATCGCAGTGAGCAAGACTGGTCTGAAAAGGTGTGGTAGTACAAGTGTTTAGAAAATATTAAAAGAATGCAGTACAATAAGCTACACTATTTCATTATTAGAAACTAGCAAATTAGAAGAGAGCAATACACTGAGCTGTTAATTTCAATATTAAAAAAGAACAGATTAGGAGAGAGCAGTACATTGGAGCTAACCTAATTTCATTATTTAAAAAACCACATCGAGCTAAACTCCTTAAGGAGAAATGGCTTAGCCAACCAGCAGAGGTTTGAAACTAAGACTGGCGGGCTCGTCTACCATCACAGGCCCACAGCTCACCCTAGAAAGTTACAATGCTGAATTATAGGCATTTAGGCAGAAAACACAGCTCAATCAGAAATAATTATCGCATAGCAAACGAAATAATAATTATTGAATAGATTGATGAGATAAGCTGTTTCATTATTAAAGAGAATAGATCAGGAGAGAGAGCAAACTACATATAATCTCAATGTATATAATACCACAGTAGCGTAAAGTGTATGAGACTTGTATCACAAGACCAAGTTACCTTTTTCAATGAGAATGTAAACTCTCTGTTGCCCAAAGAACCACTTGCACGTGTGACACCACTTTCTGCAGATTCAAGTCTTTCTGCTAGAGGTTTTCTGTGAGATATGAACAAAAGAGCATTGCATCAGTTTTTCAAGCATTTATGCTGTAACTTTCAGGTCTACATTCACTCTTAAATTCCTACAAATTAACAGGTTGTACCACAAAACATAATTCAGCTGAAGGTTTGATGTGTTGGACCTTTGGCGAAAATAAAATGACAACGCAATGCATATCCATTTTCTGGACCATGTTCTGTTGAAAATATAGTATCAAGAAGTATGCTGTGCTGCAAGTTTCACAGCAGAACTGCGTTATTTCATCATAACACCGACATCAACTGGGATGATGTCTGTGATGTGCCCGACTGTGACTAATGAGCCCAATCCATGTTTGTAATTGTCTACCACACTCTGGACATGTGTGGGGGAATCTGTTGGATATTGAGCAGCTCTTGCCGTTATTCTCTTGCATTTTTGTTGTGCTGCTTGAACTCAGGTTCTCTGTAGCTGCTGCACCGCTCTTGTTTCTGCCATGCCAGTGAGATCTGTCTTGTGCAAGATTCTCCCATAAATTTGTGTCTATTTTGAAGTAAGTCAGTGATGTCTTAAGAGTGTCTTTAAAACGCTTCTTCGATCCTCCTGTGTTGTGGGAGTCAGTCTGGAGTTCTCCATATAACAACTTTTTTGGTAGACGATGATCTTTTATGCGGGCTATTCCCAGCGTGTCTGCGCCTTCATCAACATTCTATGTATGCTTACAAACTTAGAGATTTCATCAAATTTGACAAGCACTTTCCACAGCCCATCTGTGCTCACAGTGTCAAATGCATTTGTGAGGTCTACAAATGTGAAAATTTCTATTTGGTGTTCTTGGAGTTGACAGGCAGCAAAGATCATGTCCTCTGTCCCGTGATCAGCATGAATTCTACACTGACATTCAGGCAGAAGATCATCTGTGAGCGTCTGTTAAGTCAGTTCATCATTACACGAACTAATATTTTACCAGATATGGATAGCAATGATATCCCCCAGTGGTTGTCACAGAACTGTTTATTTCCCTTGCCTTTATAAGGTGGACAATTGAGGCATCTTTCATATTTTGAGGCAGGGTTTCTTTGTCAGCACATAACAAAGATCTTGGTAAACTTCTGGACAAGCAACTCTCCTATCTTTTAGATGTTTGCTGGAATGGCATCCATACCAGGAGCTTTTCCATGTGACATTTGTCCATTTGCAGTCATTACTTCTTCATTTGTTGGTGGTATGTCAAGCTCTTCTCTTATGTTGAATTGTGGCATGTGATGTATTGCTTCTTCACTGTAGGCTGATGGCTTATTTAAAATTGGTTTATAATATTGTGCCCATCTTTTTAGAATCTGAGTTTTTTCTGTAAGCAGGACTGACTCATCTGAATTAAGCAAAGGTGGTGATCCTGCAGAACTTAGGCTATATATTTTTTCTCAAAGCATTGTAGAATTGCTTGTAGTCCCTCTTGTCTGCAAATTTGTACGAGGACAGAACACATGAACTAGAAATTGCATACTGCTGAGAGTTGTGTCTTCTTTCGTTCACTTGAAACATGTCTATGTCTGCAATTCTGTCTCCTGATAAAACTCAAGTTAAGTCTTCTGAATATGAAAAAAAGCTCTGGAGAAAACACCACTGTATATGGAAAATAAGAGATTTATACCTGCGGATGGAAACAATGACATCTGATACAAGTGAACAATGCATCGAATCATAAAACTCACTTGAAATCTTTCTTCTTATCCTTGTCTGTCTTGACACCAAACTCTTCTCCATCTTTTATTTCAAACAGTCTGGCCTGTCTTCTTTCCTCTCTCTCCTGAGCCCTTTCCTGAGCTTTCTTCTCTCTTGTCACTTTCTGATGTTCTAGTCTAACCTCCTGTGCCCATGTATGTTCATCTTCTGAACTGCTGTCCTCATCATCACTAGGTTTGCCTTCAGGCTCATCAGCTCCCTGTAGACATGTACACAACAGTATATTAGAGTATGTGTATTTTCATACACAAAATATTTAAATAAATGACACATCTAAACAATTATTTCAGAATAATTATTCAGGTGATATATTCTTCTTTATGGACGCTTTGAACTATTCATGCTTCTGGGGGAGTAGACTGGGGGAGCTGCAATCAAGGACATGTTTAACTCAGCCCAACTCGCCCATTCGCAGAGTGTTCAGAGAATCCTTAAGAAAGACCATGTTCTGGAAAGATGATATGAGATTTGAAAAGCCAACCAACTAGCATTGTGATAGTTCAGGAAAAGTCATGCCGATTCATTGCAGAGTGACTTGGTCAATAAAAGAAGTTGATAAATTACAATAAAACAAAAATAAGATGAAAACATTCAGTTATTGTGCAAGTTGCATAAAGAATATCTTAGCAAGTAGCATAGACTATTGATCTTGTTTTCATTCTTAGGACTTCTAAACATTTCCAGATTCCTGACACTCGTTATTATAAGCTAAATTACAATGCACTCAGCAGTTAAAAATAACAATAAACAATAAACATATAAATAAAATAACAGTACAATCCAAGATAAAGGGTCTACCTTCACACTTTTTATAAAAATCTGCGCCAATCTGAAATTTTGTGACGCCACTTACAGTCGGTTCATTCTTGGATACAAAATTGCTAACATAATCAAAAATTTGTTAGAGATGTATAAACTCTTGTACAGTCACGAGGACTGCTGTCGGATTTGACGATCTGTGCACCACCCACTGAGAGCTCCCTGTGTGTGCCACTCACTGAGACAAACCTATACAACCCACACTTTACCACTCATAAAACTCTCTTAAATAAAATATCATCGACCCCCAACCACTGATTGGTAATTATAGACAAGAGAAATAATGTGCAGGAACAAATTTGTCTGCATTTAATTTCTCTTTTAAAAAAAAAGGTAGACAATCTGGGATTGTACCGAAATAACTTCCTGAAAACATGAACAAAAATGTATTACCTCAACTTCTTTAAACTGACGAGTCAAATTATATTTCTCATCTCGTTTCTTCCTGGCTTTTTCCAATTTGGACATAACTGGATTGATCAACCTAAATTCTTCTGACTCATGGTCAATTTGGAAGTTAGGATTGGCAAACATAGCAGCAAAACGGTCATCTTTAAGAATGCTGCTCACTGCTTTGTTCTGAAGAAGGAAATAGATAACAGAGCTATAAATAAATATTTCACATCATATACAACAAAGGGGATATATTATGCATACGACATACCACTATTATAGTCCTAAACACAAACATTGTTATAAAATGTGTACATATGTTTCTACAATTTTGATGTCTCCAATTTCAAAAGTAGGATGCTACTGAGGAAGAAAATCTCTAACTGTTGAGAATATTCCAACTAGACTTCCATAAATTATGCTAATGTACTAACATCATAATAAATTACTGTGTTAACCAACGGTTTGATGCGTCGAGCCATTTGTGCAAATACCGGTGACACAGCGCATTTCCACGCTTAGGACTATATCTTGCTGGAAATCTAGTACAAGAGTAATCCTGCTACAAGAGGATATCCCATGGGAGTTTGAGAACAAACATCCAAAATAAAATTGTGTTATGGTACCTTTGATGCGTGAATGCTCGAACGAGTTAAAAAATGTGATAGATTATTAATTACAACAAATACCCAGACAATGTTTAACCTAAAAAAACATACGTAAGATGCATTCACAAATATTGAATACTATACTATTTCGACTGTGTTGAATTTGCCAATCAATGGTATTCATTCTTAGAATTAGATGTGATAAACGGAGAACATAAACAAAACATAGTGAAATGGTATTCTACAAAGGAATATAATCATTGGCAGAATGGTCCACACTAATATATGTTGCAATTACACATATGTGAATGTATGTGTCAACAGTATGGTTCATTCCAATGGTATAAACGCAGATATTATCCAATGTTGGCCACTAACATTTATGGCTAGGCATGAATAACGGCTGGAATGGCAGTGAGAGGGTTAATCTACATGCACAGATTCAGTATTTTATGCAAAATAAAGTAGTCCTTAATCAATGTACATAGAAGTCATTATTGCATGCACAATAAAGCTTTCTGTGTTTGTTTTTTCCTTTCCTGAAAAAGACCTTTTGGTAGAAATGTCAATTGGGTGTACTGTCCAATGTAAAACTGCTATTTAACCATTTAATTTTTTTAATATTTACAATACAATAGCACGTTATTCAAATGGTTAACACTGCTATTTAACAATTTAATTTATTTAACATTTACAATAAAATAGCACTTTATCCATATACATAGATGTAATTATTTTATGTACAATAAAGTAGCCCTTAATCTATTTACACAATTCTGTAAAACTAGGAGATATAAACTCATACCACACGTTTCCTTGGGTTTGCCAACTGGGCCTGATCTTCGTCCATCAGTTTTTCAGCCAATTCTCTGTTGACACTTGGAAGTTTCTGTTAAGACATAAGCAGTAAAAAACTGACTAAGACACATCAAATGGATTGTTTTGATTCCCAGAAATTGTATGAGTAATAGAGTTCTTACATCATTTTGTTTAATTTATATTTTTAGGGGGATTTCCCCCAGAGCTTTATTTCAGACTCGAGACCCCAAACTCTCAGCAGCGGAATGCAGTGATTTGAGATGTAGCCTCATCCTTCAGAAATGATAAATATATAACTGTAAAGAGAAGTTCTTATGTGACTTCTACAAGGAGAAAGTCTCACTATATGTGCATTTCATCTATTGGGGGTTTTTCTGTTGCTTGGAAGTTGGTCTTGTGGGCCACTGGTGAAACCTTCAGATAGCCACATTTGTGCATAAAATTTCATGATATAATTCAAATTCATTTTCCTTTAGCGCATAGGGCAGATCTCTCCAATTATGTCTGTTCAAAGCTATTCTGTGCAGTTCTTGAATTAAATTGAATTGAATTAAATGTTGATTGTTTTACTTTCTCTAAGTATTGTTCTTCTGAATATTTCTTTTGGTCTACCCATGGCATAAGTCAAAAAGTTGACAATAAATTATTTTTATTTCTCACATATAGACAGTGTTTAGCAGTATTTGTACTTGTAAAATATTTCAGTTCATGAATAACCCAGCTATGAGTGTGTCAAGATAATAAGAGAGTTCTGGTTGCTTTAAGTATTTATTATTGGAAGCAAGTAGAGAGTAAAATTGTGAACAATGGAGCTGGTCTTCTTGGAGGTGTGGCTTCCAGCAAACAGGTCATAAGAACAACAACTAATAGACTTGTTTGGCATTATTTCTGGTTTCTTCTGCATTCATTCACAAACTCATGCAGATTACAATGTAATCTGGAGAGCAGATTGTTTTGTGTCTTTTACAGCTTGGCTGAAATATATGCACCTTCTAGACTGATATATTCAACTTTAGCATGACTTAGAATCACTTTAACCCTCTATGGGATAAGATAGTCAATCCCACCTACTTAGTTGCCTCAACAACATACACGGCATCTCAGTGTCTCTATTCATTGCTCTTTTTTCAGGTCCCAGCAACAAATGAACCTTATTGGCAGTATTGATCCTTATTAATTTTTGTGGTTTACACATTTCTTTTCCTGCTGATCTCAAAGGGTTATTGAAAGGGGATCTACTTGTATCACAGCTTCTGATCTCCAAGGGTTATTGAAAGGGGATCCACTTGTATCACAGCTTCTGATCTTCAAGGGTTATTGAAAGGGGATCCACTTGTATCACAGCTTCTGATCTCCAAGGGTTATTGAAAGGGGATCCACTTGTATCACAGCTTCTGATCTCCAAGGGTTATTGAAAGGGGATCCACTTGTATCACAGCTTCTGATCTCCAGGGGTTAATAAAAGGGGATCCACTTGTATCACAGCTTCTGATCTCCAGGGGTTAATAAAAGGGGATCCACTTGTATCACAGCTTATTTTAGCTACTGTTATATATACATATTCATTTGAAGCATATCCTGTATACAAAATTGCTATTCAACCATTATTGATGCATGTATATTATAGGGCTTAAAAAATAGCATCAATGTGATCTTCCATACGTGTCGTAATAAGGGACTAAGAAGATTGTAGAGGTATGGTTTGCTGTACCAATCTAAAGTGGTCAAAATGACCCAGATGTATTGGGCCTAAAAGGCAGATATCATAGGTAAGCTTTAAACCATGAAACATTCCATCCTCAGGGTTACATTCTGCTAGTTTGCAGGAGTTGTAGAATGAACACAGAAGAATTACTGTTGAATTTTTAGGAGCCATTAATACATCCAATCATATCACTAGTACACTGTGGACAACACCTTTCAAACCACGAGCTAATTCAATTCTTCTTCTTTGTCGTTGTCCTGAAAAAGATGTTTGTGGCGTTATGACTGTTTACAGCTTTGTTGCGATACTGCAACTTTCGGCCGACATATCCGACTTCTGCGCGGTTATTTTTGTGGATGGGTTGTCCTTTCCTCTTCGATACCTAGAACTTGGCAAGGCTACACTGCTGTACTCCTGTTTCCAAGACCCACAGCGTGGAAGTGTCCTAGGGTCTTGGTCAGCTTTGGTTCGCTGACCCTTATGCAGTGACTAGCTATGTGTCATTAGTCCTTAGCAATCTAGTGTGCTTGGTATCTTGGGCCCGCTAATTCTATTGATCTGGATTTGTAAGGTGGGTCCACTAACCACTCTATCATTAGAGTCAAGACTAGAGTGTTATATCGAGCCAATTCTTTCGTAAAAATGTGTATCATCGACTGTAAACAAAATACCTCAAACTGAACTGGAAACCACTGAGGTGTGAGATGTTTTGAGAAGAATGATGAAAATACAATGGACAGCTAAGATAAATTAATATAGAGGTAATCATAAATGCTATGGTAAAGAGACAAATTATAGCAAAATATTAGAGGCAGACAATCGAAATGTACAGTGTATGTGGTGAGAACAGAAAAACTTGAACATTTAGTAACCACTGGAAAGATGAGATTCTTTCTTTAAGATGAGACTCTGTGTTTAAGTCACAGAGAAAAGCAAATAGAGAAAATCCCAGGGGTTTGAGAGCTTGCACCCTTTCTTCCCTGTGTCAAGTGGTGGTAGGCGCACATCTTTTTCACCGGTGTTGTCTTGTGTCTATATAGAGGGTGTTGGGATTGGGGGTTTGATGGTATTGTTTCCGCAGGTCTTATAGTGCAGAGCATTCAATAAGGTGGTGCTTTACTGCTTGTTTTTTTCCTCCTCATGTCTGTTGCAGTATTATCTATTATATAAACAAACTATTTATTTCCTCTTCTTCTTCCACGTTCATTCTCAAACTCCTGCAGACTAGCAAGATATAGTCCAGAGAACGGAATGCGTTGTGTCATGGCTTACAGCACTGCTACAATATCTGTGCATTTCGATTGACACATCCAACTTCAGCATAGCTTTGGGTCATTTGAGCCGATAAGTGATGGGGCAGCCAACTCCACCCCATAACCTCCTTAGCCTCTTACGACATACAAGGAAAGTAAACATTAAACAATGTTGCTATTCTTTGCTACACTTGGACCCTGGCAACGCACACGTGAACTATTTATTTGATCATACGTTACCTTCAGCCTGACTCGATTAGATCTTTCTTCTTGAATCTTCTCTCTGATTTTTGATTTTCTATATTTCTCATATGCAAATGGATCAGCTATGGATTTGGCCTATATAGAAGAAAACAATGTTAGAACACATTTAAAACACATGAAATGTTTATGTATAATTCAAATGTTAAGATTTTAGGTAAATTTTATACATATAATTTCACTGCAAATGTTTATGTATGATTCAAATGTTAAGATTTTAGGTAAATTTTATACATATAATTTCACTGCAAATGTTTATGTATGATTCAAATGTTAACAAGATTTTAGGTAAATTTTATACATATAATTTCACTGCAAATGTTTATGTATGATTCAAATGTTAACAAGATTTTAGGTAAATTTTATACATATAATTTCACTGCAAATGTTTATGTATGATTCAAATGTTAAGATTTTAGGTAAATTTTATACATATAATTTCACTGCAAATGTTTATGTATGACTCAAATGTTGACAAGATTTTAGGTAAATTTTATACATATAATTTCACTGCAAATGTTTATGTATGACTCAAATATTGACAAGATTTTAGGTAAATTTTATACATATAATTTCACTGCAAATGTTTATGTATGACTCAAATGTTGACAAGATTTTAGGTAAATTTTATACATATAATTTCACTGCAAATGTTTATGTATGACTCAAATGTGGACAAGATTTTAGGTAAATTTTATACATATAATTTCACTGCAAATGTTTATGTATGACTCAAATGTTAAGATTTTAGGTAAATTTTATACATATAATTTCACTGCAAATGTTTATGTATGATTCAAATGTTAAGATTTTAGGTAAATTTTATACATATAATTTCACTGCAAATGTTTATGTATGATTCAAATGTTAACAAGATTTTAGGTAAATTTTATACATATAATTTCACTGCAAATGTTTATGTATGATTCAAATGTTAAGATTTTAGGTAAATTTTATACATATAATTTCACTGCAAATGTTTATGTATGACTCAAATGTTGACAAGATTTTAGGTAAATTTTATACATATAATTTCACTGCAAATGTTTATGTATGACTCAAATGTTGACACGATTTTAGGTAAATTTTATACATATAATTTCACTGCAAATGTTTATGTATGACTCAAATGTTGACAAGATTTTAGGTAAATTTTATACATATAATTTCACTGCAAATGTTTATGTATGACTCAAATGTGGACAAGATTTTAGGTAAATTTTATACATATAATTTCACTGCAAATGTTTATGTATGACTCAAATGTTGACAAGATTTTAGGTAAATTTTATACATATAATTTCACTGCAAATGTTTATGTATGACTCAAATGTTGACAAGATTTTAGGTAAATTTTATACATATAATTTCACTGCAAATGTTTATGTATGACTCAAATGTTGACAAGATTTTAGGTAAATTTTATACATATAATTTCACTGCAAATGTTTATGTATGACTCAAATGTGGACAAGATTTTAGGTAAATTTTATACATATAATTTCACTGCAAATGTTTATGTATGACTCAAATGTTAAGATTTTAGGTAAATTTTATACATATAATTTCACTGCAAATGTTTATGTATGACTCAAATGTTGACAAGATTTTAGGTAAATTTTATACATATAATTTCACTGCAAATGTTTATGTATGACTCAAATGTTAAGATTTTAGGTACATTTTATACATATAATTTCACTGCAAATGTTTATGTATGATTCAAATGTTAAGATTTTAGGTACATTTTATACATATAATTTCACTGCAAATGTTTATGTATGACTCAAATGTTGACAAGATTTTAGGTAAATTTTATACATATAATTTCACTGCAAATGTTTATGTATGATTCAAATGTTAACAAGATTTTAGGTAAATTTTATACATATAATTTCACTGCAAATGTTTATGTATGATTCAAATGTTAAGATTTTAGGTAAATTTTATACATATAATTTCACTGCAAATGTTTATGTATGACTCAAATGTTGACAAGATTTTAGGTAAATTTTATACATATAATTTCACTGCAAATGTTTATGTATGACTCAAATGTTGACAAGATTTTAGGTAAATTTTATACATATAATTTCACTGCAAATGTTTATGTATGACTCAAATGTTGACAAGATTTTAGGTAAATTTTATACATATAATTTCACTGCAAATGTTTATGTATGACTCAAATGTGGACAAGATTTTAGGTAAATTTTATACATATAATTTCACTGCAAATGTTTATGTATGACTCAAATGTTGACAAGATTTTAGGTAAATTTTATACATATAATTTCACTGCAAATGTTTATGTATGACTCAAATGTTGACAAGATTTTAGGTAAATTTTATACATATAATTTCACTGCAAATGTTTATGTATGACTCAAATGTTGACAAGATTTTAGGTAAATTTTATACATATAATTTCACTGCAAATGTTTATGTATGACTCAAATGTGGACAAGATTTTAGGTAAATTTTATACATATAATTTCACTGCAAATGTTTATGTATGACTCAAATGTTAAGATTTTAGGTAAATTTTATACATATAATTTCACTGCAAATGTTTATGTATGACTCAAATGTTGACAAGATTTTAGGTAAATTTTATACATATAATTTCACTGCAAATGTTTATGTATGACTCAAATGTTAAGATTTTAGGTACATTTTATACATATAATTTCACTGCAAATGTTTATGTATGATTCAAATGTTAAGATTTTAGGTACATTTTATACATATAATTTCACTGCAAATGTTTATGTATGACTCAAATGTTGACAAGATTTTAGATAAATTTTATACATATAATTTCACTGCAAATGTTTATGTATGATTCAAATGTTAACAAGATTTTAGGTAAATTTTATACATATAATTTCACTGCAAATGTTTATGTATGATTCAAATGTTAAGATTTTAGGTAAATTTTATACATATAATTTCACTGCAAATGTTTATGTATGACTCAAATGTTGACAAGATTTTAGGTAAATTTTATACATATAATTTCACTGCAAATGTTTATGTATGACTCAAATGTTGACAAGATTTTAGGTAAATTTTATACATATAATTTCACTGCAAATGTTTATGTATGACTCAAATGTTGACAAGATTTTAGGTAAATTTGTTGCATATATTTTCACTACAAATAAACAATGAATATAAGCAAACAGATTAATGACTTCACCTTCTGATCCTGAATTTGTTAAATTCTATCACAGTGTATGAGTTCGAGCAGAGTGAGAGATGGTCACAGAAGCCAGATGAATAGAAATGTCAAGTCTTTTCATGGCCAAAATATTTGTCAACACTTTATTTCATATAATTCTATAAAGTGAGGAGGTGTTCCAAACCGATCTTCATACAAAATATAGGTGGAGTGATCACACACATGTAGTGACGTGATGTTTATACTGTGCCAGCAAACCCTTGCTCAGATTTCACTAATATTACTGTGCTAGCAAACAGTTGCTCAGATTTCACTAATATTACTGTGCCAGCAAACCGTTGCTCAGATTTCACTAATTTTACTGTGCCAGAAAACCATTGCTCAGATTTCACTAATATTATTGTGCTAGCAAACTGTTGCTCAGATTTCACTAATTTTACTGTGCCAGAAAACAATTGCTCAGATTTCACTAATATTACTGTGCCAGCAAACCGGTGCTCATGCTGGTTGGATGCTGATACGGTGGCTCTAAGGCTCATGCCTTTTGATACAATGTCATTGTGTGATATATGCATGCGTTTGTTAGCTGTCAACCTGTTGTATGAGATATTTCATCTATCTCATTTCATGCTTTGCTGGTTCAACAAATCTATTGAGAGGACACAGACTGCTGAGAGGTGAAGAAGTTCAACCTATGCAATTTCTGATCCATATGCACTAGCTGTTCTCAATGTGCCCCATCACAGCTGTCAATAGTCATCAATAAAATGTGGCTTCTTGCAGGGCAGTAACAAACTATCTCCATTGTTCACATTATTAACCTGGTATCTCTTCTTCTGTATATGATCTCAAACTCCAGCTGGTTATTAGGCTGTAGTCAGGAAAACAGAATGCATTATGACATCGTTTATTATAGGTTGCGATGTAAGTATGTGCCTTTTATTCACATCCAACTTTAGCATGACATTTCTGGTCATATTAACCTTATACAGACATAAGAGTATTGAAAAATTAACAAAGGACGGTATCGTTGTTGGTAGCAAGTGTAGGAGCAGCCCATGACGACAATGGATATGAGACATCTCAGATTGTTTAAGCATGCAGATCGCTGCGGAAAGTCAATTCGCCAAGAATCGTGAGTTCAGTACATCCATACAGAAGACTAAATTCTGGAAGGAATATACCTTCTACGGGATAGGTAGCTAGCCCAATCCTCCTTAATCACCTCTTAATTCATGCATGCTGTGTCACATTGCTACTATTATTTTCTCCCCTTTTTGACCCCAGTACCAGACTTTTGTCCAGCTCTGTGGTGGAGTGGTACAGTATGTCTAGGGTGGCCAATGTGCCAGATTCAAACTCCGTCACAAGCAACTGTGCATGAAGACATTCCAGAAAGCAATGGAAACTTACTGAACCTATTTAGCCTAGTCACTACAGTCAATACATTTCTGGGATTATCGTTACACCATGAATGGAATATGCTACAAACTTACCACACCTTTCATTTGTGATGTGAATGTTACTGGTTTTCTTTAAATGCACTTTTGACCATTCCTATTCTCTGCTTCACAACTTCCACCATATGTCGATGACATAAGAAAACTTTTACAGAAAATTGTCTAGAAACACAGTGATAATAAATCTTCAGAAAATTATTATAAAAATCAGAAGGATTAACCCAAGACTAAAAATCCATCTTATAAAAATACTTTGTCTCACGCAGCTAGTGGCAATATCAATTGAATATATTAGATCTTGGGTGCAACCATCTGATCTTCACTTCAAATACACAAGTTTGATAGATTAGATCTTGGGTGCAACCATCTGATCTTCACTTCAAATACACAAGTTTGATAGATTAGATCTTTGGTGCAACCATCTAATCTTCACTTCAAATACACAAGTTTGATAGATTAGATCTTGGGTGCAACCATCTGATCTTCACTTCAAATACACAAGTTTGATAGATTAGATCTTTGGTGCAACCATCTAATCTTCACTTCAAATACACAAGTTTGATAGATTAGATCTTGGGTGCAACCAACTGATCTTCACTTCAAATACACAAGTTTGATTGTATTACCTTATGATAAAGTCTGATATCAACAAAGTATCCATGCATGACTGATCTCAGCAAGTTTGTGCCAATAAGATGATCCAAACCTAATTCCTCCAGCTCAGTTCGGGTGACAAATTTGTAGCCATCATAAACTAGAAAATATAATCAGATATTTTATTTTACATTATCAAATATTGTCCTTACTCGTCCACAGCTATCTTGAGAGTAAAAATGATCCTTACCCAAAACATCTATAAAAAGCTGTTCTTTTTTGCTAAGAGCTATGTGTCCTGCCTACTTTGATGATTGCAGTAATAAAGTAGTAAACAATGTGAGGTTTATTTTTGGGAAGATCCTATAATGTAGTTCATACAAGTAAATTTAAGTAGGAAGCCAGAGGACAATTTTTAAAAATTCTTGAGACTAACGGGAATTGAACCAATCCGTTCTACGGCACCAAATCGCCTAGCAACAATTGCACACACGTTTTTCAGTACTTGACTAACCGCATCTCCAAAAAAAGATGCGATTTCATCAAGCCATTCAAATCGTGCACACAAAGTCACCCGAACGGACCAATTGAGACAAGGACTATTACAACAACAACAAACATCCCGTACATGTTATGTGTTTGTTGTTACTGAGGATATTTCAATACCTGTACGGGATGTTTGTTGTTGTTGTAATAGTCCTTGTCTCAATTGGTCCGTTCGGGTGACTTTGTGTGCACGATTTGAATGGCTTGATGAAATCGCATCTTTTTTTGGAGATGCGGTTAGTCAAGTACTGAAAAACGTGTGTGCAATTGTTGCTAGGCGATTTGGTGCCGTAGAACGGATTGGTTCAATTCCCGTTAGTCTCAAGAATTTTTATAATGTAGTTCATATAATGTAATTTAAAAAGAAGTTTTTTTCTTATAGTTTACAATCTATTGGTTTGTTATTTAGTGTGTTGATTGCATTAATGTTTAATTAGATGAGCATGGCTGATGATGTTAAATCACAAATGTCAACTCTAGCAGGCATTTAGATTTGAATGTGTTGTATCAGATATATAGCTTGGCTGTGATCTCTGCATCTTTTGATTTCAGCATGACTGTTGTGTAATTTTTTGCCTATGGGATGAGACAGGCCACTCCACCATGAAGTCTTCTTGATTAACTCTTATGACACATGGCCATAATGTTGATATTGTATATTACCTCTTATGACATATGACCATAATGTTGATATTGTATATTACCTCTTATGACATATGACCATAATGTTGATATTGTTTATTACCTCTTATGACATATGACCATAATGTTGATATTCTTATGACACATGGCCATAATGTTGATATTCCTATGACACATGGCCATAATGTTGATATTATTTACTCCTATCATTTTAGGCCCCAGCAACACACATATGATTAAAAACAGAAATAGTTCAAGACAACTCTGAAACATAAATCTGTGTCTGCAAACCACAACTGTAATGGCAATAAGATGTAAATCAAAATGGTTGTTTGGTTGCTGATCCAGTGGTCCATGGCCTCATGACCTTTGACCCAATGCCATTATGTGATATATGCATGTGTTCGTTCGCCGTTATTTTGTTCCAAATAGAGTGCTCCATTTATCTGCCCTTTAAGGAGGGAGAAGCATTTTTTTGACATTTTAAAAAAAAAAAACGAGTGCACACGCACACACAAAATATGTATCATGTTATCAGTAAACAGTTTTTATAATTTATATAAAGACCATCCTGCCTGGAACAGTTGATGAAGGGGGGGCGGGGAGACCATCCTTCCTGGAACAGTTGATAAAGAGGGGGGCGCCAGGGGAAGAGAAAGATATAAGACGTGAACACAAAGTAAAATTTTTGCACGACAACAAAGGGATTAGCCGAATGATCGCCGAAGAAGAAAAGGATTAGACAGGGTGTGATCTTTCCACTCTCCATATGATAGGTTTCTTCTTCATCTCGATTCTTGATTAGAAACTAGCTTCACAGCACGCGGGACATTCCCATAAGTGCTCCGCCCTCCGCTCTAGCAGCCATCACAGTGTATGTAGGCTCAGAGTCCCGGTCAGGTGCTGATTTGATATGATAGGGATATTAGGCAGGCTTTTTGTGCTGATGGCTCCAATGTGGCACCTATATAACCCTAACGGGTTGTGGACTTTATTATTACAGTGGAATCCTGTTATAACAATTGGTCCGAACGAACACAATACTAGCAGAAAATCTATATATACACTACAAACAATTTAGAATATATAAATAGGTGATTTTGAAAAGTGTTGTTATATAAGGAAAATTTGTTATAAAAGAATGTGTTATAGAGGGATTCTGCTGTATTATTAAGACTTATTTCTAGTAGACACATACCTGTATTTTCTGTCTTTTCCTCCAGTTCTTCTGTCATGCTGTCAAGACTGGTGCACCAACGAGGGGCAGGACCAAGTGACTGTGAGGACAATATTAAAGAAGTCAGTCACATATACAACAAGTATCCACTATGAAATGTGTGGTTAAAAGTAGGCAAACTTTAGATATTATTCAAATGGTTGCAGGTTTTCATGCTATTGGTTGTCTGCATACAAAATAGTGGAACATGCTTTCTACATTAATAGATTTCTATATACAAACATGCTTTCTTATATTCATAGATTTCTATATACAAACATGCTTTCTACATTCATAGATTTCTATATATAAACATGCTTTCTACATTCATAGATTTCTATATACAAACATGCTTTCTACATTCATAGATTTTTATATACAAACATGCTTTCTACATTCATAGATTTCTATATACAAACATGCTTTCTTACATTCATACATAGGTTTCCTCTCTGAATTGTTGGCGTCTTCTCAAAATATTGCACATCCCTGAAAGTTGGAGTCTTTCCCACATCCAACCCCCCAAATTGCACAAAGGAAACAAGAGCTTCATCTCTCAAAATTCCTGGAAAACAAGCACTCACGTCAACTATTTTCTTCTTCTGCGTTCATTCTCAAACTCCTGAAGATTAATAGGATGTAGTCCAGAGAACAGAATGTGTTGTGTCATGGTTTACAGCATTGCTGCTATATGTGTGCCTTTTTTAGCCTGACACTTCCGACTTCAGCATAACTTTGGATCACTTTGTATATGAGATGGGAAAGCCAACTCCATCCCATAACCTCATTAGTCGCCTCTTACAACATGTATGAAAGATAAACAGTGTTGCTATTCTTTATTCCCCCTTGGGCCCGGGCAACACACAAGCACAACAACTATCAGAGATTTTATTCACATTTCATTCCCTGTGAAGCATAGGACCTCAAAAAATCTCTTCCATTTTGTCTTATCTTTAGCTATTATTTTCATATCGTACCCATCCTTTGTCTGACAGTAAAGTCCAACAATAAGAAAATCATGTACATTTTATGTTCAGATACTTCAAAAATTCCAGCAAGATAACAGGATATAGTCTAGAGACTAAAATACAATATTGTACTTTGGATTACAGCTTGACTGCAATATCTACACATTTTAGCTTAACATAAATGACTAATTTTTTAGTCACTGATTACCTACAGCATGAGGGCTTATTTGTTTTGATCCACAGAAATTACAAGTGATGAACTTTGTTTCCTATGAGCGATTGGGAAGGGAGGGGGGCAGAGTTCTCCATTCTTTCATACCCATACCAAGAAGACTACAACTCTCAGAAGTAAGAATGTGTCAACGAGCATGAGCCCATGGACCGCTGGATCAGCAACTAACAGTATGCACTGGGGGGGTTGCGTAGCACAGTCGTTAGCTCACTGGACAGATCCTTGACAGATCTGGTATCCCTAGCATTGACACTATCCAGATGCAGACACAGTTTTGTTGATCAGGTCATTTGGTACGTATGCCAGACCATCGCCTGCCAAAGATACTTCTCTATGGTGATTTGGAAAAGGTTACACGATCTCAAGGTGGTCAAAAGCGCTATAGGACTCGTTACAGACCTCACTGAAAGCCTTTGAAATATACCAAGATACACAGGAAGAACTTGCACAAAAACATTCACCTAAATGTGAATGTTTGTAAGTTTTTTTGTTGTTCGCCATATTTATGTATTACCGTTTATTTATTTCCATATTTATGAAGCATACAACAACTATTTCACATTTGAGCTCAATGTTCTTAGTAAAATGTAATAATAATTAATTCCTAAGATATAAATTCTTCTTCTTTGTCGATCATCACTCAGTCAGGTTGGGACTCCGAATTCTATGATATAGGCTGTTGTCTGTTTTAGAGTTTCTGCTGTGCCATGTCTTGTTTTTCAAGCTCTGCATACTGGTGACATTCTTGTAAGATATGTTCTACTCGCAAGGCTGCAATGGCAAAGGCCAGTTGTACCTATTTTGAGATGCAAGATTATATCATTTCAATTGGGTGTATTGGCGATGTCTCATTTTGTCATGACCAGTTCTTAGGCGCAGCAGGATAACCTGGTCTCTTCTGGATAGTTGGTAATACCCATCATCTGCATTGTATTTGAGATGGTCTTCTTTTCACTTGTTGTTATAGTTACCTTTAATGATAGTCTTCATAACTGACCAGATAGTCTTCTTGAGGTAAATTCCCTCCTTATTTGGCCAGTCTATCTGCAACTTCATTCCATTCGATGTTACAGTGTGACGGTATCCACTGGATCACTACTCTCTGGAAATTATTGTGCAACTGAACTAGAACTGTTCTTGAGTCCTTCTTTCCAAACTTTGTCATATGCCTTCCCTATTTCAACTCACACTGCAGCGTATTTTTTTTCTTGGTATGCGTCTTCAATCTCTTGGGCTATGTAGATGACCTGGTCTCCTGTTGATCTGTGTTGTCGGCAGCCACTCTGTTGTGCTGCTATTAGTTGTTTTCCTTCCAGGTGCCACATGAGTCTTCTGTTCACAATTTTCTCCATTAATTTGTCCATACAGCTGAGGAGACTGCCTGGTCTATAGCTACTTGGGTCGAGTTTGTCTTTTACTTGCTTTAGAATGGGTACCATGATAGTTTCTTTCCATGCTGCTAAGCTATAAATGAATCTTACCGGTATAAAATAGGTCAGGATCTTTGGAGCCTCATTTGCTATGAAGATAAGACCAGAGTTCGGAAAAACACACATCTGGTTAAGGAGAACTCCTGGCTCAATCGCAGTAAGAGGCTTGCCCTGTGTAGAAGAGGGTGTTCTGGACATTACTTGGTAGCATGTGATTGTATTTCTAGCAAGAATATACAGGGTCAAAAACTTTTATTTCAAGTTTATTAACAGAACAAACTCAATGCACTGGACACACTCTTAAATACTCAGACTCTAAGAAAATGGTAAAGAGTAGGAATAGTGGCTCAGTTCATTGTTTATGTTCGAAACATGTAACTCTTCAGTGGCCCTGAAAAATTCTGACTCTTGCTACTCTTTTTTTTTCAATGTGAGGTGGTGTTATCTATACATGTTTATGAACTGCTATTTTGTTATATATAATCTCTTGTCTTATCAAGTCTTTTATGCTGTGAAGAAAAGTAATTCTGCCATATCATGCAAGCTCTTATCTGGCCACCTATGTCATAAAGAATAAAAATTAACTGAAGAAATAAAAATGTGGCATAATGTAGCACACAATTAAGAAAGGTCTGTCTATCTGATAACGCCAACTTGCTGCAAAAGAAATAGCATGTCCATCAGCATCCCATTTTGCTGTATTTGTTTAGATTCCCGGAAGTTATGAGCCTTTTCCTCTTATTATAATGTGCACTTGGGGTATTTCTTCAAAGTTTATTTTCATACCTAAGATTTCAGTTAGTTATTTAGTTCCTTTCGTGCTGCAAGCAGCATATAGGGCAGAGGTTTTGATTCTCCATGTGTTGTGGTCCGCTGCCTGTAGTTTTAGTTTTTCTTATGACGTTTAACACATATTTTCATCACCTAGCTTCGGTGCCACCATTTTTCACTATTTCTTCATGGATTATGACTCAGAGACAGGATGAATTTGAAAGCTTTAGTGTTTCAGTACTGTAGATCAACAGATGGTGTTTGGGATAGATGTTTTTTGTAATATTTAAAAGTGATGTCATTTACGATGAGGAATTTGAGGAGCTGTGTTTTCTTCAGCTAGGCGTACGCTTGACCTTGATGTAGTAAGTACTTTGTGTGCGTTCGTCCACATTCACGATTTTCATTGTACACAACATAACACTGACACACACAAGCAAATAAAACTTCCAAATCATATCCAGCATCCATTTATCTCTATTGTCTCAGAATGTGAAATAAATAACTAAATAAATAAAAAAGTTACGGCAAAAAAGCAAACACAAGCTGAAAAAGCAGCCTTTATAAAATTTGGCCGGGTGTCAGATGAATTATGCACTATTTTTAGCTGGGTTGTTACAGGTTAAAACATTCTTTAGAACAAAGCTACAAGTATCATTCAGCATTTCTAGATGACTAAATCATACAAACCGTATTTCTGTTCCACATCTTCAAAATTTTGGCATCCATTGACAGGACAAGATCTTGAGAATCTTGGTACGCTAAAGACTTGATTGGCAGCTCATAATTATGATCTTTCACATTATAAGGTTTCATGGCTCGCAAATCATATAGCAGTACCTGTAATCACAGAAGTTAATATTTTAGCAAAATAAACATTTGAAACACTAGGTTGATAGACAATGGTGCTTGTTACATAGAGCTAGTGGACACCATTATTAGTTACAAAAGGCAGATAAAGACTGTTTATTAAATAGGACCTATCAATCAATCAAGTTCCATGCCAATGGTGGAGGCAATCATGTTCCTCCACGTCTCTGTCTCTTGTGTTGTCAATAAGCTCGGTTGGTGAGCTTCTACCATGCCACAATACAAGTCCATCTAGTAACTTTTCTCTTTGTCGTCCCCTATCTCTTCTCCCCTTGATCGTTCCAGTGGTTATTAAGTATTAAAGCTTTGTTCTTCTCAGCACATGCCCTAGAAACCTTGACTGACCTATACATGCCCTAGAAACCTTGACTGACCTATACATGCCCTAGAAACCTTGACTGACCTATACATGCCCTAGAAACCTTGACTGACCTATACATGCCCTAGAAACCTTGACTGACCTATACATGCCCTAGAAACCTTGACTGACCTATACAATTACTTTTCATTCTAGAGCTCTTAGATATCTTATTTGTCACATAAATCTGCTACAACATATTGTTTATTGTATGGTATTAAGGATGACGATGATGATGACATAATCCCTTTAGCTGGAAGCAGGTAGCTCTTGACAGCCAATAGCCTTTATGACAAAAGCACAGGTTCCTCTCAGTTGAAAAGAACCAAGTTAACTACTTCTGTTGCACCCAAATTCATTTAAAGTTTATTGCCTCACAGACATGGATTGGGAACAGACTGGCTTGGCCCAAAAAAATATTCATGGTCTACGAGCACAATGGAGATCGATGATGTTCTCTGATGAAAGCCGGTTTAATGTCTCATTTGCTGATAGGAGAAATCGAGTCTGGCATCATCCTGTAGAAAAACATGCTGATGCGTGTATAGTCCAGCATAACAGATATGGAGAAGGAAGAGTGCATGTTTGAGGTGGATTCTCCCATAAGCACTATACTCCCCATCATGTTTTCAGTTAACGTAACTGCTGATGTCTACATTAATCAAGTACTGCAACCTATCGTTCTACCTTTCTTCCACAATCACTAAGATGTAGAAACCATTGAGCATGACAAAAATAGGCTTCAGACTGCTAATACAACCAGAAATTTCTTAGCCCAGTAACCTTTTTTTCAACTGTATTGGTCTGCAAACTCTTATGACTTGAACACGCTTGGGATGAACTGAACAGAAAAGTCTGGCAACATGACATCAACAATATGAATGATCATGAGTCAGCATTCATTGCAGAATGAAACGCCATACCCCAAACATTTTTGAGACACTCTGCAACAGACGCTGATGCCAAGCTTGTATTGATACTACTGGTGGACACAATTAATAACGGGAGTGACTTGACAACAGTGAGTCATAAAAATGTTTACACAAATGGTAGATAACTGCTTATTATCCATTTCTGAATTGTCTTATTTTTTAAAAATACTGCAGATTTGATTCAGCAAATGGTTTATAAATGTGAACAAAAATAGTTTCAGTTTATTTAAACTTAGCATGTGCAGTAACTCATGTAAAAACATGCCGATGCATTTTTAATGGTTGCTAGTATATATAAATGATGTTTTAAATTTTAGGCATAACACATCCAGTTTTGAGAAGACTTTTCTTTAGGTTCGTTTACCTGGTCTAAACCAATATCCAATTTGTCTACAGGAAGTGCGCATACTTTGACTGGACAAGAACAGTTAAAACTACTAAACATATCTCTTAGATCTGAACAATTTTCCAAGAGAAAGTAATTCCAAATAAGCAATCTCTCCTCTGTCAGTTTCCTTGAAGCACAACTGCAACACAGATCACACACTGCCATATTTAGTATACTTCTGTTATAAAAACAACTCTCTAATCATACTACCATCTATAACAGTGTACATGATAGCTATTAATAAGTTCTCAACACAGAACTTACATGGCCAGTGCTGGTACCAAGAGCCACAGTTAGTCCATCATTCCTGAACTTCATGGCTGTAATTTCCGGGACTGACTGAATGCTATCATATATAAATAATGAAAAATAAACATGGTTAATAAAAGTGTATAGTATGTGGCATGTGCAATATATGTATGTTAATAAATATTTATAGTATGTGGTGTGTATGTATGTTAATAAATATTTATAGTATGTGTTGTGTATGTGTGTATGTATGTTAATAAATATTTATAGTATGTGTTGTGTATGTATGTTAATAAAAGTGTATAGTATGTGGTATGTGTATGTAACAGTGATTTGTATAACAGAAGTTAGTTCATTCCAATTTACAACATCCGATATTTAAGATAGCATATGTGATTTCTTAGGATAACTAACACTCATTGGGGCAAATTCAAATGAAATGATAAAATCAGAGAAGAGACACATCAAAACTTCATCACAAATGTTATTAGAAAACGCAGTTGGTCCTACATCGGTAAGTTGGCCAGCACCTCAGTTGGCTCACTCTATGGTCCAGACATCCGAGGCCCATTACATCCATTTTTGTCATGCCTTTAATTCAGGTAGCAGGCTTCCCTAGCCTGTGACAGCCTGCCTATCTGTCGACAGGCGCATGGGTGTGTAATGACTCTTCGCCGAGACAATTGTCAATCACAACTATCTTGTACGAGGTGTTCCACAGTCAGTAAACTTGCTTCATGTAATTATACGTTCTGTGCCTGTGCCCATCGGGTACTGAACCTTTTTTCATTCGCAAGCCTAGTAAAGTAAAGCTGCTTTGAATGTTTGTTATAGAGGCAGACAGTATGATTCTATTTCTGTTCCAGACTCTACTAATTTCTCATGCAGATTATCTGTTAAAAGTTCTTCAGAAAGTCCAAAATTATAATAGCTTTTCAAACAAATCAAGAATCAGATCATGAACTTACTCAAAATCCTGTATAAAATTGCTTGTAGCGATGTCAAGGATACCAGCTCTTGACCTTGATCTTGGATCCCAACACTCTAAATGGCCATGCTTTGACCCACACCCAAACAAGTAGTTAACTGGGTTGAACTCACAGCAGTTGAATTCTCTGTTGGCAAGATTGTATCATTTCAACTTTATCACTTAAACATGAATAGAATCAGTATGTCAACAATATAATATGTAGGTCATCAAATATTTCATAGAGAGTTGCATAGTTTAAGGTAGCGGGGTGGTGGGGTGTGTCACACTTTTCATATTTTAGCATATTCTGACAACTAGAATTAACTATGAGAGACTAAACTGCCGGCAGTGTATAGCTTATCCATCCATCTCACATGAATCAAAAATTTATGAAAATATGTAAAAACAAACAAACTTTTCTTAATTTTGTGGGGGAAAATAAAAACTGTAAAAGTACATGAATGCTTAGTTATATTCTTGTCTAGCATGAAAGCATCTTTAGTGAGAAAATTTTGCTTCAATATGGGTATATTACCAAAGCATTGGATTTCCGGTTGCACCAAGATGGCGATACAGTCAGGAAATGTTTGACATTACGTTACATTCTTTGTATTTCACACAATAGTTAATCTGTAGGAAGTCCCCTGAAAACCAATTAATTATGCTTCCCCACTTGCAAAGTTGGAAAACACTGACCCATGAGGCACGGAGGAATATGAAAGAGGACATTTACACTACACAATTAAATCCATGCACCATACGGAAATTGGTCATAATGTTGTTCAAGAGTGCTGACACAAAGTAACAGCAGGGGCCAAACTACCGTAACTAAACAAAACATTCAGACCATGAGTTGTCCAAGTTTTGCTGTTCACAGAATGATAATCTGGCCCACAGGAGCTTCTCTGCAAAACAAGTTGTGGGGGGAAAAAGATGACTTAAAACAAACCGCTCTGTACTTCTTCTTTTTCTGCGTTCGCTCTCAAACTCCTGCAGATTAGCAGGATGTAGTCTGGAGAACGGAATGCGTTGTATCATGGTTTACCGCATTGTTGTGATATCTGCGCTTTCAGCCCGACACATCCGACTTCAGCATGGCTTTGGGTCACTGACCCTATATGGGATGGGACAGTCAACTCCATCCCATAACCTCCTTAGTCACCTCTTACGACATGCGTGGAAGGTAAACAGTGTTGCTATTCTTTTCTCCCCTTTCGGGCCCCGGCAAAACAGGCGAACTGCTCTATACATGACCTATATTGCGTTGGATGTTTAACAATTGATCGCAGAAGAAAACTGAGGCATCTAAATGCCCAACCTTTTTCATGACAATTCCTCATCAGCTAATATGAATGTGATCCTAAAATGAACAACTTGAAATAACGTGTGAAATGATTCAACTGCAACAATAGTGGGGTATAAAGTGTGAGAACCATTAGCAGACAGACTAATCATCCACCGAAAGAGATTCAGCCTTATGTGTAATAACACAGATATTTATAACTTGTCAAAAGTTCATTTACAGCAAGGTGTGGAAAAATATGGTTTGCCAAATAATCTTTACTGGTCCTTCAGGCTGATTTGAAATTACGATATCACCACATAGCTCACAAAATCAGATCACACTCTATTGCATGCGGGGAGTAAACAACGATGCTAAACAGCGGCGAAGAGGAAATGGTTATCTAAAATCTGTAAATCCATATAAGAGACCCAGGGAGATAGTGTGTTTCAACATCTTTTAATGATTGACATGAAAGACTACAAAAGCTATTACTCTGATCTTCAGACTAAAAAAGCTCTCTGGATATTCCAGCCATTAGGTGTGACCCTATACCATTTATAGCCCAAATTTGTCCCTTCAAAACAACGTTGTCTGCATCTGGTTTACAATCATGCAGCAATATTTATCCTGATTTTTTGATGAGGTGACACAAATCACATACAATTATGATGTACAGCAAACTTACATTGCAGAAGTCTGTAACGGTTTCATAAACCTGCCCTTCTCTAAATTCAATCTGTAAATTTCTGAGCTGAGAAGAAATAAATGTAGAGAATATACATCAAATATATTATTTAAAAGCACTTTATGTTTATGTTTGACAAATAATTTTGGGTCCAATGGCATGATCTCATGGACCGCTGGATCAACAACCAACCGACAAATAATTTTGAACCAAATTAAATATTCAAAATCTCAAGAAAAATATGTTTTTAAATGGGATTCTGAGGTCTCAGAAGGGACTCTGAGGGATCAGAAATAGGCGAGGATTAAATTCATTATACATGCTGGAGTCGGACGTGTTAGGCTGAGAAGTGCAGATGCTGCAGTCAAGTTATAAATCATAACATAATGCATTCTGTTCTCTGGACTACATCATGCTAACTAGCAGGAGTTTGAGAATTAACAGGGGGAAAACATTTCATTATACTCTGGTTTTCCATACATGCTCTGCCCCTCTCAAAATTGAGCAGCATGTCAAGAGAATCACTCAAGCACATAACGCAGTAGCTCAAGCAATAATTCCCAGTCGGAAAAAGTGACATGCTAAAAAAATATAAAGGTATTATATTTCTGACAAGATGTATTAAGAGTGAATACTCTGCTGAAGATGGATGTGTCAGGCCGTTGGCGCAAATAAAACGGTGACACAGCGCATTTCTATTCTCTGGACTACATCCTGCTGGAAATCTAATAGGATCACGTACTGCTACAAGAGAGATCCAGCGGGAGTTTGAGAATGAACGCTAAAGAAGAAGAGTTCTTTTATTATTAATAATAAATTCAAGACCCATTATGAAAATAAACACAAGAAGAAAACACAGCTACCAATCCACTCTCTCTCTCTGCACAAACTTTGATGTTTTCCACCAAGGCCTCATGGGATATCAAATGGCAATTATATCTCCACTGAAATAGCCCATATGTCATAGGCATCAAGCGAGTATGAATCGCTATAAGCTCATGCCTTTGGCTTTTCTATAAAGAGGTGAATAGTGGTAAATGAGTGACAAAACTACCGGTACTATCACTTTATAGTCCAGTATAAATCCTGGAAGTACCTATAGACCAGCAATCCTCATCCCTTGGAAACAGGAATCTTAAGAGAGAGGAAGGCCTGACTTTCAATCCAGGCAGATGAAGTTCATTATCATTGGAAGGCAAGTCATCTAAGAGAAGAAAAACTCAAATCTCCACTGTTATGTGGACAATCCTTGGATGAGTATGGGAAACAAATCCAGATTCACGTTTAAAAAAAAGTAAGATTAAGCCACTGACCAAAAGATGAAAAATAACCCAGTCACTGCACAACTGCAGAGGCCGAAAACCACAATACCAAGCAAGTAATTCATTTGTACAGCTGAAGTGGGTGTGTAGTGGCCATTGGCACAAATAAAACAGCGACAAACAAATTTCCATTCTCTGGACTACATCCTGTTGGTATATAATAGAACCATTGTCCTGTTATAAGAGAAAACCAGTGAGAGTTTGAGTATGAATGCAGAAGAAGAAATGGCTTCATTTGTCAGATCAACGGTTATCGACTGCTACCAATTGGAGGTGGGGCACAGAGAAATAAAGAAGCCTGTCTGCAAAAAATGTAAACAGAAGTAGGTAAAATAAGTATGTATAAATGAAGATATGTATATAACACATTTTTTAAATTATATATATATATATATATATATACTACATTTCTATTGTTACCATTGTCGTAGAATTTCTGTCCAATTACTTTGTATTTAATCTTCAATTTTCTATATATATGTTGTTATTTGTCCATCACATGATGATGATGACGAATTGTTACATCCACTATTGAAATTTATTTAGGGTTATGTCCTTGGACAGTTTGGGCATAGGATGACCACTATAGATGGTTTTTGGTCTACCCGTGACTTTCTAGCTAATATTCACCGTTGAGCTGCTGCATTTCTCCTCTTTTCACAACATGCTGCACTTTTTTTGACTGTAGAGTGCCATGTAGCTCTATTTTGTGCAAGTTCTTCCCATGTACCTTGAACTAGTTTAAACTTTTAGTGAGGTCTTTAACAAGTCCTTATAGCACTTCTTTTGGCCACCTAGAGAACATATGTCTTTCTGCAACTCACCATAGAGAAGTATCTTTGGCAGGCAATGATCTGACATACATACCACATTACTTGCCCAATCTGTGTCTGCATCAGAATAGTGTCATCACTAGGGATAAAAGAACTGTCAAGAACAGTGGATTTCTGATGTTCATAATTTCTAGGGATAAAAGATCTGTCAAGGACAGTGGATTTTTGATGTTCATAATTTCTAGGGATAAAAGATCTGTCAAGGACAGTGGATTTTTTAATCTTGTTTTGTCACCTGATGTTCATAATTTTTCTTAGATAAGTTGTGTGAAAGTGATTGAGCTTCCTCACATGTCGTCCATATACAGTCCAAGTTCACCTGCGTATAACATGCTCAGCTCCTCTCAAATTGAGCAGCATAACACATGTCAAGAGTATTGCTGGAAGCATATAACACAGTAGCTTATAGAGATAATATGAAAGGTGTAGATTAAATTTGTAGTAAACAGAAAGAAATTATATACCAATAGAAATAGGCCTATAATATAATAATATACAGCGTTCCCAATAAATTATTATTTTAAATTATAACAAATAATTATTTTAACAAGGTTGCACGGCAATGTGGAACCTTTTATAAATAAAATGTGTGTATGTATATTAAGTATATATATAGTGTAGAGCTTATATACATATACATACATATATAAATACACATGTATACACACTATATTTATATATGCCCAAGCATCTACTTTCTTCCTACCTTACACCTACAAAATACATATCACAAGATGGTGGATGATAGGCCAGATCTCTACCATACTTTGGTATTCTCATTCGAAGAAGTCGACCAAACTGAGTATGAAATTCTAAATACCGATCATCTTGAAGAAAGCAAACCTATATTTCAAGAAAGAAAAAAATCACTGGGTACTTATTTATTTATGTATTAGGAAATGTATCTGAATACAAAGAATAACAATTTTACTTTGTTAAATTTGCAGTGTATCACAAATGTAGTATATACGAGGGGGAGTCAATAAGTAAGTCACAAATTGATGTTGGATGGCAGGAAAATGCAGTAGGTGGTTTCTAAAGCTGTTTATAGATGATATCATCATAGAACTTTATGTTTATGTTCGCTAGATGGCGCTAGCTGTACCTTGCGCATGCGCAGCACAAAAAACAAAATGGCTACTGTACTTACAGAGTGTACAATCAATGAACAACGTGCTGTTGTGCGTTTTTTACGGGCAAAAGGACTGCCTGCAAAAGATATTCATAAAGAAATGCTTCCTGTTTATGCTGACAATTGTTTGTCCCGTAAAGCAGTGCACAGCTGGGTAAAAAATTTTTCTCAAGGACGCTCTAAAATTGTTGACGAAATCCGATCTGGTCGTGCTGTTGAAATTGCAACAGACGCATCTGTGCAGCGGGTTGAGGAGATGATTCGAGGTGACAGACGAGTAACGATAGACGCTGTAGCAGCTGCAATAGGGTGCTCAGATGGTTCAGCATACAGCATCATGCATGACCGATTGAAATTTAAGAAAGTGTGTTCAAGGTGGGTGCCCAGACAATTGACGGACGAACACAAAATGAACCGATTAGGCTTGTCATTGGAGCATCTCTGTCAATACGCAAATGAAGGAGAAGACATGATGAACAGGATTATTACTGGGGACGAATCATGGGTGCATCACTACCAGCCTGAATCAAAGCGTGCTTCAATGCAATGGAAACATCCTTCTTCGCCTTGTGTCCAAAAATTCAAGGTTACACCATCAGCAGGGAAGGTTATGCTGACAGTGTTCTGGGATTGTCAAGGAGTGCTTTTAACCAATTTCAAAAAGAAAGGTGACAATGTGAATTCTGAATCATACTGTGAAGTTCTATCAGTGCTTCGGGATGCAATTCGAAGAAAACGTCCAGGGCTGCTGACTAGAGGAGTGCTACTCCTTCATGACAATGCTAGACCACATACGGCTCGATTAACTCAGGAGAAAATAAAAAATCTTGGTTGGAAAATTCTGGAACATCCTCCTTACAGCCCCGATTTAGCCCCTAGTGATTTTCACCTTTTTGGTCCACTAAAAACCCACCTTGGCGGGAAGCATTTCGCGACTGACGCAGAAGTTGAATGAAAAGTGAAAATGTGGCTTAAAAAGCAGAGCACGCAGTTCTACGCAGCAGGTTTGGGAGGACTCATAAAACAATGGGATAAATGCATCAATGTTGGTGGAAATTATGTTGAGAAGTAAAGGGATAATGTATGTGTAAAAATAAACAGTTTTCAGGTTTTTATCGTCTTCAGTTTTTTTCTAAAGAGCCATTTGTGACTTACTTATTGACTCCCCCTCGTATAAACAGTTGAAGAATATCCTATATAAGACATTGCTTTTCCTACATTGTTTAATTTTTAGTCACTACTTTTCATTTCAGTTACATTGCTAGTGTTATGTAAAGTGGCAGTAACATTGCCAATGTTATGTGAAGTCGCGGTAACATTGCCAGTGTTATTTGAAGTGGCAGTAACATTGCCAGTGTTATGTGAAGTGGCAGTTACATTGCTAGTGTTATGTAAAGTGGCAGTAACATTGCCAATGTTATGTGAAGTGGCAGTAACATTGCCAGTGTTATGTGAAGTGGCAGTAACATTGCCAGTTTTATGTCAAATGGCTAGATTTTATTTCTGATGCCAGATTATAACTAACCACAACTTCCAGTAAAAAATGGTGTAGGAAATGTATGTATTTTCTCAATGCTGTTAGATAAATGAATATTCCTCCTGAAAGCAATGGTAAACTACAGAAGTATGGTGCCTAGTGGTTCATTTATGGATATTGTGAATTATGATAACTTATAAAATACAATCTCAACCAAAAATAATAATTGATAACTATGAACTGGAAGATGTATCAAATTTTTATGAATTGGTTACAAACCTAAACAGTTCAGTGAACTGTGCAGTAGAAATTAAGAGATGACAAGAAATTGAAATTAATTAAGAAATTAAGGATGGCAATGTTGTTTTTGAAATTTGTCCCAATGAAAAATCTCTAGCTAGGCATCGGTAGCAACGTAAAACTGTTTGTGATAAGAACATGCGTATTCCCTGTGTATGATAAGAACATGCGTATTCCCTGTGTATGATAAGAACATGCGTATTCCCTGTGTATGATAAGAACATGAGTATTCCCTTTGTATGATAAGAACATGCATATTCCCTGTGCATGATAAGAACATGCGTATTCCCTGTGTATGATAAGAACATGCGGCATTCCCTGTGGCAATATACGGCTGCGTGGCTTAGACTAAATAAAACAGTGGCAAAGAAAATTGCAGTCTTTGAATTGAGATGCTACAGAAAAATTTTGCATATACCATGGGCAGCAAACAAAACAAAGAAGTATTACAATCACTAAACTTCGAAGAAGGCTGGCTTCTAAATAACATCATAACAAAAAAGCTAAACTTTTTTGGTCATCTAAAAAGACATAACAGCATGGAAAGACTAATAGCAGAAGGCAGAATAAATGGCAGCGGAGGAAAAAGCTCCCCAAGATGACGATGGACAAATGATATATCTGAATGTTTAAACATGTCGCAGAAGGAGGCACGTCAACTCGCCCAGGACCGTGAGGTGTTCAGAAGGTCCATAAAGAAGACTATGTTCTGGAAAGAATGTCACACGATGACGAACCATGAACCAGAAAATGTGAGTTCCTCACTAGCATCTCCACATGGAAGCCAGCAGGATATACAAGCCCTCAATTAACTTCCTGTGTTCTGTGTCCATTCTCAAATTGCTGCAGGAAGTAGTCTGTAGTCTGAAGAATGGAATGCATTGTGTCATGGTTTATAGCTGAGCTGGGACATTTGCACATTTCAGACTGACACATCTGATTTTAGCATGGCATCTGAGTAACTTTGTCCACCATAAAATCTCCATAGCCGCCTCTTATGACATGCATGGAAGGTCACAGTGTTGCTATTCTTTGCTGCCCGTTCAGGCCCCAACAACACGCAGGGTCACTCAATTCATACTAAGCCTTATCATAGCCCAGTAGTAAACCATGACACCACACATTCCATTCCTTGGACTACATCCTGCTAATCTGCAGGAGTTTTAAGAACAAACCCAGAAGAGAAAGATACTAAATCCCGAAAGAATTGGATTTTTACATCCCAAAATTGGATGAGCTAATTCTAATTGTTTTTTTTGTTCGTGTGTATGTGCGAGTACTGGGTCTGCAAGTGGAGTAAAGATAGCAAATCTGTGACCAAGCATTCATGTTTTGCCCGTCGTACTGTGACCAAGCCTTCATGTTTTGCCCATCGTACTGTGACCAAGCATTCATGTTTTGTTTAGGGGCAGAGTTAATTGCTCCACCACATAGGTAAAAGAGACAAAGTACATGTAATTTTTTCTATTTATGACTAATTATTTGTGTACTGATCCCCAGGAACACGAGCAATAAAGCTCTTGTACCCTTTTAGTGCAATGGAAAGTTTCTCCAGAACTTTATTTTGCACACAGATTACTCCATCTCTCAGTGATATGCAATAATTTGAGAAGCCTCCTACTAGGAGGTAAAAATGTGGTTGTATAGATGAAGTGTCATAGGGCTTTCATAAGAGGGAGAAAAATCTCACTATATATTTATGACACCTACTAGAGACTTTCTGTTTGATGGTTGTTGGTTTGGTAGGTTACTGGTGAGACCTTCACCACCAACCCTCCTTAGTCCACTACAACATATATATATATTTCATCTCTTTTGGTGATGTTTATAGCCTCATACAGGCATTTCATCTCTTTTGCACTACTGGTGTGCTAGCTAGTCATTGTGGGTATGTTCTTCACTGACACATTGTTACAGCAGGAAATAAAATTTGCAGGCATGGTGCTTAGGGTATATGTGATGCTACTGTGAGTAGTTTTCGCATGATGTTGGGAAACAAAGTCATAGTTGTTTGATAGTTTTTTTGTGAACAGTTTCTCTTTCCCTCTGGTGCTCATATTAATGATTGAGAAAACACCGATTTTTAATGATGTATTAGCATGTTAGGCCGTTATTCAATCCTGACATCCAATTGGATTATTTAGGGTTACCAGACTGATTAGCATGATGGGTAACAGGCTTACTATTTCCCCCCTCCCACTTTTGAGCCTCATTTACACACTGATGAGAGAGAATAGATTCAGTGAATTTTCTCAAAACACTACATTAAAATTTACAAAACTGCAACATTACACTGTATGATTCTATTATAACAATACACATAAAAACATGCAAAATTAAATTGTAACCAGAATATTTAAAAAAATACAAAACAATAACAAGACTAACATAAATAATAACTTAGCAGTTCAGACCTTGCTGTAATCCTCAGACAAATATTGGAAATTTATAACTTCAGAATCCAATCCTCGCTCAAATTTTAGACACAGTTCATGGACATCATAACTGCGGAACCGTGGCTTGTATGTACCTAACAAGATTTTTTAAAAGAGTAATTTCCACCCATAGCACATACATGTATATTAGATAATATGGCATGTGACCACAAATAAACAAAAATTGTAATTCTCTAGCACAAAATGCCATGTACGTGTGTTGTGCTAGAGGAAGCATTTTAAGAGAGCTCTACATTACCATAATGTCACGGCTGAAAGGTGTAGCGAAGAATCACACCATGGATACATTAAAGCTTGTTGGATTTAATATAATGCACACCGCCGAAGACAGATGTGCCAGGCCATTGGCGCAAATAAAACGGCGGCACAACGCATTTCCATTCTATGGATTACATCCTGCTAGAAATCTAGTAGGACAATGGTCTTGCTACAAGGGAGATCCAGCAGGAGTTTGAGAATGAACGATGAAGAAGAAGAATATAATGCACACATTTTTATAAACCTGCAATCTTGAGTGGTTCCTATTTCCTCCCATTTTAGAAATGCTGGTACTTCATTTTTCACCTGTGTGTTGCTAGGGGTCAAAGAATAGCCAAAATATTATTTATCATGCATGTCGTAAGAGGCGACTAGAGAGTTCTTCGGGTGGAATTGGCTGTCCCAGTCCACACTGGGTCAAAGTGGCCCAAAACACGTGCTGGTCAAATGTATCAGGCTAAAAGATGCTGACATTCACAGTTCAATTGTAAACCATGACACATGTTCTGTTTTCTGAACTATATCCTGCTAATCTGCAGGAGCTAAGAACAAATACAGAAGAAGAAGAAGAAAAGACTTGGTTTTTATTGTTTTTGGTTTAGATCACTTCTATGTCTGTTTCAAGCTAAGTCCAAATCAACATGCTGGGTATTGTGAAAATCTTGATAAAAGATATCATCAAGATAAGACACTTGAATACAATTTTTTTTGCTTTATTTCTAATACCATAATTACCTTGTATACTGTATTTTCTTGATACGAGGTTCACGTATGTATTTCACAAATTTCCATTGCATTCCTTTTTGCTACACTTATTCCCATTTCTGTCAGTTTCCATATCAGCATTATTCTCTAGTCTTCAGACTATTTTATTGTTCCATTCTGTGTTTGTTTGTCCTTATCATGATAAGACCTTTTGGTCAAAATTTAGATTTTGTGTATTTCAACAACACAACACATCTTTGTTTTCTGTACTACATCCTGCTGGAAATCTAGTAGGACCATTATCTTGCTATAAAACTTGCTATAAAACTTGCTATAAAAGAGATCCAGCAGGAGTTTTGAGAATGAACCTTAACAAAAGAATTAAATATAATTATTTGTGAGCTCATTATAAATATAATTATTTGTGAGCTCATTATAAATATAATTATTTGTGAGCTCATTATAAATATAATTATTTGTGAGCTCATTATAAATATAATTATTTGTGAGCTCATTATAAATATAATTATTGTGCTCTCATTACTTTCTTCTTCTTCAGCGTTCATTCTCAAACTCCAGCTGAATCTCCCTTGTAGCAGGACCATGGTCCTACTAGATTTCCAGCAGGATGTAGTTCAGAGAATGGAAATGCGTTGTCACCATTTTATGTGCGCCAATGGCCCGACAGATCCGTCTTCAGCGGATCATTACTTTCAGAAGTACACTTTGTGTTCACTTACAAAATATAAACAGAACTGTAATTTTTTTCTTTTTGCTTTATACCCCTTTTATGCCTTGCAGCATCAGGGGTAGAAAATTATGTGGAAAGAGTCTTTCTGTGTGCTTCATATATGTTTGTTTTCGCTGATTCTTTTATTTCTGTAATCCGTCATCTGCCCCAGACTTTGTATTCATTGTGTCTGCATAGCAATGCTTTTTGAGGGGGCACTATCTGATGGTAAACTGAATGCATTAGAAAACAACTTAATCTGTTGTCTTCTGATGTAATCCAGAATTGGCATTGTGTTTGTTAGTCTTTTGATGTTTTCATTTGTAATTCTGTATCTTATTGCTACTCTGAGAATTCTACGTAGACAAGTCACTTCTGTTGTAACAAGTTTTCTTTTGGCTTTCATTGTTAGAGTCCACATTTGACAATGGTAGCATAGTGATGGTATGATTATCATTTTATATAGTGCATTTTTGGTGTTCATGTTCACATATTTGTTTTTGAAAATAGGAGACATCTGCCCTAAAATCTGGTGTGCTATGTTGCATCTATGTTGGAAGTGTTGAAGAAAAAAGAATTCCTGCATTAACTCGTCGTGGACCAAGTGACAACCTATTTGTCATTTTTTCCTATTTGCTGGTTTTGTCCCTGGTCCACTAAGAGTTAAGGATAGAGAAGAATGATCCTAAATGTAGCAATGAATATTTATAGTATTATATATATATATATATGTCAGTTTATAGTTAACATGGCAGTGCTGCTGCAAGGAATGTACTCACCAGTTGCACAAATGAACTGTTCATCTGGTGAGATTTTGACACAGTTACTGACACTTGGCATTTCAAAGTCCTGAATTAGCTCCAGGCGACGACGAATGTCTGATGTTGAGGAAAAACCATTTGTTATATATATATTGTTTTATATATATATATATATTTCACCAATACTTAATACATCAATCTGCATGGCTACAAAATGACAATTGATAAACGGTATTTTTATACCAACTATACATTACCAATGTCAAACAATTTACTGTCCATGTTTCACATTCATAAAGATTAATTGACTCTGATATGTCATGTGTCATTTTGACTCTTAACACACTACTTATGAAGGTGCAAGCATGCTCGGCAGGTCATCTTGTGCGTATGGAGGACTCGCATCTGCCAAAGCAAATATATTATGGAGCACTCAAGGCAGGAATTTTAAAAAGCTGGTGGACAGAAAAAGCGCTTCAAAGACACGCTCAAGTCATCACTGAAACATCTTAACATTGACGTAGATGCTTGGGAAAGCCTAGCTCAGGATAGAACAGCATGGCGTTACAGCCTTAGAACAGGAGCAGTAGCGGCGGAAGAGACCAGACAAGACAGAAGCGGGCACGTAGAAAAGAAAAAACATCTCAACGTCCCATAGACACCCTCTACAGTTGTCAATTCTGTAGAACATTTGTGCGTGCATTGGACTTGTTGGTCACTTAAAAACGCACTGTTAACTATTATTTTTTATCACTTATTGTTTTTATTATTATGGTTGAGCTTTTGGTCATCGTCGATTATGATGGACGAACATCATATCATAACATCCTTGCATTCAAATTAGTTTGGTATAACATCCTAGCCCTTGAACTCGCGTACTCATTGATAATATGCCACTGCATAGAATATTTCTCATTTTCTGAAATGCTGATTTGGCTTGTGCTATCCTGCTTTTTAGCTCATTTTAGCACCGCTTATCTGATGTTAAAATTGTGCCAAGACACTTGACTTTATCCACTTGATTTAATTTTACATCACTTATATTAATCCCGCAGCTTTATGGTGTGCATATCTTTGAAACAACCACTACCTCTGTTTTCTTCTTGTTTAGACTGAAGTCTTTGTTTTCACTTTTACCATGTCTAACAGATTTTTATAAGTTCTTGCTCACTCTTAGCAATCAGAACTGTATCATAAGCATACATTATTCAGATTATAACTTTCAACTGCTATTCCTGGCATGCTTCCTATATTTTGCATCATCATCATCATCAAGTGCCGTCTCCGCAACGAAGGTTGGCTGCAACGTATCTCCAACATCTCCTGTCTCTTGTCTTGGTGGTGCACTCTGCTAGACTGTAACCTGTCCATCGTGTAATGTTACTCTCCCACTTGTATCTCTGCCTACCTCTTGCTCGCTTCCCTTTGACTTTACCCTCAAGTAAGGTCTTCAATAGGGTGTGATGTCTTTTAATGTGTCCAAAGTATTTTATTTGCTTGATCTTTATTTCTCTTAGTAGTTCTTTCTTCATATTAAGTGTCTTTAGCACCTCTTTATTTGTTTTCTTCTCTTTCCATGATGTTCTCCCTATTCTTCTATATACCCACATCTCAAAGGCATCAATTTTGTCTTCTAATTGTTTATTTAGTGTCCATGTTTCTGAGCCATACATTAATATGGAATAGATGTAGCATTTTATAATTCTCATTTTTAACTTGTTTGTAATTTGTTTAGATATTAATAATTTCCTCATGTCATTGAAAGTACTTTTAGCCATTCCTATTCTCCTTTTAACTTCTGTTTCACATCTGCCATCATTTGTGACTATGTGTCCAAGATATTGATACTGTTTTACTTGTTGTAGTTTCTCTCCCTGTATGTTTATGTTTACCTCCTGTTCTTCTGTGTCTTTGCTGATTATCATGGTTTTTGTTTTTTGAATGTTTATATCCAGTCCATATTCATTACTTGATTTATTGACTTGATTTATTAGTCTTTGTAGTTCATGTTCACTTTCTGTTAAAAGAACAGTGTCATCTGCATATCTAATGTTGTTATAGTTTATATCTAATGATTATATTTTGCATACTATCCTCTGTATACAGGGAGAAAAGATCTGGTGACATTACACATCCTTGTCTGATGTCCATTTCTATCTATTGGAATTCTCCTACATTACTGTCAACCCTAATAGCAGCTGTTTGTTTCCAATATATATTTCTTACTACTGGTATCTTTCCCATCGATTACTATACTACTATATCTTTCCCATTGACATTGAGCATTTCTATCATTTCTGAATGCTGCATACCTTTTGCGAGGGTTTCCTTATAACAAACTCAATAAATTAACGTACTAAAATATTAGTTAAAATTTAAGCACATTATTTTAGTAACATGAAAGAAACTTGCATTAATAAAATTACTTTTATGTTGAATTAACGGGTGTACAATTTCTCTTTTTGTAAGTCACAAGAATAAAAGTGAGAATTACAAAAGGCAAAATTTAGTTTACATTAATGTATAGCTCAGAAACACGGATTTATACAAAGTCTACATTAATGTATGGCTCAGAAACACAGATTTATACAAAGTCTACATTAATGTATAGCTCAGAAACACGGATTTATACAAAGTCTACATTAATGTATAGCTCAGAAACACGGATTTATACAAAGTCTACATTAATGTATGGCTCAGAAACACAGATTTATACAAAGTCTACATTAATGTATAGCTCAGAAACACGGATTTATACAAAGTCTACATTAATGTATAGCTCAGAAACACGGATTTATACAGTCTACATTAATGTATAGCTCAGAAACACAGATTTATACAAAGTCTACATTAATGTATGGCTCAGAAACACGGATTTATACTTATTATTTTTCTTCGACGATCATAGATTTATACAAAGAATAATACAATCATCTGGAAAGACGGAAAGGTGCCTACTTTTACTAATAGGAACATTGATAATGAACAAAACAGCTACAAGACAGTATTGGTGCCTATGAGATGTGTATATCTTCTTCTACATTCGTTCTCAAACTCCTGCAGATCAGCAGGAAGTAGATTGCAATCTAGCAGAGTGCACCACCAAGGCAAGAGACGGAAGCTGTTGGAGATCCATTGCAGACCTTTAACATGGAGACTGTTAGACATTTAACCTGATGCTGATGAAGTCATACTTTTTAGATATAGACATTTCTGTCAAATGCACATGTCACAACTTTTCTTGGTGGGCATATGCAGATAATACAGTTCAAGTAGATGCTTTCCCTTGTCTATGTTTGCAAATTTCATGTTCATCATTTCATAATTTAAATATTAATTTCTTTTAGGGTTTTAGTTAAGGTAACGGTTAGGATAGTTGTGTTTTACAGAACTAACCCTAACCCCAAATATATAATTATTTCAATTATTAAATGATGAACATGAAATTTACATAGATAATGGAAATAATTAAACATGTGATGGCGTCTACTTGTACTATACCTAAAGTGGTTGTGGGGCATAACCTTCTTCTTCTTCTTCTGTGTTCGTTCTCAAACTCCTGCAGATTAGCAGGATGTAGTCTGGAGAACGGAATGCGTTGTGCCATGGTTTACAGCATTGCTGCGATATCTGCGTCTTTTGGCCTGACACATCCGACTTCAGCATGGCTTTGGGTCACTGACCCTATATGGGATAGGACAGCCAACTCCATCCCATAACCTCCTTAGTTGCCTTTTACGACATGCGTGGAAGGTAAACAGTGTTGCTATTCTTTGCTCCATTTCGGGCACCAGCAACACGCGGGTGAAGGGCATAACCAAATAGAGAAACATCGAAGGTCAAAAAGCATTTTTAGCTAGCTAATTCATGTGGCGAACACATCTGGTGGCTGAGCAGAGAACATCTAACATTCTGGATTCAATACAAGTATGCTGACCAACAGAAATGATTGCTCCTTGTTCTCTCTCTTACTCTGTTGTGTTATACATTGTTACCTATATAAGTTTGTTTCGCTACTTTGTCTGCATGCTAACCAGGAAAGTACAAACGTTACTAAATGTAACATAATCTTGAACTTTTCACGTAATTTTTTTCAGCAACTTTTTTTTTTAAAGTGGTTTCATCATCTTACAGATTTCGACTTATGACTATGCTTACCCACATCCTTATTCTGAAGTTTGCGTTTTGCTCTGTCAGTCAACCACTGCAAAGAAAATAATGTAGACAGAATCATAAAATTGTTATTCATTATCTAGTTGCATTTCAACTCCCTACAGATCTTAAGTCTCTAAAACTCATTATCTAGTTGCATTTCAACTCCCTACAGATCTTAAGTCTCTAAAACTTCCTAAGCCTCTTCTATTTTGTCCTATCCGTCTCTATGTATTGTCTTTTCACTGCAAGGTGTTGCAGAAATGAATGATGGTCGGTTTTCGGCCGATAGCATGTTTGATACGCAGTACTGTGACATCTTAGGATGTCAGTAACTACTTCCTCTGCCTCTTGTTGTTTCCATTCTCATGTTGTATGCTCATGTTGCTGGCTACAATGTGTTCATTCTCATTAAGAGGTTGAACCATTTCAGTAGACTTCTCCTGCCCCAGGTGAATCTCTCAAGTTTCATATTAGACTATAATGGTTTGCGGTACAATGGAGGGATTAAACCTCTATGGTTTAATATACTATAAGGGATTAAACCTATGGTATGTGGTACTATGGAGGGATTAAATCTCTATGGTATGTGGTACTATGGAGGGATTAAATCTCTATGGTATGTGGTGCTATGGAGGGATTAAATCTCTATGGTATGTGGTGCTATGGAGGGATTAAACATTTATGGTTTGATGTACTATGGAGGGATTAAACCTCCATGGTATGCAGCACTGTGAAGGCACTAAACCTCTATGGTATGGCGCACTATGGAATTATAAAACCTCTATCGTTTGTGGTACTATGAAGGCATTAAACCTGTATGGTATGCGGCACTATACCTCTATGTATGGCGTACTATGGAGAGAGTAAACCTCTATGGTATGATGTACTATGGAGAGATTAAATCTCTATGGTATGGTGTGCTATGGAGAGATTAAGCCTCTATGGTATGATGTACTATGGAGGGACTAAACCTAGATGGTATGATGTACTATGGAGAGAGTAAACCTCTATGGTATGATGTACTATGGAGAGATTAAATCTCTATGGTATGGTGTACTATGGAGGGACTAAACCTATATGGTATGATGTACTATGGAGAGATTAAATCTCTATGGTATGGTGTACTATGGAGAGATCAAACCTCTATGGTATGATGTACTATGGAGAGATTAAACCTCTATGGTATGGTGTACTATGGAGGGACTAAACCTATATGGTATGGTGTACTATGGAGAGATTAAACCTCTAAACATGGAAAATGTTCCATATGTTTCTGTAAATAGATGTGACAAAACTGTTAGCAGTGCTCATTTGCATTGGATAACACACAAACCTGTCCATCAAAAATGTAATAAATGGCAGTGCTATCGTTGTAAATATTCCATCCATGTATTTCAGGGGTCAGAGCCATAGATATGAATACCTTAAGGAGGGGGTTTTACAAAATAAGGGCTTCTGTTGATTTCATATTAAAATGTTACTATTTCACAGGAAATTCAAAGATCTATTTGTGAAAAATTGCTTGGAATGGGTTTTTACCGACCTTCTGACTAAGCTCCTAGTACTGAAAGTCATGTTCAGATTTGCTAAAGGGGGATGGGGAAATGTGAATCTATGGGCCTGGAAGGGGCCAAAAATAGAAGCAACAAAATTGTGATATTGTTACTGATATTGTCAGGCATAAGAGGTGACTAAGGAGATTTTGGAGTTGGAATTGGCTTTCTCATCTCATAGAGGGTCAAAGTGACTCATAGGGCATGCTGAAGTTTGATTGTCTATACCCAGGTGAATGATGGTTGATCGCATTCACACTTGCCTCTAAGCGTAGGGGTGGGAGCTTAAGCTGTTGTTACAAGACCAGATGTGTTCCTGTGGTTGCATTTAGTCCATGTTTGTTCAAGGCTATCTTGATGTTTTCTATCCACCATTTCTTTGATCTACCTTTGGTCTTACGCCCAGATATTCTTTTGTTATATGCTCTTATTGGTATTTGGTTTGGCTTCATTCTCATAAGGTGACTGAACCATTTTACTTGCTGTCTCTCAATATGTTCAATACATGATATTATACCAACTCTTTTCCTAATTTCTTCATTTCTTATTTTATCTAGTTTGGTAACCATTGCAGCTTTTCTCAGACACTTCATTACAC
This sequence comes from Meghimatium bilineatum, assembly GCA_034231615.1. Classification (NCBI taxonomy): domain Eukaryota; kingdom Metazoa; phylum Mollusca; class Gastropoda; order Stylommatophora; family Philomycidae; genus Meghimatium; species Meghimatium bilineatum. The sequence continues at coordinate 15,651,053 of CM067316.1, read as the reverse complement.
ATGTAACGATTTTTCTCTGCTTTGAGGCTGTTTGACATAAGTTGCAGAGTGTTGGTATAACATTTGTAGATATTATCTGGTTTTTTATGCATGTAGTTGCGTCTGTGGGTCTCACCAATGGCCCACTAGACAAACCACCCATACAACAGAAAACCTTAGTAGATGACATGCCTTAATATTGAGGTTATCTTCTTATAGAAGCTTCATGGCACATGATTTATACAATCCCGTAGTCGTAACCTCCGATAACAGTTACCATGTTGTTCAGACAGACCGACATTGTGCTTGAACTAGTTACGGGCATGGCGTGGGTGTGCGGAACAACAAAGAAACCTGTCATAAAGTTGTGCCGTTATGTTGACATCTGTTTCAGCTGCATTAGACTCAAAACACCATTGAGTCGGATGGCTGCTGGAACAGAGGACGGAGCACTGATGGGAATGCCCCACGTGCTGTGATGCCAGTTTCTAATCAAGAATCACATCAAGCATGAGGCTGGAGATTGAAGCAGTTACAGCAGCACTTAATTGGTTGATAACTGATACATCAACACACTCTGTAATACTCACAGACTCTCAAAGCACGCTACGCAAGATAAAAATGTTCATGCTGAGAAAATAATGGTGGGACTTATTGAACAACTCAATTGTCCAGAGCATTACATGGATATACTGCCCATGGATAGAGAGCCGACTTATTGGCAGGCAATGCAGTGATAGACGGCACAATGCTCAGAAGAGATAAAGCAGACTTGATCAAGGCAGCAATAAATTTATTTCAAGATGAAGATGATGTCAATGTGGCTGATAATGTACACACACGAGAATGTTAGAAATGGGAGTATCTAGAGGGGAGGGTAGAAAAAGTAAAGTTTTTGGAAAGTCCCGAAGATCACGCAATCAACACCTGACTGGGACTCTAAGTCTACATACCCTGAATATACACTTACATCAGAGAGCAAAGTACTTATGGGAATGCCCGACATGCTGTGAAGCTAGTTTCTAATCAAGAATCAAGTGTAGGAAGCTACCTCTTTTGAGTCGCTCTTTTTTATAATATTATCTATTAGACCTAGGCTCAGGACTGTAGATATGACTTCCTTAAGGATGGGGGGGGTGGGGTTACCTAATTTTATAGTTCTTTCTGTGAAAAATCGCTTTTGAAAAATCAACAAGTTCCTAGTATTAAAAGTCATGTTCACATTTCCTACGGGAGGGATTTGAACACCCCCAAACACCCTCCCTTATCTACGGTTTTGCCTAGGCCCTATCTTGTAGGTCTAATTTATTAATAATTGTCATTGATGAATGTATAAAATAACTAGGAGGCCTACTGTGTGAGTGTGTCTGTCTAGTCTAGCTAAGCTTAAAATAAACCATGACTAATTATTAATATGTGGCCTTTTTTCTGGGGTCTACAGAAGCACTAAAATAAATGTCAATGTGCCACAAATATTTTAAACCTACTAGTAGTAGGACCTTTTTAATTATTTGGTAAATCTACGGTTTAACAAGTCTTCACTGTGCTATGCACTCAATGTTTACATTTTAACTAGCCGACATCACGGATTTCCGTGTAACACCAACGAAATTAATGGATGCCGTGACATCACATCTTCCGACACAAACGACATGACATCACATCTTCCGACACAAACCACATTTATAATTATAATTTTTATAACTAATTTACTTCTTTTTCATTTATAACTGATTCTAACCCTTTTCCCATTCCTAATTTAAATACTAGTTCCAAATTAATAAGCCTTTTCAATTAATATACCTTAATTTTAAATACAAATTATACTAATCACGTTGCAAAGGTTAGGTAATACCTCGAAACTAGAACAAAGGTCACAGTGAAGACTTATACCATAGTTGCGCCAATTATTTATTATAATTGTCTTGTCTAACTATAACTATTGTCTTTCCCCATGTGGTTTGTTATCCACTCTTGCCGATAAGCGTAGTGGTGATTTGAGCTCGAGCTTGTGTTTCAGGGCCACATATGTCGCCTCGGCTGTGACCGTGTGTGTTATGTTAAGTGTAGTTTGGAGTTTAGTTCGCTGTTTCAGCAGTTTGTTCGAATCAAGATGTCCCTGGCGTATTCTATCCATCTAGTTCTAGGTCTAGACTAATCTTTTTCGTGGTCTTCCTCTATCTTTATTCCCTGATCTCATTTGGTTAATATATGCCTGTACGGGCAACTTGTAATGCATAATGTGGCTAAACCACTTGATATGCTGCCTTTTTTTAACTTTCTTACTATGACTTAATAAATGACTATCTTACTAATCTATAGACTACGGTTGTCTACCAGAAGAGATGACAGATTCTTATTCTACTACTTCTATAATTCTAGGACCAGGGAAGTGTAACATCCCTCTATACTATTTCTGTATTTTCAGTGTTAGCTTTTACACATGTAATATTACTTACCTCAGGTAATGATTTTCCTGCACTAAGGTTATAAACCTTGACATTATTCGCATACGAAACTTGCATTGTTATATCCTCTTGAAAATTATTGAAAATACAGTTGTAAACAAACCCATGCCACACAGTAGATACACAAGAGTAAGTTCCCCTAGTCTTGGGAAAGCGCACAGTTATCGTTTCGAAAACGGTGCAAGATTTTTTAGCGACTCCATAATTATTCTATAATATGTACAACTGCAGTAAAACTATGATCGGCGGCGGAAATTAAGAACACTAAGTCTTAAAGTTTTGTAAATTACTGTCTGGAAGCGTACATGAAAACGTGTTCCTGTGTGCTTCCATAAATATTTTCAAAACTCCATTGCCTAGTTATGTTATGTTCCTCCAGGGCCATAGGCGGCGCATAGGGCAGAAATCATAGTTTTCCATTTCTGTCTTTGTGTTGCCAGGTCTTTCAATTGCTGCGTGTTGTTTAGGTTCATTGACATGCCTTCTCTATTAATGGTTCTTCGTAGAGTTTCTCTAGGTCTCCCTCTTCTTCTTACTTCAGGTGGCATCCAATATAGTGACTACTGGGGAATTCTTAGGCTGTTCATTCTGAGAACATGGCTGATGTAAGTCCAACGCCTTTGTCTAATGAAGGTAGATATATAGGTTTGTTTGCTTTCCTCTCTTATAGTAGTGTTAGATTTAAAGTCACTCCACTTAACATTCAGAATGGTACGTAGGCATTTGTTTTCAAAGGAGTCTAGTCTCTTATCTGTGGCTTTCCAACTTTCGCATTCATATGATAGAATAGGGATGATGTTGGAGTTAAACAACCTGCGTTTTGTGGTGTTTCTTAGTGTGTTTGACGTCCAGATCTACTACTTAGTTTATTGAAAGCACCCGCTGCAAGGGCAATATGGTGTAAAATTTCCTTTGATGAGTCTCCATCCAATGCAGATTGGTGCCTAAATATGTAAAATTGTTGACTTTTAATAATGAAACATTTTGAATTTTTATGTTGTCGTTGGATCTCGTAAAATCTAGTATATGAGTTTTTAATGTGTTGATTTTCAACCCTATGATTTGAGTAGTGTTGGACATTGTCAAGCTTAGATTGAGCATCTGTGTGGTTTGCGCTCAAAAGGGCCAGGTCGTCTGCGTAGTCAAGATCTTCGAGAACGGTTTTCCGATATGTTTTCCGGTGTGTTTTCAAGATGGAGGAATGTTTTTCTTTCGGTCTTGGATTACTCGGTTGTGTAAACTACTGCCAACATAAAACCTACCACTGTTTATGAACCAGAACATTAGTTACTATTAAGTCGACTGTTGTCAAACGTAATTTCAATCCCCGCTCATAATCAACTTTGTCGACTTTGAAAATGCATTTGATAGTCTTCATCGGCCTACGTTATGGAATATTCTACAACAATACGGTTTTCCTGCTAAAATAATCAATATTATAAAGGCATTTTACACCAACTCACATTGCTGTGTTCAAACAAACACTGAGAAGTCAGAATGGTTCCAAGTTGTTACGGGCGGTAAACAGGAAGGCATCATGTCCCCATTACTTTTCTGCGTCGCTATTGATTGGGTCATGAGAAAGAGCACTGAAAATGAGCTGACAGGAATTGTCTAGTGCTTTCAATTAAATAATTTGGGATATCGGTGCTCAATATCAATGGGAGAATAATAAGAAACCTTCGAAATGCAGATCACACATCTGCATATAACAACTCTTCAGAAAGTAACAATTAATTACATTATAAAGTATAATAAAACAAGTAGACAAATAAGCTATGAATATAGACTACATATTAACATATTTCGACTGAGAGCAGTGCATTGCCATCTAAAGGACACACCGAATCGGCATAATCGACTATGCGACATGCTTCTGCGGAGCAAGAACACAGACGACATAATTTTCGCAGGATAGCTGTCTATAGAACGACAATCTGGCCCACATGAGCTTCTCTGCAAAAATAAGTTGTCGGGAACCAGTGGCGTGCGGAGGGGGTGCGGCCGCACCGGGCATCAAAATGCCCCTCAAAATACTTAAAACTTTGAAATGGGGTTTAAGTGCCTTTGGCGTGCCAAAGTTGATGTCCATCACCGTTGATTTAATTTTTTTGCATGTCTAGCATACACTATCTACTGTACACAGGAATATTGTACTACTAACAGATGCACTTTCTGTCATAACAGCACTGAAGCTACACAGGAACATCGAACTTGATGAATCGAGGGCAGTTCTAGTTTAGTTGCACAATCTTCTTCTGCGTTCGCTCTCATATAACCACAACGAATATATCGTGTGATTTCCGCCAGCGGGCGTGAAGTACGTTGTGCTGCAAGTTCCACAGTAGAACTGTGTTATTTGCACCTCGGTTAGCCACTTGTGGTCTGGACGTCGAGGTCCAGCACATCCGTTTTCGTCATGCCTTTAATTCGGGTAGGCTTCCCTAGTCCGTGACAGCCTGTCAATCAATCAATCAATATATATATATATATATATATATATATATATATATATATATATATATATATATATATATATATATATATTGAAAACAAAGGACTTAAACAAGTGACATAATTCACATATCTAGGAAGCAATATAACAAGAACAGCAAAGTAAAGAAATACACAATAGATGTAGTAAAGCATACCATACTAGGGCAAATGACATCAATTTCAGAAACAAAAATGTAGATTTAAGCACCCAAAAAAAACAACACTATTCAAAACGATTATTATGCCAACGATGTGCTACCAATACCAAACATGGACAACGACAGCACAAGACAAACGTAAACTAGTGACAGCTGAAATAGCATGCTTACTCAGAATTCTAGGAATATCGCTAAGAGACAGAGAAATGAGGACATTAGACAGCCCCAATCTTGGAGTATATTAAGAGCCAACATATCAAATGGTTTGCACACATCAGCAGACTACCACCAGACAGCATACCACAGCAGACCTAGATAACGACATCGAAAACGATGGACCACCGAAATAAAAGAAGTGACAAACTCCACAATATACTCAGAACACACGAGGGCCAGCTCCGGGGAACTCTTCTACCCCTGACGTTGAAAAACAATAAAGAGTTTAGCGAATAGATAGATAGATAGGTATGCTTTTTCTTCTCAATTATTATTGTATTTACGACTGCTATCGTGTGAAGCTTTCCATTATTTAGTTGATGACGTGGCCATTGTGAAAATTATAAATTATATGTTGAAACACTTGTATCTGCAAAACACTTGAATATGTCAAAGACTGGACGAAAATAAATTTGCCGCCCTCCCGATGATGCCGCCCGGGGCGGTCCGCACCTCCCCCCTCGCTACGCCACTATATATATATATATATATATATATATATATATATATATATATATATATATATATATATATATATATATTGGTGTTTCTTTCTGTTCTTCTTATCTTTTGTAAAGAACATACATATGGCTGAAAAAGGCATATGTATCAGCATTTTATAAACTTTGTAAATGAACGATTAATCCAAAAATGTATATATTGTCTTTCCCCAGGTGGTTTGTTATCCACTCTTGCTGTTATGAGTAGGGGTGATTGGAGCTCGAGCTTGCATTCTAAAGCCAGATGTGTGGCCTCGGTTGTGCTATAACTGTGTTTGTTCAGAATGTCCCTGACGTTTTCCCTGATCTCATTTGGTTATATTCCTGTACAGACAACGCGTCGTGATGCATTCTCATAATGTGACCAAACCACTTGATCTACTGCCTTTCTATGTAATCTGTACAAAGTAGTATACCTATTCTTTCCCTGATATCTTCATTTCGTAATATATCGAGCCTGGTGACCTCTGCGACTTTCCTCAAGTATTTCATCTTACGTCACTATCTTTCTGTAACGTGAAGATGAGAGAGACCTGGTTTGGCACTGATAGCACAGTGTTGGTAGGTATATACTGTAGATCATTTATTTTTTAACTTCCATCTCGATCTTGTGATGAAGAAGTAGTGGTGACAGTTGGTATATTACTGCATTTGTCATCTCGTCTCTATCTCTCTATCGAGGTTTCCATTTTATGCAAAAATACTGCCGATATATTTGATTTCTGTTATATAAATATCCAAATGGTCGACGGGTGTCCGACAAAGTGGAGGGTGCCGCAGTAACCAAAGTAACAAATAGTAATACAAAATAAGATAAACAGGTTACAAGGAATACCTAACTATGAACAAATCTAAAATAAAATGTATATAAGAAATTTGCAATAAAACAAAACATGACAATTTTCCTACGTTACGGTCCTATTGGGACCTTTTTCAAGAAACACAAAAAAACAACAACACAACAAATCATAAATAAATATATTTATCTCTATTACTTGTTTTACTCCTATGGTGTCTATCTGTATGTTTAGTGGGCTCGATGTTCTGCATATTTTCTTAGTTTCCGTCTTTTGTGTATTGATATCCATGTTGTATTTTCTACATGTTGCAGATAGTGAGTTAACATGATTTTGTAGTTGTTCTTCGTTTTCGTATATAGACGTCATGTGAAAAAACTCAATCATTTTCACACAAATTGTCTCAGAAAAGTAATGAATATCAGATGGCAAGATACGATTCCAGATACCACTGTCCTTGATAGAGCTGGTATCCCCAGCATTGAGACGACCCTGATGCAGACACAGATTCGTTGGGCAAGTCATTTGTTGCGTCTGCCAGATCATCTTCATCTGCCAAAGATACTTCTCAATGGTGAGCTGGAGAAGGGTACAGATCTCAAGGTGGGCAAAAGAAGCGCTGCAAGGACTCGTTAAAGAACTCACTGAAAGTCTTTGAAATAGACCACGATACATGGGAAGAACCTGCACAAAATAGATCTACATGGCGTTCTAAAATAAAAAAGAGCACATCATCTTGTGAAAAGAGGAGCAATGCAGCAGCTCAACAGCGGAGAGTAGCTAGAAAGTCACGGATAGACCAAGATCCGTCTACAGTCGTCATTCCATGTCCGAACTGTCCAAGGACATTTACAGCTCGAATAGGGCTCATTAGCCATCTACGAACTCATAACCAAGGACATAACTCTAAGTGAATTTTCAAAAGTGGATGCAACAAATCGTCATCATCATCTTTTGATGGACGAACAATCAATCAATCAATCAATCATATAAACTTATAAACTAGCGTAAATTAGTATGGCCTTATTAAGGCCTCTTCCTGATGCGGTTTGTATTTTTTTATCGAAAATAAATCTGGCAGCTTTGATTACACATGAGTTCATGCACGTCCGGTTTAGGCGTTTGCCATACGTCTTCCGAAATTTCTTGTAAGAATTTCATACGGACGCAGTAAATATAAATCGTCAATAGATGTATGTTTAGCCATTGAATTCGTTGCATACGGTGGCAGGTTTCTGTACTCTTCTGTGGATGAGTAAAACTGAAAATGTCTGAAAGAATAGACACTCGTGTTATCCAAGTAACTAATATTGCGCCAAGCTGCACAAATGATCAACTTAGAACTTTGTTCAGCTATCTGGGACGGGTTAAAGAACAAAAAGTATATCCACCAGAGTGAGTATTATAATTTATATTATAATATAGTCCATATTATTAAGTATATAACATATAATATCAATATGCGTATGCTACCATCATATTATTGATTAATTATTAGTAATTAGTTTGAAAAGAATGTTGCTGGTGTAAGTTACACTGTAACTAGGCATTAGGAAATCGTAAGGGGACGTGAAAGTGAATGTGGCTTAAATTACTTCCCTTGTTTTGATAGCGTCCAAGAATCCATTTTTTGCATCACGTGAAACACTGACCAACGCAATTGTCTTTAGGTAACTTAACGCAACCTTATTGCCTATAAAAAAACAACTGTTTACGCTTTCTCATTCATTTGTGTCTCGAATTCAGTAACTATCCATTGGAAAAACGTTCTATAATTTTTACAGTTATTTATTAAACAAGCCCAGGTAAGTGATTTTCATCTTTGCACACGTTTATCGAATTAATTTTATTGTGATAGTATAATTGTATATGTCTAACAAATATAGCAATCATTTTTCTCTTTATATACGAAATTTCACTATTGTTGGAAGTTCCCGGTAATTTTTACCGAATTTAAAAAAGACCCACTGCAGATCGGTCACGCGTTCCATAGCCGCCATATTGTTTCGCGCTATTCCTTCCGGCCGCGTCGGTAATTCTGAAATGTCTCTTATTTAAAGAAATTTACGTTTAACAACTACAATTCTTGCCAATTTTAATTTCTTTGGATCAATTTTAAATGATTCTAGTAACAAATCTAAGATTTATATGTAAAATAATTCGAATTATTGGTACAAAACAATGCATAGGTGCGTGTGCTATCCTGCGTCCGTCGCCATGACGACTTAGACTTAAGTCTAAGTGTTTTCTTAGTCAAATCGTCATGTTTAATGTGGATAATTATACAAGAAACACATTGTACATTAAATATATATTGTTCTATGAGTCCAATTCTTATAATTCTCTCATGGAAATTTCATAAAGTTCATTTTAATTTGAGAGATGCGTTCTCCTTTCATTAGACCTAATAATAAAAAAAATAAATCATCAATGTAGAGAACGTCAACTGCAGCATCTTCCAAACTTTCTCATTCTTTTTGATATCTTTGTCTCTTGTTTTTTATCATCAAATTTTCTACATAAGAATATCCACACTACAAAACATATATAATAAAGTATTTAATTATATAGAGCTAATTAAATATCACTAATATAGGAAAAAGAATATTCATAATGATGTCAAACCATTTTGAAAATTTGGTGCACATACCTACCTAGTATTTCACCCATACCTTTGAAATAGAATTGTTTATGTACCTGTGATACCAAATGCCAGTAATAATAATAATAAAATATATTTCAGATACAAAGAGGGCTGAGATGACATTGCCAGCCATATGCGTGTTGCCATAAAGGGGAGCAAAGAAGAGATTTTAATTATGCTAATTAGACGCCATTATTATGGCTCTGGTTGCATCGGAAAATTAACACATATAATCAACAAATGCGCCTTGTCTTCACAAACACAAATATGTTAGTTTGCAATATATTTTATCCTAAATAATTAAAAATGCAATAAATATATATTAAATATTTCAATGTAATTATGCAAATTAGACGCCATTGTTAATTATTTATTAACTCTGGCTGTGTCGGAACATTAACACAATATAATCAACAAATGCGCCTTGTCTTCACAAACACAAAAATGTACAGTTTGCAATATATTTTATCCTAAATAATTAAAAAATGTAATATATTAAACATACAATTGTATTTATGCTAATTAGATGCCATTGTTAATTATTTATTAACTCTGGATGCGTCGGAAAATTATTAGAATGTAACCAACAGGTGCGTCTTGTCTTCCCGAACAAGAAAATGTATAATTTATTAGGTTTTTTAGTACAATTAATTATTAGATGTGAGAAATGAATATTAAACAAACAATTGCATTTATGCTAATTAGACGCCATTGTTAATTATTTATTAACTCTGCCTGCGTCGGAACATTAACACAATGTAATCATCAGGTGCATCTTGTCTTCCCGAACAAGAAAATGTATAATTTGTTAGGTTTTTTAGTACAAATAACGTTGATATTTTTAATTAGTGGCTCAGTTCCAAGGCAGGGCAGCAACTTTTTGACAACTGTCATTTCATATTTCCTTATATGTTCCATGTAATTATCTCGAGGCAAAAATTAATTCGAAAAAAATTCGTAACTTTTTTCAGAATTGACGTAGAGACTTGGTTGAGGTATCGTTGGATTGCAATTTTCAAGGGCTATCTAACTGTGGTATTTAAAATGCTGTACACCCATTTTGAAAATTTTGTCCTAATGCCTACTGTAACTAACACTTCACAGAGAGTGCGTGCCGTTTATTATTTATACTACTTTTAGGAGTTCATTTTTTTTCAAGATTTCGTAATGAACTCAATCTAGGTCACAAGGTACTTGCAAAATTTTCAAAATAATTATAGAGTGAGCATTATAAATACCACAGTTAGATTGCCCTTGAAAATTGCAATTCAACGATACCTCAACAAAGTCCCGTTAACCCTGAAAAAAGTTATGCATTTTTTTCAAATCAATTTGACATCAAAATAATTTGGCCTATAATTTATATGAAACATTGGTACCATGTACCAAATTATTTTGATAGCAAATTGTTTCGAAAAAAAAACTCCGATAATTTTTTTTTCAGGGTTGACTTACAGATGTTCTCTCTAATGACTCCACCCACTCCATACGTACTTCATATGTTTTGACTTTTTTTTTAATCATATTCAGTGAGTATAGTATGCATGTATAGGATAGCTACTATAGTCTATAGTACAGGCTTGCGATTCCAGCCAGTTAAGTGCCTGCGTTATCCATTGTTAGACTGCTTGTTGTGGCAAAAGCACCATTGGCTTCATCTACTGTTCATCCTTTTGATCTGGCAGTAAAGCTTTTAGTAAAGGCCCATGCACATCAGTGGTGATAGATGACCGACCTGTTCGTGTAATTTAGTGTAAATCACATCTATGTCTTCAGTATCCTTGGTATAATGTCACAGATTAGTGCCGTGACATCAGCATCCACACTCACGGGACTGTGTTCCCTCCACTCTATTGAGTGTAATGATGGTCTTAGAAATATGAGTGTAGTAATAGGTATCCATTCCTCGCCAGGAGTTATATCTTCTGAGGCGCAGATATATTTAACAGTATCCTCCGCCCGACCCATCTGCGATGTGCCTCTCTTGAGCTTGCTTCCCTTCACATAAGGGAGCTCAACTGTGTAGTGGGTGGTCTATGTCAGAACTCATTCTGAAGTATGCACGGCACACCGCATATCAATTCTATGAGATATGCTCGGAAAATCGAGGAGAAATCTCATAGCCATACAGGGTGTGACCCTTGTGCAACCAAGGATGCTTCGCTTTGAATTCTCTCCAGCCTCTCAATCTGTGTGTGACTGGTGGTGATAGTGGCGCATGCATATTTAATGATAAGGACAATAGCCTCATAAGATTATAAGCTGTGGTTGTTTAGTGTCAGCTGCTGCCATTACTCTCAGAGGTGAAAGGCCGTTGCCATAACATGATCAACATGTTCCTGGAAACACAGATTACGATCAAATCGCATGCCCCGGTATTGTATGGATGAGGTTCTGATTACACCATACCCTCTCATCTCCACCGTCGGTGTCACAGACTTTACGATGTGATTGTTAAGAGAGAACCTTGTCACCGCAGCCTTCTCTTGGTTGATCAGTGCCCCTGAATCATCACATCAGGAGGCATTACGGTCTAGCTCATTCTACTGTGATCCAACAGTTTTTGTTCTTTCTCTCTTCCGTCTGTATATCAGGATGTCATCATCAAAAGAAAGTGTTCTACCACTTCCATCAAGCTGCTGCTGTGTGATTGCCATGGTGTAGACATTGAATAATACAGGTGAGAGGGAAGATTCCTTTGGAAGGTCTGGACACATTGTTATGGGTTTAGATGTCCAACAACCGCATCTGAGAGCCACCTTCCACTCTCGCAACATCACTGATATCCATCTGATGACGAAAAGATCATTAAAGAGCAGGAACATGTTGAGGTACTCGAACGGCACTCTTATACGCATCCTCCAAGTCAATCATGACAGCACACGTTTTCAGACTTGCATGGAAGCCCTCAAATACGCCTTATGCGAAAACAGCGGCATTGCACCATTTTTCTTTCTGATGTCTTCGAGTGTGCCCGGGAAAATGCAACTCTCTTCCAGGTCTTGAGCGAGGTGCTGTGCTAATATCTTCTCAATAAGGTATCTTCTTCTAATATCTTCTCATGGGCAGTTTGCCCATGGTGTTCTGCATTGTTATGATTCGGTAGCCGTTGATCTGGGCGTGGTTTTTATTGTGCTTCTTTAGTGGCAATAGGTAGCTGTGCAGCCATTCTTCCTTGATAATACCGTTCTTGATGCTTCCGTTAAACTCACCAACCAGGTCATTTATGTCACTCTCCTTAACCTTTAGATCTCTGACTTAAAATTATGTAATATCCCCCTGGGCATGACAAATTTTTTTTGGAAAATTTGCGTTATTGATGGTAGGTGTTTTGAAAACGTAATAACTTTTTTGTTTTAAAAGATATTAAAATATTTTTGCACATCTAAATAAAGGAGTGAATAGTGAATATAATTGTGTTTTTGTTGTTGTATGTGTGATATAACAGTTGTGAGCAAGTTGTGAAGTTGAAAATTTGGGATAAAAAAGGAAATATAACTTCTTGACAACCCTAATACTTGAGCAATGTGTGAAAACTTATAAAATCCTCATAAATACCTATACTTGTTGTATATATATATTGTTTCATATCCAAACTAATATAATATGGACTAAAAAAAACTAATAAAACGTGAAGAAATCGCATATAATGTCCGTCCGCTCAACACTAGGTCTATGCAGACACACAACGTAATTATTGTCCATGCACACACATGGCACCCCTGATACATATTGTTCTTGTTTTTTTTGAATGAAAACACAAACATTTTTATCAAATAACAAAATATTAGACACAAAAAACAACAATAAAACAAGTAGTAACGATCACTTATCCATGCCACACGATACTCAATTTGCCATAGTTATGACCAAAGTCGCTCCAGAAATGCATTGACAAATCCAGCTGGCTCTCTTCTTCTTCTGTGTTCGTTCTCAAACACCTGCAGATCAGCAGAATGTAGTCCGGAGAACTGAATGTGTTGTGTCATGATTTACAGAATTGCTGCGCGATATCTGCTGCGCGATATTCAGCCGGACACATCTGACTTCAGCATGCCTTTGGGTCACTGACCCTATATGGGATGGGACATCCAATTCCATCCCATAACCTCCTTAGTCGCCTTGTACGACATGCATGGAAGGTAAACAGTGTTGCTATACTTTGCTCCCCTTTCGGGCCCCGACAACACACAGGAGTGTTTAGTGTCAGAGGAATGCAGATATATTTAACATAGTGGTCAGAGGAATGCTCTCTCCTTCTTACAATCATAATGTGTAAAGGAATTTGACTATTAGACTGTGCCATATTCCTAGCTTTGTGTGGAGGGAGTTCTACGTCACATGAGCTTAAGTTCGTGAAGTTTCGTACTCGGGAATCGGGCGATATCATATGGTAGCAGTGTTGCGGCCATAAACATCCCGGAGCGTACACTACAGTAGCAATATTGCGGCCATAGGGGCCTAAAGGTTAAGGATGGTGAAGTCCTCATATCGTATACCGTCAGGGCGTGGGGAAGTGTTTCTCGACCATTTCAGAGTGGTCTGGATGGTCTCTGTAGTGCTGTCTATGCTCTCAAACCACCCAGCCTCCGTACATAGACCAGTGTGGTGATAATCCTCCGCCTGACATCTATATTGTTTTGGTTCATCTGTTGAACGTAATGCTCAAGGAAGGCCTTTCCCTTATCTTCGTCTGATTTCTGCTATGTCAGATCAGTGGATGTCCGCGGAAGACGGATGGGTCCAGCCATTGGCGCAAATAAAATGGCGACACAACTCATTTACATTCTCTGGACTACATCCTGCTGGAAATCTAATAGAACCATGGTGCTGCTACAAGAGAGATCCAGCGCGATTTTGAGAATGAAAGCTGAAGATCAGTGGATTGAAAATCAGGTATGCAGACTCTAAACGTTTCTATTCATGCCCTGCTGAAAATGCCAGAACATCTTAAGAGATTTGGCTGAACTGATCTGCTTTCAGAATTCATTCCACCTTTCTTCTTTGGCTTGCTGAGCGCATGTCTTGAAGAGTAACATGATGTCATCTATAGTCTACTTCAATGCTGTTACGTTATTGGATGGTGCGCAGTCAGAGTTGCGTGCTTTCTGCCACGTCTTGGTGGCCTGCCATGTGTTCCTCCATGTTTTCTCTATGTCATCATTCCACCATGGTAGCTGGTTCAGCTTGCTGCATCTTGGGCGCTTGACCTGCAACTTGCTGACCTAATTTTGCTTATCATTTCAAGGCCTGAGTTGTCTTACTGAAAAGTCCATGGAATGTTGATGTGCTTCTTGATAAGGATATTGCTTGATAATGATCGCTGCCGTGATACCCTAACACATTCCACCTGCATAAAGGGGCCAAGGTGGTGGATACCAATGCCAGGTCTATGCTACTGTCAGTGTCTCCAAATCGGCTGGCAGTCATAGTTACTGTGCCATCATTGACACATACGAAATTACCAAAACGTCCTTGAGGTCTTCCCCTTATTGTTGGTAATTTCGTTTCCCCACTGTCTTCCTCTGGCATTGAAGTCTCAGCAAAAACTTTTTCGTCTTGCTCGAGTAAGTTATTCCACATCATTTTGTCTATCGTGCCACTGTGAGCATACACGTTTATGATGACCATAGGTACAGATTCTTGTATCCTGACAGCGTGAACTTGCATCTTGGTGCAGTTTCACCTTGATATATCCATCACAGATGCCGATATACTGCTGTGTACCAGAATTGCCTGACCAAATTGTAGAAGGCTGTGAATTCCGTGGCTGAAGTCGTGCCTGCCCCAAGGTTAGTCTCTTACAAAGAAATGATGTCGGCGCTGTATATGAGCTTATCGAGAGTATTTCTTCGTTGGTTGATTTTTCTTCCTCTTCCTGCGTCTACATCAGTGTAAAGCTCGGCGGAAATAGTATTCATGTGCATCAACTGGTAAGTGGATATTTAATTTCTGCTGTATATTTCTCCCCCCCCCCCCAAATCACATGTGTAATTATAATTATTGGTAGCATCATTGTGCATAGTCATTATATAGGAGCAATAGTTGAGTAATTTGTGAAAAACAGTATATATTTTGAATCAAATTATTTCGGTCAAAGAGCATGGACTGCTGGATCAGCAACCAATCAAGTTTTTAACCCCCCCCCCTCAATCTACGGTCTTGCATGTGATCTCATTTCATCTACAGGCCTCTTGTTTGTCACCTTGCTCAGAAACTATAATCCCAATTCCTGATAACACAAGAAAAAAACAAATAATGTAAACAAATTATTTGTCAAATCTATTACTAAAATAAATGTATATTATGTTTATTAAAAGACAATCACAAAATATGTTTGGAAATACCTCAAGGCATATGTTATAGGGACCCCATACGTTTAAGCAATCTATGATATAGATTTGCAAGCAACAGTGTATTGTTTGTTATAGATGATGTCAACCTGGATCATTTTATTCCTCAATATTTATTTTCTTTCTATTAGACCTGACACTAATTAAAATTAAACATTTGCTTAAATTAAAAATATTCATGTAACAATTAGGCCTATAATTAATTTGACTTAATTTGAAGTAGGTACACCTACTTGTATATGCCTAAGTATCATTATGAATCTTGATGATTTATACCTAAATAAACATGAATGTAGTCATGGTGATAGAAACATGATAAGCAATGCAAATCAGCGCTGTTGTATAGCACACACCATGAGTTATATTACATACTGTAAGATGTTTTACATCAGATAACAATATAATTTAATAATTCATAAAAAGAGTAAATAATTATAGTAGCTTGGAACAAGTCAGTTTTAGTTCTTCACTGTGACCTTTGTTCTAATTTCAAGGTATTACCTAATCTTTGCTGTGTGATTTGGCATGCACAGCACCATTGCATTAGAAATAGTATTTACAATTATTAATATTATTAATTAAGGTTAGGATTAGAATAAGTATTTATAATTAAGGTAAATTATTAATGAGCGTGTGGTTGATCTTCCTGAGAAATCCATGACGTCAGCTAGTTAAAAATGTAAAGAGTGTTCTATTAGTACACAGTGAAGAACTAATACCAACTTTTACCTAGTAACATAATAAAAGAAATAGTTACACACAAAGAGGGTTGTTCCTTATTACATACGCAGAAACATGTAACAGCCAGTAAGACTTAGATATGATGGCATTACAGACAAAGGAAGACAATGTCTTTAAAAATTATGAGCATTTTGAGGCACTGCCTAACATGCATAAAAGTTATATATATAAGCAGAAAAATGGTTACGGCACCTCATAAATGTATCTCACAAAAAATATACATGATTATACTGGATTTCACTTAACTAAGGTGCAAAATTACATTTAATTTCTATATGAAATATTTTCACCTGAAACAATAACCACAATGTGCAAGAAACGTCTTATTCCAAATCATACTCATGTGTATAGGCATTGACGTTATACATCAACACACTCGGTAATACAGACTCTCAAAGCATGCTGCACAAGATAAAGTACATGCTGAGAAAAGAATGGTGGACTTATTGAACAACTCAATTGCCCAGAGCATTACATGGATATACTGCCCTGGTCATGCTGGGGTCAGAGGAAACGAGAGAGTCGACTTATTGGCAGGCAATGCAGTGATAGACAGCACAATGCTGAGAAGAGATAAAGCAGACTTGATCAAGGCAGTAATAATTCATTTCAAGATGAAGATGATGTCAATGAGGCGTATAATGTACACATACAGAGAGTGTTAGAAATGGATCTTGTGGAAGGTCCCGAAGATTACGCAAGCAACACCTGCCTGGGACTCTGAGTCTACATACACTGAGATGACTGCTGGAACGGAGAACAGAGCACTTATGGTAATGCCCCATCTGCTGTGAAGCTAGTTTCTAATCAAGAATAAAGAGAATTGAATATTTCTTCATGAAATTTCTAAAAAAAACCCACCAAGAATAGAAGACTATAGTATACAGAATGTACAAACTTTCTCTGATGTATAATTGCCGTAAAACAAATAGTACTGAAGATGCTAACAAATGACTACCCTATCCTCTCTTGGACCAGTCTCTTTTGCCTCAATAACACAGAAAAGTGGAAAAATATACTTTTGTATTTAAGAAACTTTTCGTTATTGGTGAAACCCTCATTGCCATTTACCTTTGTGGATTATTTGAAATCTCATCCAAGTTTAGAGTTGCCTGTGTGTTGATGGAATCCCGAAAGGGAAAAAAATTTGAATACTGTTTACCTTCCATGCATGTTGTGAGAGACAGCTAAGGAGATTATTGGGTGGAGTTGGCTGCTGCGTTCCATATAGGGTCAAAGTGATACAGGAGCCATGCAGAAGTTGGATGTATCAAGCAGAAAGGCATGACTTTGCAGCAAAACTGTAATCCATGACACAGCGCACACCACTGTTTTGATTGCATCCTGTCAATCTACAGGAGTTTGAGAACAAGTGAAGAAGTAACCTCGTACAGTAGAAAATGTTCTGAATCTTTTCTTGAAACACTGAAATCTGACTAATTAATCAACTTACAAATGCAAGAGGTGCATGAAGGTACTAGATTCACGTATGTATATTGTTGTAAATTAACTAATAACAGGTGTTATAGTAGAACTATTATACCAATTAGTGAAAACATGGAGTCATAATTAGTAATATATTATTACAGACCATAAAAAAGCAGAAGACAAACACAAAAACTCTTTATATTATTTGCTAAGCCTTATGCTCTGCTTGGTAAAGGTCTTTTCAATTTAAAAGTTTCATGTCTATATTTTTGTAGTCAGTAACAGCATATTACTTCCAGTTTTCACTATTTGTAGTTTGATAAATGTCCATATATTGTCGTGGCCTGACAGGGAAGCATAGCAATACTGTTATCTGTCATACATGTCGTCTGATGCAACTAAGAAGTTTTTAGGGTGGGGTTGTCTGTTCCATCCCATAGAAGGCCAGTGACCCAGAAGCCATGCTGAGTTGGATTTGTCAGGCTGAAAAATGTAGATATAACATCTAAGCTTAAAAGCATGTAAAACACTTTCCGTTCTGGACCACGATAAACTTCAGGAGTTTGAGGAAAAAAATAAGAAAACAATTGATAAATGAACAAATAGTATTTTAGTAAAACAAAATAATGAGAGGGATGTCATTGAAACTAACATAAATGTTATTTCTTTCTACAGAAATACAGAAGGAACAGTGGCCAGAGTGGCTTACATTGAGTTTGATGAGACTGTTACAACTGGTGTGGCATTGCACTTGAGCAGCACAGTGTTCATTGATCGTGCATTAATGATTGTCCCTGTTATGGATGGTATGTCACCTTTTATTTTTATTAAATATGCACTAAGGGTGTAGATAAAAGAATGTGAGGTGGGGGGGGGGTGGTTTGTGAAGAATAATAAAACATTTGTCCGCAAGATATGTCATAATTCCCCTATGAAACTAGCTCATCAATTTTTGTGTGTCCATCACTGGACAGTGTTAGGAGAATGCTTCTCCTTATATGAAAAAACATCAGCTAACATACAGAGACCACATAATTTGAGAATTCTGGCAAAAAGTATGAAATCCAGGGTTTTCTTCTGCATTCAGCATCTGCTGTTATGCTATATTGCAGGGTGAAGTCCACTGTTTTTTCCCTCTCAAACTCACTCTTATGTGATTGAGACTTGAAGGGGAAGCAAAGAATAGTGACTTTTCTGCCATGTACATTGACATTGTAAGAGGGTGTTTTGGGTGGTGTAGTTGTCCCATCTTATGGAATGGTCAGTTTGATTTAGCAACCACACTGCAGAACTCACAAAAACCGCAAAGCAATAGTAAAAAACTGAGGAAGAACACTTGATGAATAAAATTGGAGATTTAAATTAAAACACTTGTACATCTGAATATCCTTGAAATGTAGTTCATTTTATTTCAGGAAAAATTCCAGATGAAAATACAGCCCTGCAGCTGACTCCGCAAGCTGTGGCAGGAATGCTGCCTGGGCAGCCGACATGGCCTGCTAATGTCGTGAGTCAGGTGAGTAGCAAAGCACATTTTTTGTTTGTTCAATAGTTTATGGAAAACTGCATTAAGTGCATTGAAAATTTAGAGGAAGCTTGTTTATACCCAGTTTTCTTTCGGAAATGAATAATTGTTTTCGTTATCTGAGTTTTTAACCAGGAAAAACTGAATGGAAACATGCCTTATATAGAGCAAAAATTGTGAAGTCTAAACCTACAACCAACAACTGACTGGGATCACTTTGCTTGTATACTCTAAGATAACTGATGAGTTGGCAAACTGAGCACGTGGGAAATCCCCAGTGACCATGATTCTGCTTATAGAGTAATATGCTATTTCTTGCCTGTGAACTTTTATTTGCCTTTACCTGTTTATTAAGTGCTGTTATTGTTGCTTGGATCCCTAGTAATTACTTTCTGTGAAGTTCTTGTTTTCTATGTGCAGTTGGGTGGTTTCTTCAGAGCTTTATTTCATAGTCAGAAGACTCACAGCTGTGAACAATGCTTTGCAAGATTACCTCTTCAGAAGAGGAGCAAGGGTTCTATGCTTTTCTAACTTTCTGCAACATGCAGAGTTGGAGTCATGAGATTCAACACTCCTGCCAAATATCCTTTCCTGTAAGAGGTGACCATAGCAATCCAGCACTGGATCATGGTCACTGGGATCGGCAGGACAACCTATTATACATTCCTCTCCATCCAAGAGGGCTCTCCTGTTATGCAGGACCAACTGATTTGCTTGATTCTGGGCTCTCCCAGGAATTGGCACATCCTGCGCAGAGTTCATTTCCACCACACACTCATGTGCCACCTGATCATAGCCAAGACCTCTTCTGTTTCTCCTGGTCTTTTATTGTGATTCTGGATTCTCTGAGTACGGCACCACAAATGGAAATGTAATTGTACAGATGAAAAGCTGTGATTCTACAAGAAGAGGTATCACTATATTGACACGCCATCTGCCGAGTTTATTGTCACATAATTATTTGTCTGATAAATCAGTAGGGAGACACTAAAACATCCAACATACAGGTTCATTATATATTCATTATATAAAAACTTTAATTTAAACAGGTAACAGGGACTGGTACCAACCAGGTCATCACTACGTATGACCCTAGACTGACATCTCTAGGACTACCCCAATATCCACCATTGCCAATTACAACAGATGCAAGCAAGATTGAAGAAATCAGGCGCACAGTCTATGTTAGTGATCTCGATCCAAAGGTAAATCATATGTTTGTGACACATGAACTAGGCGTTATACAAAGGTATCTATCATTACTTCTTGCCTGTTCATCTTTCCAGTGTTTATTTATTCACTTCATTTATTCACTTCATGTTTCACTTTTAGCAGTATCCTCTGCAATTTCTTTAAGTGTCCTTCTTTCCAAACCTTGTCAAATGCTTTCCTGAGGTCTGTCCGTGCTGTTAGTACCAGTTCCATATCTTGAAAGGCATCCTCTATCTCTTCGGAGAAGTAGGTTGCCTGATCTTCAGTGAAGTAACACTGAAGCCTGCTTGCTGTGATATCAGGTTTTCACTTTCAAGGTACTACTGCATCCTAAGATTGACAATGCATCCATTGCTTTACATAGGCAGCTTGTGAAGCTGATGAGCCTGTAATTGGAGACTGTGTTGCCATCGTTTCCTGCTTTGAGGAGTGGTATTATTTCTTCCCTCCATGTCTGTGGTCCAGCTTGTGTTCAAGCTCTGCAGTTCCCAGGTTTTTAATTATTTTATTGGACACTCCATCAGCTCCTGAGTACGTTTTCATTTTCAATTTTGGTATTGCATGCTCCAGTTCTTTCATTGTGATTGGTGCCTCTAGACTTTATAGGTTCACCATGTCCAATGTTTTACTGGTTCTCTCAAATCTCCTGTTCTTTGTTTGGGCTAACTTTGATGTTGTTGTCCTCTGCAAAATAGTTAGCTGCATGTTTACCTGTTAAAATGTTGCTATCTTTGTAATGTGTGATCCTTGTATTCCTTCCTATATCTTAATCATTTAGTTGTTTTACAGTTTTCCATAATTTCCTAGTGTCTCTTTCAAGGTTCAGTGATTCTGTTTTTTATTTCCAGCTGTTCCATCTGGCTTGTAATTTGGCTCTTTGAAATTTAGTCTTCGTTTGCTATTTGTTGTGGTGTTCTTGGCTAGGTCTGTTTGCTGTCTAGATGTTTCCATCTCATTTTGCAGCTTCTCCAGGTCATCATTCCAATAGGGTTTGTAGTTTTTGCGTGCCTCCCTGTATATGGTTTTACTAGCTGTGTGTAGTATGCATCTATTAAATTCACTCATTACTCTAATGATGTCTTTGTCCACGTTCATGTCCTTAGCTAGAACACTAGGTAAATTCTGGTACATTTTCCAATCTGTCCTCTTATAGTTCACCTAGTGAGTGTGCTGCTGTCCTTGATAAATTCCTTGTGGGTTGCAGACATATTGGCCAGAGGAAACAACACTGGAATCAAAGCTCTATGGGACACTGTATAAACTGCAAAAGACAGTGAGTTTTATTCAGGAGACATGTATAAACATGTTTCAAGTGGAACAAAAGAAGAAGCAGTATCATCCAATGACATGCTATCTTTCCTTCTAGAATAATCTGCAACATTGTCATTTCCTTCAAGTGTTTTGGACAAATAATAAAGAATTGCTGAAAAGAAAAAAATAGTGATAACATGTAAAATGGAGAAAAATATATATTATAAATCAAATGTTTTAGACAGATATTTACATATATTGAGAAATACAGTAACGTAAAATGTTTCATATATATATTCACAGAAATGTTTTTCTTCAGAGATCTTTCAGTATTTTTCTTTTCATTCTAATTCTTCTCATCACATTTTCATCTGTTACTACTTCCATTAATGATATACTTCATGCTTCTGTACTTTTCTTATTCATATTGTGACTGCCTCTGCTTGTTCACTTTTCTTGTTTCCTGTGGACCACAGGGATGCAATTTTTACTATCCACATACTAAAATTTTTCGGTATATCTTCTTCTGTGTTCATTCTTAAGTTTCTGCACATTAGAAGTCACAATGTGGTTTGGTGGTTCACTGTGACTATGTCATGGTTTCCAGATTAGCTGCAATATCTATGCCTTTTGGCTCGAAGCATCCAATTTCAGAATTGTCTTGTGATCACTTTATCCCTTTAGTCAATTCTATCCCTCTAAACTTGATAGCTCCATCTCAAATGTTCTAATCTTGTTTTTCTATATACATATTTGTTATCTATTTTCTGTGTTTGGAATCGTGTTGTTGATCATCTAACAGTGTCATTTCATGATCTTTTCAACAAGAGAGGTAGGTAAAATCTTTCTTCCTCACAACCTTCAGATGTATTAGGAATACAGTTTTAGGTATATATTTAATAATGAACTGCACGCTTGAGGTGCCTTTACTTTCCCATTCTTCATTCTGATACACATTCCTGACACTGTCAATGCTAGAGTAAAGTGTGTGATAGAATAAAAAAAATTCCTCCAAAAAGGGCAAAGAAACTGGACCATTGGATTAACTTACAGACTACATCTACTTCTTTTTTGTTCTCCATCTTATGGAGTATACCAGGATGTGGTCCGGAGAACTTCTTATGCCTTTATTTTCAAGCTCTAGCCAGCCAATTGGATGTAATTCAGAGAAAAAAAATATGCATTCTATTATACATATCTTGGCAGTGAGTTTTGAGCATTCCAGCCTAACACACCCACTTTGACCTATGAGACGGCCAACTCCACCACCAAACCTCAGGCGACATGACAAGTCACATTATTGAATTTAATTGCTCTACTGCACTACACTGACCTCAAAGTTTAAAAATAATGGAATATTAACTGCACAATCATATAGACATTTGTATAACATTTTCTCCTTAGCACAATCATATAGACATTTGTATAACATTTTCTCCTATCATATAGACATTTATATAACATTTTCTCCTTAGCACAATCATATAGACATTTGTATAACATTTTCTCCTATTATATAGACATTTGTATAACATTTTCTCCTATCGTATAGATATTTATATAACATTTTCTCCGTAGGTGACTGCGGAAATGCTACTGAGTTTCTTCTCCCAAGTTGGAGAAATCAAGTATATTCGTTTAGCTGGGGATGAACGAGCTGCAGCTCGGGCGGCTTACATAGAGTTTACTGACCAGCGATCTGTTGCCCAGTCTCTGACATACAACAATGTGGTCTTCCAAGGCAGAACTATTAGGTAAGTGTTCTTGTCCTTCGAGGAATTCAGTGCATTTGGTTTTATTTTTGTCGTTATCTGGACAATAAGAAAATCACAGTTGTACCGTAAATGTTTACAAAAGGGGGTATTTGTAAGATCTGTAGGATAAATATTATGAAATATGTGTTCTGTTATAATGTCAATGTGTTATCGGGGGCCCTAAAGGTTAGCAACACAATGACATGTCATGCATGTCACAAAAGGTGGATATGTAGGTTTGGAGTGGAGTTTACTTTCTCATCCCTTAGATCAAAGAGACATAAGAGCCATATTCAAGCCAGATTTGTCTGGTCAAAATGCACAAACTGCAGCCATGCTGTAAACCGTGACACAGTTCTCCGAACTACATTCTACTAGTTGACTGGAGTTTGAAAACAAACAGCAGTGTATGATGTTGGTTGGTAGTTTGAGAACCATTGGTTAGCTAAAGAACTGGATCCTTAAGTTGAATGTAACCTAATCTTGATCAAGTATGGTTAGTTCTTTAGTGCACACAGTTGTAATTTTATAACTGGAAGATTGAACAACTCCGGAAAATGTGTTTAGTTGTCAGTACTATCTACACATCTATTTCTTCATTAATTCTCCAACTCCTGCAGGATATAGTCAAGAGAGCAGATTGCGTTGTGTCATGGTTTACATCTTTGCTGTGATATCTGCACCTTTTGACCTAATGCATCTGACTTCAGCATGGCCACTAGGTCACTGACCATATATGGAATGGGACAGCAAACTCCATCCCAAAACCTTATTGGTCACCTTTTTTGATATGCATATACGGTAAACTCTGTTGCTGGTTTACTCCTCTTGTAGGCCTCAGCAACACCCAGGCGATACTATCTACTATATTTAAAGAGGACTTAAAAGTTATTGCTTTACTCTGATGCCGTTTCTAAGTAGTACCAATGTCATTGTGAGTGTATGCCTTCTATAACTACTTCCCATGGCCAGGATCTCACATTGATGCACTTTCTTGGATATGTTGGTAATGCGGATGATGGTATGCATACAGCCAAGTCAACCATAATTACAGATCTAGCGATAAATAAGGAAAGAGAATGTGCTGAAGTTGGTGCCAGTATAATGCTGATGATGACACATTTATGATGTGATTGACGAAAGTTTGTATTAAATATAGTTTAATAGGACATGGCACCTATGGGCAAAGTGAGTAGTGATTACCATATATTTCTGAATATAAGCAGAGAATGTAACTTTAATGTCCAAAGTGTGACCAAAGTCAGAAACTGTATATAGACTGAGGTATAAACAAATAATACCATTAATAATACTACGGAGTCCTGTTATTATAAGAATGAAGGGACACGCGAAATATTGCTAAACCGAAAGTAAGCTTTAACAACGGTAAGGCACAAGGACATTTCCATTTGTCCATCCTACCTGTTTTTTGGGGTCATGTGACGTATTCTCTCCAGAACGTGGTCTTCCCAATCAACTCCCAAACATGAACGATTGAATAAATTGTGACTGCGTGTATGTGTATATATATATATATATATCACTTCGGAAAACTAAGGAACAATCACTCTAGCACACACTTACTATAAGAGTATGATGGGAAATAAACATGGCCAATTGTTGTCCTTGACTACAAATGGCTACCCCGATGTAGATATTTGTCTACGTCTATCGCTAATATTTGAGCCATATGGGTTGCTACAGGTTAACTGTATTCTGTTACTTTTTATGTGTTGTCTGCTGATAATTATTAAAACAAAATTTGTTTATTGTGCTTGAATATAAGCAGAATCTTCTATATCAATAGTGAGAAAAAAATACACAAAGTCTCAACTTGTATTTGGAAATATATGGTATTATTTTCTGAAATGATGACGGTACACTCTGTGCATCCCCATAGGATTTTGTCTTTTTTTTTTCAGCAGGTGATGAAGGGTATATATGTTGTTAGTTCCCCTCGCTCTCTGATTGCATATCTTCATCCTCTACTGTCTTTCAGAGTAAAATTCCAAGCTCCTTCAACCTCTTAATAGCATTGTGTTCAATCTCTTAAACAGTGAACCATGTAAATCGGCAGCACACATGTCCATCGAGATCTTCTTGAGGAGACCGAGAATCCATACGTTTGTCCAGAGTAATGTGAAGTTGATTCATAAACCTGAGTCAAAGGGCATGAGCTCATGGACCGCTGGATCAGCAACCAATCATTCATAAGCCTGGGTCAAAGGGCATGAGCCCATGGACCGCTGGATCAGCAACCAATCATTCATAAGCCTGGGTCAAAGGGCATGAGCCCATGGACCGCTGGATCAGCAACCAACTATTCATAAGCCTGGGTCAAAGGGCATGGACCGCTGGATCAGCAACCAACTATTCATAAGCCTGGGTCAAAGTGCATGAGCCCATGGACCGCTGGATCAGCAACCAACCATTCATAAGCCTGGGTCAAAGGGCATGAGCCCATGGACCGCTGGATCAGCAACCAATCATTCATAAGCCTGGGTCAAAGGGCATGAGCCCATGGACCGCTGGATCAGCAACCAATCATTCATAAGCCTGGGTCAAAGGGCATGAGCCCATGGACCGCTGGATCAGCAACCAACTATTCATAAGCCTGGGTCAAAGGGCATGAGCCCATGGACCGCTGGATCAGCAACCAACTATTCATAAGCCTGGGTCAAAGTGCATGAGCCCATGGACCGCTGGATCAGCAACCAACCATTCATAAGCCTGGGTCAAAGGGCATGAGCCCATGGACCGCTGGATCAGCAACCAACCATTCATAAACCAATAACCAGTTCTAGTGACTACTAGCAACATGTATATCTACTTTATTATCATTATAATCATTTATACTAATATACATGTCATTGATTTCTCTATTTTAGTGTTCAGCACTCCAAGACGAATATTGTAAAACCAAGTGGCAAAATGAATGAAGCATCACAGCGTGAGATTGATGAAGCTATGAAGAAAGTGAAAGAGGCGTCCAAGTTAATCTCTGCTGCTGCAAGTGAAAGTTAGTACAGTATTTGTTTGTGTGTGTTTTCTTTGGGTGAACTTTATCTGTGGAATAATTTTCATTAAACATTGATTACCAATTGAATGGCTCAGATTCTGCAGAAGACGAATGTGTAGGGCCATTTCTGCAAATAAAACGGCATGTCCATTCTCTGGAATGAACAGAATATATATATATATAGCGGGTAGGGAGGGAAAGGGTTACTGTATTGTTCAGAAATATAGTAAATGAACAAGCTGCTAAAGACAGAATAAATGCAGTTGAGATGTGGATATATAGAAGAATAGGGCGAATTTCCATGGAAAAAGAACAAACAGGTTCTAACAACATCGTATGAAAAAAAGAGCTATTGAATGAAATAAGAATCAAACAAATAAAATATTTTGGATATATTAAAAGGTAGAATTGAGGAGAGGAGAGCAAAAGTTATGCAGAGATACAAGTGGGAGAGAAATATGAGATGGCCTGTCAGTACACCAGCAATGTCCTGGATGTTGAAGATTTATTGCAGCCAACCTTCAATGCAGAGATGACACTTGACAATGTTGATTCAACTACTATTGAATTTTTGGGTGCTTCTGTTACATCCAATTTCATCGCAAGTACCACAGACAATTGATTTTGAACAAGTAAGTTAGACCAACTTGTGTTTGTGAGGCTTGCCACTTAGCCTACTGACATAATTTAGACTGGATTCAATCCTGCATTTCCTAAGTAAGAAATTGCTACATGTATAGCTGTCTTTCAACCGTGTGCATACCAGTTTTTAAAAAAATCATCAGACTTCTCTGGTCTAATTTCTCTCTCTTCTCCCCCCCCCCCCCCCCCATTCCATTATCTTTGCTGTGGGTTCTATTCCTTACATGTCTGTTTACACATTTTCTCGTACATGTAAACAAATCTTTTGTTATTTAAAAAAAAATATGTCTAGCTGGATTAGAGTAAAATTAATGCCAACTGGATTATCTTCTAACTCTTAATCCATATTATAACTTTGGGAGAAGTTTGACAAGAATTTAATTATAGTTTAAATTCTGCAGAACTTTGTATTAAACCTTTTTTTTGAAAACTACTTTAGAGAAAGATTCTTCCCACTCTCCAAATCGGAAAAGATCTAGATCAAAATCAAAGCGCCGCAGCAGGTCACCATCCGCATCTAGGCGGTCTCGTTCAAGATCTAAAGGAAGACGCCGCCGTTCACGGTCCAGGACAAATAAGAGGTCACGATCTCGTCACAGGACACCAAGAAGATCCAGAACTCCAGTGAGACGCAGGCGATCTCGCTCCAGGTATGCTCTCTTTTATTAATACATTTTTGTGTTATGGACTGAAATTTAATTTTTATATGAATGTTGAGGGGGCCTGGAGAATAACAATATTGTGATATTCCTTGAACATTGTAATTGGTGACTTCTGCGTTTGTTCTCAAACTCCTGCAGATCAACAGGATGTAGTCCAGAGAACGGACTGCGTTGTGTCATGGTTTACAGCATTGCTGCGATATATGCGCCTTTGGCCTGACACATCCAACTTCAGCATGTAATTGGTGAAAAGTTTTTGGGGTGGGACTGGGTGTCCCATGCCATAGAGGGTCAAAGTGACCTAGATACCATGCTCAGGCTGTATGTGTTGAACGGAAAGGTCTAAATATTACAGTTAATCAGTACACTATGACACAACTCTAGCACATCAGTTTTTATCTGCAATTGAATGCTCATGAAAGATATGCTGTTGAAGCTGTAAAAGTAGACCGTTTTATTTGAGATGGTATGGAAGTCTGAAAATTGATAAATGTAGTTTATCTTTTGAACTGCAAAAATATAGTAAAGCTGATCTAGAAAATTTGTTTTCAGCTGTTTTATCTGGAGACAACACTTTATCTAATTCATTTATCTTATGTTTGCATGGGATGGGAAAGGTTATACATTAGGGAAAGAGTTTTATGCTTCGAAGAATGGTGATGGGTAGATTATGATAGAAAAATGTCTGGTAAATTGTTTAAAGTTGGATTAGGTAATGGGGTACTAAGTGTACCACAGTGCTCTCATGCAAACCCAGGGTTAGCAGAGAACCAAGAATCCTAAAAATACCTTCTTGTGGTGCTGCATGGAAACAGAAATACAGCTGTCTGTGCTGTGTTCCTGGCCAACATTTTTATGAATCACGTTCGTGAATGCTGAAACTGCAAATGGAATGATAATTTAATTTAAAAAATATAAGCAATACCTTCGGTGGCAGTGCATACAGAGGCACTATTGATACACAGTGGCTCAAGCAGCAGAAATAGATGATATGGGTGGATGTTATCACAGATATTGAGAGTTGTGTGCTACTTTACGCATGGATACCATATTGAGTACAATGAGAAAGCAGCACAGCGTCATATGCATATTGTACGGGAAAATGCTTTAGAAATTGGAGCTAAAGTGTTAAACTAAAGCTCAAGAACAATCTTTCAGTCCCTGGTGCCCCTAAATATGTGTAGAGACTAAGACGTAAACGAGGGATTCACGATGTTGGTGAATGATACCCTGGCTAAGAGGGCGAACGGACAAAGGCCCAACTCTTGTTGTCGAGGTTTTTCCTATAATTATGCATGCGAATGAAAAAAAGTTCAGTTGAACACAGGCATAATATGTCTAATTATGTGAGACAATTTCACTGGCAGTGGAACACCTTGTGCAAGATACATATTCGACCCAAGTCTAAATCCCTGATTACCGCTTACTTCAAGACTGCCACACAGGGAATGTTTTGACCTGTAAAGTCCAAGGACACAGTAAGTTATAGATTAGCTGTCACGATGTAGAGCCGATACATATCTGTCTCCTTGACGACTGATAGGAAGGCTGCCACAGGCTAGGGAAGCCCCACCCGAATTAAAGACATGCCGAAATCAAATGTGCAGGACCTTCCAAGGTGCGAATAACACAGCTATGCTGTTAACTGGCAACACAACATACTTCACAATCCCCAGTGAAAATCATACGAATGTTCATTTTGGTTATCAGAGAGCGAATGAAGAAATATTTGATACTTTATTTATAGTTGGATTCAGGCAAGTCTGAAGCGAAAAATGTTTTCAAATGACCAGTTGGCTATGTGTTTCTGGGGTTCAAAATGATAGTGAAGAGTGGAAACACTGTTGCCTATCATGCATGTCATAGAACATGACTGCACAGGTTATAGGGTGGAGTTAGTTGTCCCATATAGGATCAAAGTGACCCAGAACTCATGCTAAAGTTGGAATCGTCATGCCAAGAGGTGTCAATATCACAGCTAAATTCCACAGAAGTTGAATGTCTCGGCCAAAGTTCAGCATAGATGTCCCATTTCACTTAATTCTGGCAAATTTAGTGAAATGTGTAGTTGGTTTATAGAAATTCAACAGTCGTTGAATAGCTCAGCTATATCAGGATTGCTACACTATTGCTCACATTATTCATTAACTAGGGGCATACCAAAATATGATGTGGTTAGCATCATGCCTTCTTTTTATGCTTTCTCAGAGGATCCAGCACCCATTTTCGAAGGCTGAGTCACATAGGAGTCATTGGTGATCAATCTTGGATCACAAAACTAGGAACTTGTGGGCCCACCACTGAGCTACTGTAGCCCTTATGTCCTTTACAGGATATGTACAGGATATTGTTGTTCAAGAATATTAATATTCAAGATCAGCAATACTGTTCACTTTCCGTGGTCGTATAAGGTGACAAAGGAGTTATTGAAATGTAGTTGGCTGTCCCATCTCGAAGTGATGCAGAAGCAATGATTCTTCTCTTCTTATGTGTTAATTCTCAAACTCCTGCAGATTAGCAGGCTGTGGTCTAGAAAACATAAAGCATTGTGTCATGGTTTACAGCATTGCTGCAACATATGCATCTTTCTGCCTATTACATCTGACTTAGAATAGGCTTTGAAATAGACCACGATACATGGGAAGAACTTGCACAAAATAGATCTACATGGCATTCTAAAATAAAAAAGAGCGCATCATCTTGTGAAAAGAGGAGAAATTCAACAGCGGAGAGCAGCTAGAAAGTCACGGATAGACCAAGATTAATCTACTGTCGTCATTCCATATCCGAACTGTTTAAGGACATTTACAGCTCGAATAGGGCTCATTAGTCATCTATGAACTCATAATCAAGGACATAATTAAAATTGAATTTCCAAAGGGGTTGTAACAAATGGTCATCATCACTTGTGATGGACGAACAACAACAACAGAATGGCCTACGGGTCTATTTGACCGTCTATAGGATTGGACAGTCAATTCCATCTCCCAAACCTCCTTAGTCGCCTCTTTTGACATGCATCTCTGGTAATAGTGTCAATGTTCTTTGCTCTCCATTTAGTCCCTAGCAATACGGTTGAGAAGCTATGCTGAGATCCCTGATGTGTCAGTCCAAAAGACATAAATATTGCAGCTAAACTGTAAACAATAACACAGTGCATTCCATTCTCTGGAGTACTCCCTATGAATCTGCAGAAGATTGATAACGAACGAAGAAGAGGATAGTTTCGCTAAAAAAAAAAAGTATTCAGTTCGGCTGAGTCATCACTGAGTTGTACAAATATAACTATTGATGTTGTAGAGTGATGTAATTTGAGAGCATGTCTTTTATAATTATTATAATCTGATGCAGAGGACGAGTTATTCCCTCTACTTCTTCTTCTGTGTAAGTATATTTCACTTAACGCATTTTCCCCTGAATGTAGTCACATATCCGCTTTCATTTTGTGTGTGTATTACAACATTGAGGCATTATGCCATTTCATTTTATCTCATTCATTTGCTGCTTTGAAAAAATACATTTTATTTGCGGGTGTTGTAATATTTGAATAGCTTGTTACATTTGTTTAATTGTTGGCAATATAAATTTAAGTAAAGTCTGTTTCTTGTCTAAGGATTTATTTTATTGAATTTTGATCACAATTATATAGCTATATGGTAATTATGTGAGATAATATACTAAAAAGGCAATTTACATTTTGTGACTATTATTTCTGGCGCTCATTGAGTGGATTGATTCATATTGCTTTCTTATTGCTTACCTTATTCTGCATTCATTCTCAAACTACTGCTGGTTGGCGGGATGTAGTCCAGAGAACAGTCTTGTTTTATCATCAGCTAAGCCATGTTTTAGTGCTTAGCTGTGGTATCTATGCTTTTCAGCCCGATAAATTCAACTACTGCATGGCTTTTGGGTCACCACTCATGGAATGGGACAGTCAACTCCACCACCAAAACCGTAGTTGCATGCTTACAACATGTTTGGCCGGTCACAGTGTTGCTATACTTTTCAGGCCGCTGTGACTCTAGGGTGGATCCCTGCCTTATATCGATGTGTGATATGTTAACCATACTTCATTTTTTTTAGCAGTCTGTATGAAATTGAAGAGATCTGACTTCTGCCCTATGCGCTAACTTCAGCGCAAAAGGAAAACGAATGAAATTCATATTGGATCACTTAAACACATTTCATTTTATGTAGTAGTTTCATTTATCTAATCATTATTTTGTTAAAACAAATTATGTTTTGACAATGAAAATGCTATAAACCAGCATTGTCAGGCATTTTATTTTATTTATTGCTTTGCTGAATCACTAACATATTAAAATATATAATTATTTAAAAAAAAAAAAAAGGTTGAATGTAATGAAAAATATGCATTTTATATTTGATAGAATCTATGAAATGAGGAAGGGATATTCATTGATAATGCTAAAGATGTATATCTAAAAGAGGAATAACTATTGAAAAATATATTGATAATATGCATGCATGTATAATATACACATTGGCAATGGAGATGGATGGATATGCATTGGAAATATATATCTGAAAGGGAGATGCATTGGAAATTTGGAGATGTATATGTGAAAAGGGATATTCATTGGAAATGCGGAGCTGTATATGTGAAAAGGGATATGCATTGGAAATGCGGAGATGTATATGTGAAAAGGGATATTCATTGAAAATTTAGAGATGTATATGTGAAAAGGGATATGCATTGAAAATTTGGAGATGTATATGTGAAAGGCAGATGCATTGGAAATGCGGAGATGTATATGTGAAAAGGGATATGCATTGAAAATTTGGAGATGTATATGTGAAAAGGAATATGCATTGAAAATTTGGAGATGTATATGTGAAAGGGATATGCATTGGAAATGCAGAGATGCATATGTGAAAGTGAGATTATTGTGACATATTGTAAAGATTGATAAGAACAAACACTCACCATTTGCCAGGCATATGTTCAACTGTTTATATCATATGTATATCCTTCAGTGGTTTTCCAAAGAAGATATCTCCATGGTAAGCTGTTGTCCTGCCATAATTTAATTAGTTGCAGTCATTTTCACAGTATGTAAAATTGTTGTTCTCTTAAAATTGTGATTGAGAAAATTTGTTGCCAAGATGTTCACCTGTAAGAGATATTTTTTATATAGAAATTAATGTATTTCTTTATATGCTCGTGTGGGACAACTGCTACAGTAACCTTTATAAACATCAGGATACTTAGTTTGCGAAGAGTGTTTTGTTATTTTTGGATAAGACTTTAGACTAGAGGACAGATAATAAATAAGAATGAAGAGATCCCCTAAGTAAATCCTGCTAATCTTCAGGAGTTTGAGAATACACTCAAGAGTGGAGAATTGTTTATACAATGTTGTGCTTTAAACTAATTGGTTATAGAAGGAAACAATGTTCCCACATTACAGAAAGAAAATGTTGGCTAGGAAAAAAAGACTGGCATGAATGGGTTACGGAAGACACTGTAAAATTCATGTATCGTGTGACTTGCTTTCTAGTGAAGTCACTCACAAATTATGCTTTTAAGAAGGTCATGCCCCTGCTAGTTCAATATATTTAATCAAAGCTAGAAATAAAATAACAAATCGAAAATAATAACAAATAGGAAATATCAGTGCTGAACTTTGTCAGTAAAAGTGAATAACATATATTATTAGTTGAGTAACAGTTTGAACTAGTCATGCACATGTGTCTGTTTGCTGGTTTGTGCTTTTTAAAAACACTTCTTTCTAATCACTTAAGTTTTGCCTATTAGATTAAACTTTATATGAACCAGTGTCTACATTTTTTTGTCACCGATGTAATCTCATCTTTTGCTTGAATTGGTGTTAATATATCTATAAAATTCAGATTTATTTACTTTAATAATCTTGAAATGGTTTTAACAGTAAAAAATTGAAAATGCATGTTAATAAAATTTTGTGTATCACTGGAAACCCACAAGAAACACACACAAAGCAACATTATGATCAATTGGCTTTTATGAACATAAAATAGCACACAATGAGGATAGTACGTGCTATAATCACATCACAATACTAAATGAATATATAATAGTAAGAAGGAGATAAATAACAATATTGATCATTTGTGCTTTTATTTAGTATTATGATATGAATATTGGCATTGCTGATCAGTACTGAACAGTGTTCTTGATAAATACCTTTTGGTTGAAACATTGGTGTGTGTACTTAATAAAACTTCATTACACTGCATTTCCAATTTTTGCCTGTCTGATCATAGTTTTGCAACAGTTCTTACATATTATAGATGTGTGTTTTTTTTAAAAATCATATTATTTTGCAGTAATATTTTTCTTGATTAATGTAGTGAAGATATCCTGAATGATTGTTAATTCAAAAAGAGCTGCTCGCATGCATTAAAATACCAGTCCACATCTTCAATTTGATAGTAAAATATGGCACCAAAATGGCCAAGTTGCTCTAGAAATTCATTGACAAAACCAACCGACTTTCTCCCGTCATGCAATCGTAATGTGTAAATTGTCCTTTAAACTGTGACGTATTCCTGGCTTCGTTTGGCGGATTTTATACGTCACAGGATCATTACTTCGTGAAGTTCCGTACTCGGGAATCGGGCGATAATCGGAAATCGTCGCCTATAGAGACCTAAAGGTTAACCATTTAGCTTACAGAATCATTCTTGACTTATGTGTTTTCCTACTTGTCTTGACTAAGGTATTGTCTATTTGTGATAAGTATACAATGACATAATTTCAGTTAACTAATGAACAATTGAGTGGTAGGACAAAATGAGACAGGTGCTGAATTGATAATAGAATTTTTATTGAAATAACCATCAGTAAGGAGAATACGTAGATGAATAATGGCTGAGTCATGTGTGAAGAATGAACAACAATTGTATCCTACAACAGATATTTTTTGGCGAACTAAAGAAAAAGGGTAGCAGACCAGAGAGATATGAAGAAGTAGATATTGTGCTAGGGCATAATGAAAGACTTTCTATAGACTACATAGCTGGGGAACATGTGGCAGAATATCGAGATGCATGGAAGTTGACATTATGAAAGACTTTCTATAGACCACATAGCTGGGAAAATGTGGCAGAATATCGAGATGCATGGAAGTTGACATCATGCAAAGATGCAGAAACTTTTGAAACACTTCTAATGGATAGACTGAACATGAAAAGCAAACACGTAAAGCATAGGTCTTTGCAGTGACTTCAGTCTACAACCAACTACCATACCTAAATATGTGAATCTGAAAAATAAACTGTCTAAAAGACTAAACGTACCATAAAGCTTTAAGTTTAAAAAAAACAACATAATCCTGGTTTGATGTTACAGATTACATTAGCAGAATCCATCATTTGTCGCACTACTTTCAAAATCTGTGAATATTGCATTTACTCATATCATTATGCTATTTGCCACATATACTTCTACTCCCTCTCCAATTGTAACATGGAATAACCACTATCTGTTGTAAAAACATCTTTCACTTAGATGACATTTACCAATCATATGGACATTACATATTCTGTTACATACAATATGTGTAGTCAGATGTAGCATCCCTCATTCTTTCTCAAAATCTATATGTGAGTTATTCACATTAGTGTCCTTTATAGAGAGGAAGAGATTGTACATGGTCACCTGTGTGTTGCCGGGGCTGGTCAAAAGGAACAAAGAATATCAACACTGATCTGTCATGCGACTGATCTGCAAGAAGCAACTGTGGAATTTGCCCATAGGTCATAACATTTTAAGAAATGATGAAAATGCATGTCACAGCCAAGCTATAAACCATCATATAATCCGTTCTCTGGATTATATCCTACTAACCAGCAGGAGTTTGAGAATGATTGCAGAAAAAAAAATTATACTGACCAGCTACTGGTAATTTAGCTAGTTTACTGACAATTAAGTTTGTGGCAAACAGTACAGACTCCAATACTATGATCACACATTTATACTATGATTTAAGGACCTTGGGAGTTCAATGTTGCCAAAATGTAACTGGTCACAAACAGGTGTTTGTATATCCACACCAGTTGGATATATATATATCACCTGTCAGTATTTTTTAAAGTGGAGATTTGGCTCCTGTCTGTGAGTTCAGGCAACAATCCAGTATATCTGTACAAGTTCTGTTCCATTTCAGTTATCCATTTGCTTCTCTCAGTCTTAGTGCTTTTAATCCATCATTTTTATATCCATTTTTTAAAATATATCAATTATTTATTTTATATCCATTATTCTAAACTTGCATGCAATTTTCTGAAAGAGTTTGCAGTTATTTAATTATTCTCTGACATCATGTCTTTCACGTGTATTTGAACACTGCCAGGACAAATGTTGCTTTTGAAAATGTTTTTTCCCCTTCATATTCATGTTGAAGACAATGTAACACACGTGCTCATTGAAGAAATATAAATTTCACACATTTAGTTATGAAATCAAAAGTTTTTAAGTAGTTACTTCTGTATTTAGTTATGAAATCAAAAGTTTTTAAGTAGTTACTTCTGTATAAGTATGTACATTGGTTTTAAGAGATAGAACAATATGACATTTATCTTAAAGATGATTTAATGTTTATGTACTGAGAAAGTGTGGTGAAATCAGAGTACAATCAAGTCAATCCTTCACATTTAGTACTAAATGTAATTATTCATTGATGATGCATGTGCTCATTTAAAGATGTTTAGCACATATTTGTTCACTTATTAATTTACCATCACATAATGTACACGGGAGAAGCAGGCTGATGTACATTATTATGTATGTTTGTTGTTCAAAGCTTCTTTCAAATTACTGCTCACATATATGTATCTTTGCATATTTAGAATACTTGTTTGTTGTTACAAGATTGTCTGAACATCTTATTAATGATTACATGTATATTAGACTCAGTTCAGCTTTTTAAATAAATATGTCAACCCTAGAAAAACTATTTGAATATAGCCTAGTTGTGTTCGGGGTAATTTTTATTCTGAGTTTTTAATTAGTTATTTAGTCCCCAAGCTAGTAGAAACAAATTGTGTGTATGATGAGATGTATATAATAACTGCAACATTTTATTTATTTTTTTCCCATTAGTTGAATTGTGATTTTGTTGATACAGTATAACTACTGTGTTCATGTTTAGGTCAGTGGAATGACTAAATTTTAGTGAAGCTTTTTTTAAGTCATCATTTTCAGGCATTTTGTAATTGATTATTCTACAGGGTTCGAAGATCTAGGTCTAGAGAAAGGCGCAGATCAAGGACCAGATCGCCTGTGAGACGCAGGCGCTCCCGTACAAGATCTAGGACACCAAAGTATGGTTTGAATTGTTAGCCATATTATTGTTGATTATGTGATCTGATATACATAATTACCAGTAAAAGTATGGCTTTCTAGTCAAATGTAATGGTTCATGTTCAGCTTATTAGATGTCTGCCCGCCCGTGTTTTGCCAGGGCCCGAAAGGGGAGCAAAGAATAGCAACACTGTTTACCTTCCACGCATGTTGTAAAAGGCGACTAAGGATTTTATGGGATGGAGTTGGCTGTCCCATCCCATATAGGGTCAGAGACCTGAAGCCATGCTGAAGTCGGATGTGTCAGGTCGAAAGGCGCAGATATCGCAGCCATGACACAACACATTCCGTTCTCCGGACTACATCCTGCTAATCTGCATGAGTTTGAGAACGAACGCTGAAGAAGATGTCTGCAACTATGTCGATAGTGACACAGACAGTAGCAAAAAAGCCAATCACATTAGACTGTGACTAGGTCAGAGGTTGTGACCAAGAGTTCAGCACAGGTACCAGTGTAGATGTCTTACTAGCGGCATGGCTATGGATGTCCACTGCTCAGTGAAATTGGTTTTTAAAAAAGCTGAATGTATAGTTACCACCACCTAAGCCTGATGTGCCGGGTCATTGGTGCAAATAAAACTAGCTCAATGCATCTCCGTTCTTTGGACTACATCCTTCTGGAAATCAAGTAGGACCATTGTTCTGCTACAAGTGAGATGTAATAATAGTTTGAGAACAAACACTAAACAAATGTCCATTATACTTAAGTATATTGTACCAGTAGAACTTAATTGGACAATTCCAAAACCAATCTCATAGAGCTTGAGTTGGGCCTTGGTCAACTGGATTATTGAGTAGACTTAGTACGTATATGTATATATTGAACATATAGTATGCCACAAATGGCCATGACACATAGGCATAACGGTTATAAAGCCAGAGGCAGACCATATAAAAGATGGATCACAGAAATCAAAGAAGCCACAGGAACAAGCTTACAAACAGCACACAAGAAGGCCATCTCCAGAGAACTCTTCCACCCCTGACGCCGCAAGGCAAACAAGGGACAGAGCGTATAGATAGACAGATTGACCATTTTGTATGAAAGTTTTTTATATTATTTGTTACTTGAATCTTTATTATGACATAGACATCTATTGCTCTGGACATACTGGTGATAACAGACATAAATTGACTGTTAATGAATTAAAACTAGATGAGGGGACATTCTTATGTTGCTTACCATCCTCATGCTTGGTATAGACAGTATGTTAGAAGACACTTCTTGGGTGATATTTAGAGAATTCGGAATTAAGTGTGGTACGAATAGGACTTGAATATGGATGTGAGACTTGGACTTTAAACATTCTATGGAAGATCCTATGAATATCATGGAAGGAGAACATTGAAGTTTTGAAATTACTGAAACTAAATGAAGGATGGCTTGAAAATATCAAAATAAGAAGGAAGCTACAGTATTTTGGACACTTAAAGAGACATGAAAGGCTGATTCTGGAGGACAGAGTGCCAGGAAAGAGTAGAGGAAGACCAAGAAGATGATGGATCAGTGACATCGAAGAATGTATGAACATGTCTATGGCCAATGCAATTCCTGCAATGATGTTGGTTCAAAACCAATTCTTAGTGAAAGTTTTGGAGTTACCACCAGATAAATGTTATCTTTTTCTTTATTAAATGTATTAGCATGCCAATTATATGGGGGGATTTTTAGAAAGTAATCGATGTGAAGCCTGGACGGTAAGCAAAAGTGCCGAATGTGTTAGTCTGAAAGGCGCAGATATCGCAGCTATGCTGTAAACCATGATGCACTCAGTTCTCCAGATTACATCCTGCTTATCTACAGGAGTCCTTACTCTATTTTTAATCTTGATATGTTGTGAAGACGGAGAGTGTCAGAAAGACCATCAAATCTTGAATGCAGAAGAAGAAGAAGATTAACTCTTCCTTTAATTATGTATGGCAGATCAGAGTTGAAGAGAAACTGTATGGCACAGTGGACACTCTAAAACAGACAGCAGCCTATATCATAGAATCTTGAGTCCCAACCTGACTGAGTAATGATCGCCGAAGAAGAAGTATGACAGATCATAGTGTTACTGTTCCTAGTTCCCTGTTTAGTCCTTAGTAACATAGAAATGACTTGTAAACCGAGCTCAGCTTCATAAGACATACTTCATACTAAAGGTGGTATCATTCATAATGATAATGTTGCGATCAACCCAGCAATTTGTGACTGCAGTGATTTTCTAGGCAATATAAATATGTTCAGTAGGTTACCTACAGTGGGGTTTGAACCTGGTATCTTGGCCATCCAAAACTGCTTTGTACCACTCTTCCGTATAGTGGACTTTATGCAAGATAAGAAAATATGACAGAAGGAGTGAGCACGAATTCTAAATCTGATGGGCTTCTGAGTGATCTAAAGCGGATCTCACAATCCATGGAAGTTATTGACACTGTAAACTTACAGAAGACGGATGACGAAAACAGCTCAGACAGTATTCTGTTTAAAAACTAACTTGCTAATATTTGTTTTATAGAAGACGATCTCGTACACCCCCAAGGTCATACAGCAAGCGATCAATATCAAGGTGAGTGGTGACTGCATATGTGGTTGTGCTTAAATATTTAGAGAAAGAGTGAAAGTATCTGACGTAAAATGATAGTACGTTGATAATGATGGTGTGACCTTTTAGCTAGGAGCAAGTAGCTGTTTACGGCCCATAACCTGACAAAAACACAGGTCCTCCTCATTTAACCCACTTAATTCCAATCTACCCGATTTACACAGTCTTTTTAGATTGTTATTCTTCACTGTTTCCATGAGAATAGACATGCTAAATCTAGCCTGTATGTAACTACTGGCAATGGCGGATTCCAGTGTAGTTTTCTGATCGTTAACAGGTGTTGTATACGAGCTGTAAATTTTTTAATATGGCCTACAATTTTCTTCAACACTTTGTAAGAATCAACCTACTTAGGATTCAGATGATGTTGATAGGCAATTTAAAAAAATGAAATTTCAGAATATGAGAATGAATCGGATGTTGGTGTGGAATTAGTTCAGTATTTAGTAGTAGACGACGATCTGTACTGTTGGCCTATTTGATGACGTGGTCCGCTGCCCCACCCCCCCCAACT
Organism: Meghimatium bilineatum; assembly: GCA_034231615.1. Classification (NCBI taxonomy): domain Eukaryota; kingdom Metazoa; phylum Mollusca; class Gastropoda; order Stylommatophora; family Philomycidae; genus Meghimatium; species Meghimatium bilineatum. Next base: position 15,610,736 of record CM067316.1, on the reverse strand, counting down.
ATCGCCAGATCCTAGACTTAATAATGATTGAGAATAGTCAGAGTTGCTGATCTATTTCAATATTGGACAATTTCACAAGAAATCAGCCCCTGTAAATGGCTGATCCAGATTACTCTGCTTTAGATTAGGCCCATTTTTCACTATTTCTATGTGTGTCAATCTTTGAGGCCACGCAGAACAAATCAACAATGTATATGTTGGTACCAAAACTTTAAGAAATCTTTTTTACAGTCTTTTTAAAAAATGTTTTACCAGATTATATATTTAGGGCTTTCTTTGTGTGAACTAGGCGTATATGTTTGGAGTAGTTAACAGTTACAGAATGATGTTGTCTACTGGTTACGGGAGACTGCTTTGCAGCTTTTCATTTGAACATTTATCAGCAAAAATTTTGACTCACGTTAATGAAGCTAACATGAAACTGGTGCTCATTTTTTTCCCCTCTCACTTATTTTACATGACAAGTAAATCTGTCTTACATGGCATTCACAAAGATATGTTAACAAATCAGTACCTCTTCCATTTTTCTGTAAATTAGACTTTGAGTCATAAAAATTGATTGCAAATTTAATTTTTTTAATTCATTTTCTTGCATGATCACTTCTGATTTTTGTGGAGTTATACTCCTTGCCATGGACATAAAACCCAAAGTTTTTCCTGATCGGCTATGGCTGAAGTAACTGGTGACACCCAAACTAATATAAGGTGTTTTGTCCCAAAGTTGTTACTGTGTTGGATGCATGTATAGTCCTGATGTTGATATGACTAAGCAGAGATACATTCTGGTGTGGCAGTATCCCTAAATCATCACTCGTCCAGCCAGGTGCATAATGTATCTTCTGGACACCTTGATCATTCTTAAGTCAGATTTGCAGACCCACCTGCTTTAATGTCACCCAGGAGTATGCCACAAAAGGACACGGGTGCAATGTCCACGGAACCTGCATCTCTGAAAAAATATATGTAACAGGCTCTTGGGTCCTATCCTAAAATAGTTTACATTCACACTTTTAAAAATAAAAATCTGCGAATCTGCAATTTTGTGTAGTTTTGCGACATCATTTACAGCATGCTTAGTGCTAGATATGAAATGGTTATCGTAAGCTTGTTAAAGATATACAATTCTGTTACAGTTGCAAGGAATGCTGCCAAATTAGAGATTTTTCACACTGCATACTGAGAGAAGCCAGGCCCCCCCATGTCATCCACTGAAATCCCAACCCATACAACCGTCCTAAAATAATTATCCCGACCCAGAACCAGTGATCTGTAATTGTAGACCGATTAGACAAGGGAAATCATTTGCAGGAAAAATTGGGCTAAATTTCATTTCACTTCATGTAAAAATGGTAAATTAGAATAGGACGGGTTCTTGTATATATCTCAAATGAATTTATGATCATAACCTGTGTTATTTCGTTAATCCATCAAATTGAAGTTGCTTGGTTTTTTTTAATCTGCTGCATCTAAACTATCTAGTGCTGGTGTTATACTCGCTTGCCTCCTGATTGTTTCATTCTCGATCATGTGATGATTATTTTCAGAACTAGAAGATCCCGCTCTCGCAGCAAGCAGCGCAGAAACCGCTCTAGAGACCGCAAGGACAAGATTAAAGAGAAGAAGAAAAGTGTGTCTCTGTCACCGCCACGCCTTGAACGAAATGGGTCAATTCCCCCCAAAGATGACGATGATGATAAAGAACTTTCACCTCGAAAGATCGACAGCAGGTATGAGTATGCTATTGCATGTATTTAACACAGCAACTATCAACATTAGAGTCTCCTAAATACCAGTTTTATTTGAATATGTAATGTGCATAGATTTTTATACACTTATACAATATGCAGGAGCTTGATTATACAAAATCGTCTAGTAACGGTAGAATCCTTGTGTTGCTAAAGGGGCCACACTACTGAAGGTGTGAAATTTGTTATATATTAGTGGAATGAGACAGTACATATCTGGTACCACTATATGATGGTATCAAATGGAGAAAAATATGTCTTTAACTATCATTGATCATCATGATTGGCTTGGAAACAGTGGCCATGTTGGATTCTAAATATACAATCCTAAAACAAATTAACCACACTATTTGCCTTTTTTTTCACCTTTAGTGGTTGAAAAGATCATATTTCTGGGTGCAACCCCAATTTAAATTATTATAGGATAGTTAATTGATGTCTGACAGCTCAAGTACTCAATTTTCAACAAAAAATAAGGTCCTCTAATTACAAAATAATGTTTTGCAATACTTTTCTTTGTGGTATTCTTTAGTACTATTAATAAAAATGTGTGCTAAATATCATAGTAATATATTGAATAGTTACTGAAATTATCGGATTGAATTTTGCCCACTTGATGCAAAAACCTGTAGTTGAAAAAAAACTCAATTTTTAAAACTTAATTTTTAAACATTAAAAGTTAAAGAAATATTTACTTACCAAGGGATTCACACAGAACGTGCTTGTTTAACAGAAGAGATCAAATTCCTTGCTAGGTATTAAATCCACCAGCTATATATGTTTCTCCCTCAAGTTCATCTCTCTCATGCTCCTGGTCAATATGTTTTCTCTCTCGAATTTTTATGTTTCCACTTTGACATAGTGTGCCATAGTCTGAAAACCAATCGTCAATCCTGCTCCGCCTTACATCAGCAAAGAAAAGACAGTAGATAGGTAGATAAATAGATAGACTTTGTCTCACCTAATCTGTGTTTTCTTGCATCTGCCCACTTTTTCTACCAATGTCTTTTCTACAACAATTTCGATTACATCTGTCCATAACAGTCCTAATTTATTTATGATCAAGCCTGCTTCTCCACAGTTGAAGGTCAGAATAGCTGGACATGGCTTTAGCTTCTGTGCCAATGCTAAACAAGCAACATCAGTGTTAAAGTGAAAATGAAACTTTATAACTTGATCACTTCAAGCAGATCTGTGAGCTACCTGATTCTTTGACATCGCATAGATGTTTGAGGATGTTCACAACAGTTTCCTTCTCTGCAATGAGAAATTGAATCACACTTCACTGCTTGTAAAGCTAACAGAGTCCATTTAAATGGTTTAATGCAATCATATTATTTCGCCAATTGCATTGCAATTTTGTGGACGCAATCAGCACATGCAATATTTAAGTGTGCCCAATTTCACGCTTCTATCATTATTTGCTGAGAAAATCAATGTGGTGCATTACTTTCTGAGTGACCCTCATATTATAACAGATGAAAATAAAGGGATACTAAGAAGTGTCACACATCCCCTTCCCCCCCCCCCCCCCTCTGTGTATGTATCTGTGTGACATGGTTGTATGTTAGTGTGTGTATGTAATAGTACACAGGATTCTTGGGCGGTCTAGGTTTAATTTTCCAGTTCATCTGAAAAAAACCGGTTTTAGCACATAAGCAGGTCCTATGTTGACCAAATCTAAGTTAAAGGGTATCAGATCTTCGAGATCATTAAACATTGACGTAATGCTGACCATATCATCCCTAGGTTTATTCTTTGTATTATTAAATAAAAACTTTATACGGCTTAGGTTTAATAAAAAAGAAAACACGCACCAGTGTTTTGTAAGTCCCTAATGGGGAGGAAAAAAAATAGTGTCACTGTAGCGAAAGGCAACTAAGTAGGTTTTAGAATGTGGTTTGTTGTACCATTTCATAGACGGTTGAAGTGACATGGAAGTCATACTGAGATCAGATCTCTGGTTGAAATGTGCGGATAAGCCAAGCTGTAAACTCCTGTTGGTTAGCAGGATGTGTCAATAAAATGAAATTGTGTTGAATTGAGGTTAACAGTGTGGCTGCAATATCTGCATTTTTTATGACACATTCAGCCTCAGCATGGTAGCTGCGGTAGTGTAATGTTAAGTCGTTCGGCCACTGACCAGCAAACCCGGATTTCGAATTCACTTATCCGTGGTTTGAAATAAAATTTACTGCAGTGGTTCACCCAGCCACCAGGATGTAAGTACAAGTGCTCATTGTCTGGGGAAGTAGATAAATGGTGTCGTTAGTTAGTTAGTCGTCGGATCATCATCACTGCAAACTGGACACATCCATAGTTGCTCCGATCTCTCCTTGAGTGTATCCGCCATCACACTTCTGCTGACAGTACCGGTCCTATGCTGGTTGACCATCATTCTTCTGCGCCCTCCAAAATGTTCACCTCTAGCAACACCGCATCTCAATCCCTGATCTTTAATCCTAGCCATTGAAAAGGAATCATCATCCACATTCGTCTCACTCTCGCGTGTTATATCTCTTAAGGAGTTCAAAACGTCAGCGCGATCCATTGCCCCATCGCCCTTTGCCACAATCGCACACGATGCCAGTTGATCCGCTCTTTCATTGCCTCGAACGCCCACATGTCCCGGCATGAAAATAAATGTAACCGCCTTCAAGCTCGCATTTCTCAAGGCCTCAATCCACTGTTCGCAAACGAGACCCACTTGTACCTTCTTAATCATACTCATAGAGTCACTCAAGATGCAGACCTGCGTTACTTTCTGTGTGCGTAGCCACTCAAATGCCTTGGTCACCGCCATAGTCTCCATGGTCATACTACTCGTAGTGACCGCAAAGGCACCACTTTCCTCCTTGATCGTTTTACCTGCGCACTGAGCTGTAAAGGCCCAAGCACTGCGAACATGCCTAATTACAGATCCATCAGTGTATATAATCACATCCCCCTCTTTGGTATTCTCACTGATTAAAGCCTGCACTTCTTTCTCCACAGCTGTGGGACACCATTCTCATTGACACAAATGGTGTCATTGTTACTGAGCAATGTGCGATAGGCGACACTAGTCAGGCGGTTTCTGGTCAACCACTGACTAGGCAGTTGAGCAATTGTTGGAAACCATGTGCTATAACACTGGTTCATAATTCATTTTACCTTTACTACAGCATGGTTTTCTGATCAATATATTATACAGAATACAACAGGTAATTTCATCCTGAAATCTCCTAGTTTCCTCTTATGACATGCATGTAAGGCCATAGTGTTGCTATTCTCTGCTCCATTTTTGGTTCCTAAGAACACACTGATGGCAAGACTGAGCAATAAATACTTGGTGTGCTTCTGTGACTGTTGATAGTACGCAGTGGTAAAAGGTCAAGCATGTTTGACCATGGTTAGCTTTGATAATGTTGGTCTAGAAGCATGCTTATAGATGCTCAGTGGAAGTGGTAAACACACATAATATTTTAGTTCCCACTGCAGAAGTCTGATATATTGGACCATTGATACAAATAAAAATTGGGTATTATGATCGCAGTCCAACCACCATTTTCATTCCTACGTATTGTTTAGTTAGTTGATCTAAATATTATATCAATAAATAATTAATTGAAATGTCCATTTGTTAGGGTTGGGTTTGGGGTTAGTTATGTTTTACATAACTAATCATAATCCTAAATATAGTTATAGTAATAGAGCATGCATGTTTTTCTTAGTCCTCATCCCAGCAGAATTGAAGGAGATGATACAGTAAGGTAAACATACTTAACACTTTTCCCTCATTTGTTCTTTCATTATGGGGAGTTGGGCACTATTCATTATTTATTGCCATATGTATATCAGAAGTATAGCCTCATCTATTATTGTTCAGTTTGAGATTTATCAGAATTTACTGCAGGTTTCACAGATTCAAAAGAAATATTTTAAACAAGAATGGAATATAGCTATTACATTTTCAAATATATTTCATATTTAGTAGATTTGCTATGGGAATTTTAATTTTTGTTATCCCTTTCATTTCATCATGTATCATTTCCCTAGAAGTAGCTATATTTAGGCCATGTAATTAGTGTGCACAACAGCATAGAATTAAACTTTAATCCTATTCAATTTTATGTCTAACATTTGCAAATGTTCAGTGACCATTGCTCATTTCTGTTATATTTAGGTATTGTTGAAGGGGTTAATGCTTAATTTATATTTGTTTTTGAATTTAATGCAATGATTTAGCTTGTATATATATTTTTTTATGGTACACATCACAGCAATGACAAACGTTTTTTTTTAAACTTTTGCTTTGCTTCATAGTTCTCCATGTCTGTTTTAAATCTGTAGCATATCCTATTCAGGACATAGCCGTCAACCCAGCATTTTTTGGCTGTAGTGATTTTCTAGGCAATATAAATACATTTATTAGTTAGCCATTACTTTCTGAATGGTCCGGATGCACATTTGCCTGCAGCGAGATTAAAACTCGGTCACTTGACCTTCACAGGCTTGCTGTGTAATTCTGCTTACTTTTTAAAAGTTAATATTGAATGTGCGAGTGAGTGTGTGTTTTTGAGGTCCGAAAGGGGAGCAAAGAATAATGATACTGTTGCCTGCTGTGCATGTTGTAAAAGATAACTAAGGAAGTTTTAGGGGTTGAGTTGGCTGTCACATCCCATATACGATAAAAGTGACCCCAACACCAAGCTGAAGTTGGGTGTCAGATAGAAAGGTGCAGATATCACAGTAAAGCTGCAAACCATGAAACAAGGCATTCCATTCTCTAGACTACATGCTGCTAATCTGCAGGAGTTTAAGAATAAACAGAAGAAGAATTGAAACCTAGAAGGAAGGAGAGTAAATGGGACACCAGAAGAAGAAGAGATATGATAAAAGATATAAAGCAGTTCTGTACCAGACAAATCAGCTGTGGTTGTTTAGATCTTTGCCTGACAACTTCAGCTATGGTTCTGATGGTTGTTTAGATTTGTACTAGACAACTTCAGCTATGGTTGTTTAGATCTGTACTAGACAACACTATATATGGTTGTTTAGATATGTACTAGACAACACTATATATGGTTGTTTAGATCTGTACTAGACAACGCTAGCTATGGTTGTTTAGATCTGTACTAGACAACACTATATATGGTTGTTTAGATATGTACTAGAAACTATATATGGTTGTTTAGATCTGTACTAGACAACGCTAGCTATGGTTGTTTACCCCAGTAACATTTATAAAGAACTGTAAAAACTTTTGGAAATATTATGTTACTGAATTTTTGGGATGTGCTGCAAATAGTAAAAGTGAGAGAGAAAAAATTAAACTGCATGAAAGATAAAATATGATTAGGTTATATTCTTAGATTATATAATCAGTAGATTATATTCTTCTGCAATCATTTTCATATGATAGTGTGAGATGAATCGCATTCATAAATATGGTCATCAGTAAGAGGTCTGCACTCGTATCCCTCCACTCCTGTGGTTAGACATGAGTCTGTAGGTCATCAACGAGAGGACATGTCTTCAAGTTAGCTAGTTAGTCATTGGATCATCATCACTGCACTCCGGACAAGTCCATAGGTGCTCAGATCTCTCCTTGATCCACTGTTACACATTAACTAACAGTCCAGTACACCGTTGATTGACCATCATTCTTTCTCGCCTACGAAACTACTCCTTTCTAGCGACACCACATTTCAAACCACGCTCCCTTATTCTAGTCATGGAAAGAGTCATCGTCACTCATACAGTCATTTGTTCATGCGTTTTCCCATAGGGCGTTCACAATGTCTGCCCGATCCATCTCTCCACCAACAGTCATAGTAGCAGCGTGTGCGGCCAACCTATCTGCTCTCTCATTATCCTGGATTCCTGCATGTCCTGGGACAAAAATAAGCCACTTTACTCACACAGAAATTCTTATATTTCTTCAATATATGATCACACGTCTGAAGGCTTTATTTGTTTATAGATAGATGAATGTGGGGCAACTTTCATTTCGTAGAGATGAGATTGTAGTCTTGCAGTATCCTAGACCAAATCTACAATTTGTATTTTTATGAGCTCTTGCTTTCAATAGGAGTGGGTCCTGTGAATAGTTGCTGCCTCCCTTTGGTGTTGTTAGATGAGAAACCGGAAGATTCTCAATTAATGGCCGTTTGTGTGAACTCGCACAGTTATTATTAATTCTCCATCCTTGTGTATGTTCAACTAATAATAGCTTCTTCAAGTGCCAGTTAACACACAAAAATAGGTTGCTTAAAATGTCTGAAATTAAATTAATTTGTCAACTCAATTTACTTAAATTCTACAATTCTCTGAATTTCTCTCTGTGTAGTTTTAATAGGGCATTATGGGCAGATGTGCGTAAGCAATTGTAGTATAAATTACTCTTGAAATTATTATTGTATCCTAGGATCACTGTGTAAGAATAGATTTTCTTTTAAATGATTTTTGTATCATAATCTTCAAGGTTCACAGTTTGTTCAGTAGTTTCAACATATTTTTTATTATTAAAAAATTGTGTGCAGAGAATAGAAATATATTGGTACACAAATGTTAACAGTACAGTGGAATCCCTTTATAGCGAATTCCATTATAACAAATATATAACATGACTTCAAAATCCCCAATAAGTTTATCCAATACCTATATATAACTATTTATAATGGAATTCCACTTTCTAACCTTTATTTTAAATGTATATTTATATATACAGTCATTTGCTACTGGCTTGGGGGGGGGGGGCAATTTGAAGAGATCTGAGCACCCATGATCCCATGTGAAGTGTTGATGATTTGTCATGTAACTTATACAGCCATACTCCGTCAGGATGTGACCACAGTGATAACAGCATAGAAAGGCATAATCCATATTATGCAAAAGTTCCATTTGTAGCATTTCAGTGAATAGTCTTACTCAAGGGCACCATCCCCTCTCGCAGAAATAACTGTCTTCCTGTACCATTTTACTTATATCATTAATCATATTGAAATATTTGGGTGCCTTGACATATTGTATGGAAGATATATTAAATAAATCAAATATAGAATAGCAAAGACAATATTCACAAGAAGAAGAAGATCTCATGTAAATATATCTTTATCAATTGAAATGAGATTCCGTAGAAGCTATAAAGAACCAATTCTTATGTATGGAAGTGCATTTTGGGCAATCAGCAGAATAGTTGACAAAAAAATTAATTATATGCAGTAGAGATGTGGTTTTATAGAAGAATGTTAAGAACACCATGGATAGATAAAAAAAACAACAATGAAGGTATCGACAGAAAATGCATCTGAAGAAAATAGTCTATATTTTTTTGGGCTCATAATGAGAAGAGGAAAGATGAAGCACATTGTGACGACTACAGGCAAGATGAAGAGGGGTAGGGGAAGAACCAGAGAGAAGATGCTTGATAGCTTGTCATTGTGGCATGAGAGAACATCAGTATCGAAAATGATTGACAGCTCACGAAACATAAAATCATGGAAAGACATGATAACAAACGCCCACACAGGATGGATTGTAACAAACACAACAGAAAGGTGACGAAAGACATAGGGTGGTTTGGGTGTTCCCTTGCTTCATTCCAGACCTGGTGATCTCAACTTGGAGTCAATATCTTTTTGATCAAAAGGGTACATATATCTACACTGTGTATATGAGTTATATTGTGTGCCTTTTAAGACTGTACAGAGAAAGGGGGAAAATTCAGCAATAGTAATAGTTGAATAGCAATGCCCCTAATTTCACTTATTGAGTCATGTATCATAATGCTCCATTGAACTTTAGTGAGAGAACTGCCTGTCTACTCTTGCTATTTTTCATCAATTTATAAATTGTTTGTTTGATAGAAGCAAGTCTGCTGATCATATCAAGAAACTCCCCTCCCCCAGTCAAGAACATAATGATTCTTGATCAACAATACATCAAAACTCAAAATCTTTTCCTCAATGCAGACTTCTGTAGAGATCAGAAAAAGATAATAAGGGTACAGGACCAACATGTTACAACTATTACATTATATTTTCCCAGGGGTGACATATGGTTGTAGGAACATATGACATTTGCATTTGAAATAAGATCACAGAAAGGTCTTAAGAATATCAATAAAAGAGACACAATCCAATGCAGATATCTACAAATTCCTGAACATATAAGGAATATTGACTTCTGTTTTAAAAAATAAATCCACAAGCTAAAATATTTTGAATATTCATAAGGACTATAAAGATTAATCATGGAAGCACAGGTTCCAGGAAAGAAGCAAAAGAGACCACCCAGAATATTGGAGGAACATGATAATAACCTATTAAAAATGACAATGGAGAAAGTAGTTTGCACAGAACCGAGAGTTTACAGAATGTCAATGAGAACAATGTTCTAAAAGGACGCAACTCAGAAGAAGAAGTATGATAACGCTTTATGTAGGTTCTTTGAAATAGCTAGGTTCAAGACTTGAAGACGTACAGTTAAACCAATTATTTTGTGTTGTTTCTCTCCTCTAACACAGTGCTGGCATTGGTGGAGAAAGTACTAAAGCTATTAGTAAAAAGAGGTAATTCTCCTTCCAGCCACCTTGATTCTTGTTAGATTATATTCTGGGTATCTCAGTACACATTGTGTTTTACAACACTTGGTTTGAAGTCTTGCTTGTATAGTAGGACAGGTGGTGAAAAACTGGGAGACTAAATGCTTAGCTAGTAAAAAGGAATCAAAGAATTTTCTGACTTCACTCAAACTTGATCTCTTAATGCGTTGAATATTAACTTGTTTTGGCCAACGACTTGTATTTGTCTCCTATTACCAGAGGGTGTTCACAAATTTTGGGGAAAAACTGACAACTTTAATGACAAAAAAATGAGTTGTCAAATGTGTATTTAAAACAAATCATGCGATAGTTTTCACATTTCATGGGGGCATAATTAATATTTGCCATTGTCTGAAGGACATTTAAAGCTCCCGTTTGATTTCAAAAGATAAATCATATTTATTATAATACTGGACATCATTTTCAATGTGTGCAGAAATTCAGAATAAATAAAGGATTCACTCGCAATGTCAAAACACTATATTTAGTGGGTTAATATATATTGGAATAATATATATTATTTTATTTATTTCTGCCAGTGTGTTGATGGGGTCCAAATGGGGAACAAAAAAAATAGTGATAGTTCCCTACCAAGCATATAGTAAGAGATTACTAAGGAGGACTTGAGGTGATGCTGACTGTCCCATATTATATGGGACTTATAAAAGTGACCCAGAAACCATGCTGCAAGACGGATGTGTCAGGCCGAAAGGTACAAATATCACAGCTAATCTGTAAAAAAAACGACAACCCATTCCATTCTCTGGACTACATTCTGCTGATCTGCAGGAGTTTGAGAATGAATGCAGAGGGAGAACTTTTATTTACAGTTTTTCCATTGAGGTTAGCTCTTTGATCTAAGGATCTGAAGAGGAAACAACGATGCCCAGAATCCAACACAAAGAAAACATAATTCCTGACATCTGATAGTTAAAACAAAAATTGTTCATAGAGAACTGGAAAAGTGAAATATTTATGGGTGAACATATCAGAGCAAATGAATGTCCAAGTGTTGCAGCGGCCTGAAAAGATAGCAAAGAATTGCAGCGCAATGACCTGTTGTTACAAGGGGATTAAGAAGTTTTTTGAGGGTGGTGTTAACACCCCCCCCCCCCCCCAAATCCCACAGATGGTCATATTGATCTGAAACCATGCTGTCGAATGTATCAGGCCAAAAGGTGTATATATTGCAACCAAGCTGTAAACATGCTGCAACACATGTTCTCTGGACTACGTCCTGATAATTTGCAGGAGTTTGGGAATGAACATATTTTTTGGTTCTTGAACATATTCTTAGGAACATATCATTTGGTGCCATGCCGGTTGGTGTAGGCGGTCATGGCTCTCCACAGTTCTCTGTCCACAGTATTATGTATCAAGATCGTTGTTGTTTCCCTGCCATGCCAGGTTGTCAAACTGTCTAATATTTTCTCACGTTGTCACCCTCTGTCTCTGTTGCCTTCAATCTTGCCTGTTGTGACTAAGTTCTCCAAACCTGCCTGTCTCATGAAGTGACCAAAAAATGAAGATTGTCTTTTTCTTATATTATTAAGGTCCATTTTGTATTTGACTCTTTCAACACTTCCACATTAGTTTTTCTGGCAGTCCATGTTATTCTCAGCATTCTTCTATAGAGCCACATCTCTGTTGCTTCTAATTTCCCACTTTCCAGTTTGTTTATTGTCCAAGACTCGCACCCATATGTTAGTATAGGAGTTATATATCACTGTAGAACTCTCTTTCTCACCTCTAATGACAAGGTCATATTACACAATATATTTTTCATTTTTCTGAATGTAGTTTTTGCTTCTTATTTCTTATGAACATAATAAGAAGCACAAAAAAGGAAAATCTTTGGTGAGGCACCAACAGTGAAGCTAAACTACATCTGGTTAGAGCAAGCATGTTTCCAGTAGTAGTTTTTTTTATAATAAATCAGATTTCCTATAGTATCTACAAATCTCATATCATGTTGATATCATAAGAATGATGGTGCCCATATCCATAGCCTGTCAGAGTATCGCATTGGATGCATGAGCACACTATGATTTCTATCTTCAGAAATGTGGATGAGTGGAGGAAAAATCCCGTTCTATCTATCTATCAATCAATACGCTGTATCCCTTGTTTGCCTTGCAGGGTCAGGAGTAGAATAGTTCTCTGGAGATGGCCTTCCTGTGTGCTGTTTGTAAGCTTGTTCCTGCGGCTTCTTTGATTTCTATGATCCATCTTTTACATGGTCTACCTCTGGCGTTATAGCTGTTATCCATGTGTCATGGCCATCTATGGCATGCCTGTGAAATCCTGTTCAGTCCTTGTATTGTCTGTACATGATGAATGTCTTACATTAGTTTTACAGCACATTTGAGTTGTTTTGTGCACTCCAGTTATCACTCGATAAAGAGAGATTATGCCGGACTAAAATGGATGTACTATTCCTATATGGTGCAAATTCAATGGTAGGACAAGATACTTCACTCCCCACTGTGGTAAAACATAAAAAAACTTATGTGGGTGTATTTGCGGGTGAATGAAGAAGTTAGTTGTCAGATCGTCATCACTGCAAACTGGACACATCCATAGTTGCTCCGATCTCTCCCTGAGTGTATCCGCCATTACACTTCTGCTGACAGTACCTATCCTAGGTTGACCATCATTGTTATTATATCATTGATGGTATACCATAGAATGAAGAAGTACAGAGCACTATGATGTCTGATTTGCCCTTGAAATTTGGTTTTGTCAAAGTGTCATTGTCTAATCACTACTGTAGAATACTGGAACAGATCTGACATGTTGATATAATATTAAATCTTATTAAAATTATTTCAGAATATGTGCAGTTTTTATTTTTTAAATTTTATTTAAAATTTCGATCTATGTGACATATCCATTACAGAACGTTCCCACTACAACTTTGTAAACATGTCGGTTCTGTGCAAGTTGCCCAGCTTCTTCTAGTGTCATGTTCAGATCTTCGATGTCATGTGACCATCATAGTCTTTATCTGCCTCTTGTTCTCTTACCTGGAACTTTTTCCCTTCATAATTAATCTTTCTAAACCATTGTGTCTATATGTCCGAAATACATTAGCTTGCTTTTTTAAATAGTTTTGAGAAGCCAATCTTCATTTATGCTCAGGTCTCTGCTGACATCTGCGTTGGTGAGTCTTTCTGTCCATGATATTCTTAGGACCTTTCGATATAATTTTATTTCAAATGCCGATATTTTCTTTTCCATTGCTGATTTCATTACCCACATCTCACAATCATATTTTGATCGCTTCTTAACAGTTGTAACTGTGTTTTTACAATCTCTGCAGAATAATCTCCATTTGTGTTGATGGTTGATCTGAGATGTTCAGAGTTGTTGACATTTATTAACAAAAATATGTACTCACTGTGCAAAACTGAAATCCAACATATAAATCATGAAACTGGGTAATGAAGTTTTGCTAGTAACACCAAACACACATAGGCACACACACATAAATCAGTTCCTATGTGTGTTTCGTGTTACTAGCAAAACTTCATTACCTTGTTTATGCTTTACCTGTTGACATTTATTAACATTAGTTTTTTTTTCTTCAACAGTGTAATCATGTACTTTTTACTTAATTAAAGAAAATGTGTGCTATAATTAAGTACATGTCGTGACTTGTGCTTTTCCCCCCTCCTTGTTTGAAATATGTAACAGAAAATTGTAATATTCTTCAGTCAGTCATCAGGTCAAAGCACCAGTAGCTTCAATGATCTGTAATTGCAAGTGTCATATTTGGCACTTCCTTGTGCTTGTAGGCAGTGTTGCAACAATTATTGTTTCAATATGGCATTTAAGTTTATTGCTTTCCTTTCTCTGAATATTGTATCTTGCAGTTTGTTGCTAGTACTATACTTTTTGCATCCCTCTTGAGTCCCTGCAGCACCACGCCTCTATATAGATGAAGTGCCCAGCAGATCCGATACATCAGATGTATATACCATAGCTTGATTATCTTATGCAGTATACGCAGTAGAGCAGTTATATATTTTTTATATGTATATTCAATCTTTGTGATTGAAATGAATCTTAAATAAGAATGTTAACAGTTTTGCTCCTACACTTTCAGGTCTCCATCACCGGTAAAGCTCAGACGTAGGAGTCCTACACCAAGAAAGCGAAGTAGAACTCGATCACCGAGGTAGATATGTAGAAATTACTTCAATATTTGTAGACTAAGGGGAGCTTTTCTCAATCACCGAGGTATATATGTAGAAATTACTTCAATATTTGTAGACTAAGGGGCACTTTTCAGTGTGGGTTGTGCTGTCTTAACTCATAGAAGGTCAAAGTGTTCCAAAATCCATGCAGCTGTTGGATGTATTGGGTTAAAATATGCATATATTACAGCCAAGTTATAAACCACTATACATCATTCTGTTGTTCAGACTACATCCTGCTAATGTGCATGAGTTTGAGAACACGGAGGAGAAGCAGAAGTTATGTGCAGCAAATTGAAACCTAGAAGAAATGATGAGAGTAGGTGGTGAAACTTGACAAACAAGGATTAGATGAAATCAGGGCATCATTGGCAGAATTCCTAAAACAAATTAAACAGTAGTAGTTGTAATCGACTATTACACTGGGACCAATGCATGATTCAAGTAAGTGATAATTGGATTAGGCTATATCACTAGAAATATATGCAGGATATAACAAGATGACTTCATGTGTACAACATAATAACCCCTTTGACAATACATTTCTTATTTTCTATCGCATTGCTGCATTTAGAACACCATATTATACTGAGCAGCGCAAAATGTGCTCATGATTTAACCTACAAATGTGTGCATCAAAGACACCTAGGCAGGTTGATTGGTTGATGAATCAACATCACTGCACTCCAGGCAAACCCATATGTGCTTTGTCTCCCCAAACAGATGATTTTTTTTGCTTGCTGGTTGAACATGTTCCTCACTCCGCACATAGATGCCCGGTTCTTCTGAATACCACATTCTCCCAATAATATTCTAGATGCACAATCTATAGTAGTGTCTATATTCACTGACACACATTGTTACTTGCCTCATGTAGAGGACTTGTATTTTATTTGAACCAGTATTTTGTTTATTAGGTATAAGTCTTGAGTTTACTTACCTTTGACACAAGTAGAATGACGATATTAAGTAAGATTCTAATATCTTCTTCTTCTCGTTCGCAGTTTGACATGTCTACACAGCAAGTCCTGTTTTCTTAATAAATGCTGCTGTATTTGAAAGCTCCCATACATCTTTCTGTGGATATCCATCTCTGTGGGCCAGTGTTCTTCCCTTAACTGGTTTAGTGTATTGTAGTCTTGCAGGATATGTTCAGCTGTCTGTGCTGCCTGTCCACAAGGGCACAGTGGTGATGGGACCAATCTTAGTCTTATTTAAGTGGCTGTTTAATCTGTTGTGTCCTGTTCTGAGGCGGAAGATAATAACCTGCTATGCTCTGTTGAGATAGTGGTAATTGTCTTTTGGGTGGTTGGCTTTGATGAGGGTCTTCTTTTCTTGGTCATACACATCATTGTTACTTTGGATGTCTCTGCTGTTAACTGTCTGCTCTCTGATTTTGTGATAGTGTCTTTATTTTTACTGTTTGTTCACTGTTGGTCTTATATTTTCATGAAAAAGACCGTAAGGTTGAAACTGTCTTGTATATTGTTATCTGTAATTTTTCCAAGCTCATACCTTATAGTTTTCATTCATTGTAAAACTGATCAACCTTGTGTTTTACGTAAGTACACACATGAAGTGTAGGTCTAGTCTTGAACAAACTTCCTTAACTATCTAAACTCCTGAGTATGACAGCAAGTGTTCTGATTGCGATTTAAAGTAAGCATCACAGTCACACCCAAAGTAGATAAATCTAAAACAAACAATGCTATTTTTTAATCACGTTTGTGTACAAGTGTAACTTTTAAAGGCAGTGTACACAAAGTGCTTATGGATCTCACTAATCATTTGTAAGTAAAGAAAAATAACTTCTGCTAAAATCAAACAAACCAGATTTTTCATCACTGGAAGCCAAATCTGCAGAACATTTGCTGTTAGTTCTCTACATAATATATGTAAAGATTTATATTTTTGCCACATGTAAAACATATTACGGGTGAACAGCAACTCAAGTTTTCATTACTTAAATGTATGTCTAGGCAGCAATCATTGCTCATTTTCTTGACGTACCAGTACATCTTATAGGCACCAGAGTGGTTAATTACAATATGGAAATTGTCTAGTTTCAAACAAGTTTAGATTACTCTATTCTCTATTCCTTGTTGAATTTGTGTTTGAGAGAAATCTTGTTTTATGCAATAACCGCCTGAAATATTTTCTAATCTATGCAGTAACCGCCTGAAATATTTTCTAATCTATGCAGTAACCACCTGAAATATTTTCTAATCTATGCAGTAACCACCTGAAATATTTTCTAATCTATGCAGTAACCACCTGAAATATTTTCTAATCTATGCAGTAACCACCTGAAATATTTTCTAATCTATGCAGTAACCGCCACAAGAGGAGGAGGAGAACAAGGACTCCATCCCCAAGGAAAAGGTCATTGTCTCGAAGTGGTTCAAGGCATAGGTTGGTAGTACAGAGGAATCCCTCTATAGTGCTTGACATTATAGTGTCATTATTATGACATATTTCCCTATATAACAATACATTTCACAATTCCCAATTATATTTATTCAATATTGTTTGTACTGTATATTGCGAATTTCTGTTATTACATACATATTTTGTCAGTCTGGACCAAGTTGTTATAATGAGATTTCACTGTATCAGTTTGCTAGTCTTCATGTTACAAGTATTCATTTGGTATACAATACATATTTTAGATTTTCTAACAACAACGATCGTAACTGATAAATTGTCTCTTTATTTGATTAAATGCTAATTTATCGATTAATGTTAGTCTTCTTCTGTGTTTGTTCTCAGATTGCAAGATGTAGTCTGAGCAACAGAATGCATTGTTTCATAATTTTACAGTTTGATTGCAATATCTGTACCTTGCGACCTGACATGTACGACTTCTGGATCACATTTATCCTTTATGGGATGGAATTCAAACTCCACTCAGAAAATTGATTTCAGTCACTTTTTATGACATGTAGGACAGGTCACAGTGTCCCTAAACTTTGCTTACTTTCGGACCTCATCAATATACATATGATTAATGCTATCATTTTAATAGCTATCATTATCAAATAATGTTGAAATGTTTGCTCTTGGATGGTAAACTTAGTTTTGAAATGTTTGCACTTGGATGGTAAACTTAGTTTTGAAATGTTTGCACTTGGATGGTAAACTTAGTTTTGAAATGTTTGCACTTGGATGGTAAACTTAGTTTTGAAATGTTTGCTCTTGGATGGTAAACTTAGTTTTGAAATGTTTGCTCTTGGATGGTAAACTTAGTGTTTAAAGCATTGGTGCTCACATCAGGTTGTATAGATCTGATCTACAGAGAACTTTTACTGCATAGAAATGAGTGACCTTCCATATTGATCTTTACCTTTTACGAGTTATTTTATATCACAAGTCACCGGGGAATCTCTGTAACATAATGGGTAAGATGTTTGCATTGTGCTCAGACATCTTCGGAATTGAGAAGAAAATATTGCGTGTGGTGTCTTATTTACAAAGTGGATTTTTTTGTTGAGATCCCTTGGGATTATCTAGAGAGGTCAAGTAAATAGTTTCCACACATTAAAAAACATGACAATTTGTTGAAGACTTACTTGAGGGTAAAGTCGAAAGCAGGCGAGCCAAAAAGAGACAGAGATACAAGTGAGAGAGTAACTTCACAAGATGGACAATTAACAGTCTAGCAGAGTGCACCACCAAAACAAGAGGCGGAATGTTGGTCTGTTGCAGCCAACCTTTGTTATAGAGGCGGCACTTGATGATCTTCTTCAACATTCATTCTCAAACTCCCGCTGGATCTCTCTTGTCGCAGAGACAATGCTCCTACTAGATATCCAGCAGGATGTAGTCTGGAGAATGGAAATGCGTTGTCACCGGTTTATTTGTGCCAATGGCCCAACACATCTGTCTTCGGTGGTACTTGATGATAATGATGGGGGATTATCGCATGAAGCTGTGGGGTTATCTGCTATCAGTGGTACTCTCTGCAGATAACTTGATGCTTTGTTGGGAGGGACAGTACACGAGGAAACCAGAGTACAATGAATTACAACCCTCTATGTCCATTGAGACCTTATTTTGTCACCGCCAGTCGCATTAATTTGGTGTTTTTGGAAAGATAGTGTCAAGAGTGTGACATAAACTTTCCTGTTGAGTTTGTAATATGCATCATGATCTACACTGTTGTCTGCCTGGACTACATTTGAATCTGTAAGAGCTCTATATCAAACCCAAGAGACATACCGTTGAGCTGTTTACCCCAAAGATGTTTTTGTTCATCACATCTGCTCTTCAGATGCCCAGTCCTACTTGTCCAATTTTTTAATTTCAAATCCCCTCATAGTCTAGGTGCTTAATAAACAGTCATTTACTGCAGTGTTTAATTGATTCACAGATCCAAGAGAGACAGAAGCAAGCGAAGCCGCAGCCGTGATCGAAAACATGAGAGCAGGAAGAAGCCAATTAGAGAAAAAGAAGAAAAGAAAAAAGAGCCGAGTTCTTCAAAGGTGAGTTTTTAAATTGTCATACATCTGTGAAACACATTCTTTTTTTTTCTTTCATTTAATCTTTGATTTTTTGTTACAAAATTTTTTTTCTCTCTCATATTGAAATATATGATAATTTGTTGAACTTATAGGTCAATAATGTACATTTGATTAATTACTGTTCAGATTCTGAACATTTTAGTACAATGACTATGAGCACATTCATCTTAAATTCAGCGAAAATAATTGATTTCGAAAAGCACCTGCAAATATCTATAAATAACCTAGTAAATTCAAGATGGCCATCATTGTCATGTGACCAAGTTGCTTAAATTAACTCATTCCAGCCGGGGAGACTTATACAAGTCAGTAAACATTATGTCTTCTGGCCGAAAAGACTCCTATAAGTCATACTCCAATGACATTCATGTTTTTTTCGGTATTTATATCAACATAAGAATGTTTCCAATCAAAAGTGTAATATGTCCACATTATTTCTTGCATGATTTTTATGTGCAATTTTGTTAAGTTATTGATAAGTTTTGATAATGGGGGTATGTGACGTCATTTTTCCGTATATGTTTTATATATTTTTTCCAATTTACTTATTTTCGTAAAATAATAACTATTTTATTTACTTTAGGTCTCATTTATTATGAAATCTAACCTGGCAAATGCTTCTAGCATCGTGTACGCCATTTTGTAAGAAAAATGAGCCATATTTTCATTTGAGTTTCGTGTAAAGTTAAGTCTACTGTTTTTGATAGATGTCAAAATTCTTTCTAAATAATAAATTTTTGATGCACTATGCATATATATTATACATTATTCTGTTCGTAATTGGATTATCTAACAGAAATAATACAGTTTGAGTGGAATTTATTGATTCAAAAATGCGGTAAGGTCAAATATCATATCTAAAATAATATTTATGTGTCATTTACATATTTTCTTTTCTGTCTAAAATAATTTTTATATATTAACCACATTTTCTTTTCAAAATAATCTTGTGATAATCACATTCTCTGTCCATTTCTGTTTCAAAATATATATATTACATTATAATTTAAATATATTTAGAAGTACTATTTCTTGTTTCCGTGATGCATGTGCACACAAAAAAAATAGAACAAAATTTAATTACGTTTAAACGCTAAAAATATTCCAGCCCGAATCAGTTAAGGTTATTGCACAGAAAAGTCATCTGTGACTGAAAATTTCATTTTTGGCCACTTCATGAGACAGGCAGGTTTAGAGAACATAATCACAACAGGCAAAATTGAAGGCAACAGAGACAGAGGAGGACAACGTGAGAAAATATTAGACAGTTTGATAGCCTGGCACGGCAAGGAAACATCAACGACTTTGATACATAATACTGTGGACAGAGAGCTGTGGAGAGCCATGACCGCCTAGGCCAGCTGGCATGGCACCTGATGATGATGTTGTCCTTCAATAGATTGTTTTGAAGTTTTTATTTTATGTTTGTATTCTTAGAAGGCACTTTTGGTGCGATTCATTTGATATATCTATTGATTGTGTGGATTTTCAGCTTTCACAACTGCACGTTAAATACAGGCTAGCCTATATAACGGAAAATATTTTCACGACATTTCCATGATATTGTTGTCAATGATAGACTTTCTTTTTCTGTTTGCACAGGTGAGGCGAGATTATGATGAGGAAGAGAAAGGTTTTGCTAGTGGTAGTGACAGAATCAGAGAAGACAGCGAGCCAAGAATCAGGGAAGACAGCGAGCCAAGAATCAGAGACGAAGACAGTGATCCAAGATCCTCCAGATCCCCTCCACCTTTGGAGCCAGAAGATAAAGATTCTGACCACCAACCAGTTGATATGGATATGAGCGACTGAGGTGGATTCACCTTTGAAATTTTGTTTGCTATTTAAAATGAATTGTCTTTTTGCTCATCATCTTGTTCCTTTGCTTAAAATTTGAGAGTAGGTCATAATTGTAAATTCAACATTTGTTGGTTAGATAATAAAAAACTAGACATGCCTGTCGCTCGTGTGTTGCCGATCTTTACCTTCTACGCATGTCGTAAAAGGCGACTAAGTAGGTTATGGGAAGGAGTTGGTTGTCCCATCCCTTATAGGGTCAGTGACACAAAGCCACGCTGAAGTCTGATGTGTCAGGCAGAAAGGCGCAGATATCGCAGCAATGCTGTAAACCATAATACAACGCATTCCGTTCTCTGGACTACATCCTGCTAATCTGCAGGAGTTAATGAGAACAAACGTAGAAGAAGTAATAATGTCTGTAATCTATGTTCGTTCATAATTTAGACATGCATGAGTGTGTAATCTATGTTTGTTCATAAGTTTGACATTCACTCTTAAAATACTTGTGGATTTTTCTTGGAAGTGGATAATTCTCCTACTAGATTTCTAACAGGATTTAGTTCTGAGAATGGGGAAACATTGTGTGGCTGCTTGATTTGTGCCAATGTCCTGACAGATCGGACTTTGATGTGTTAGTAAATACAAACGTAATGTAGTTTGTTCATTTGAACTTATGATTTTTAAATATTGGTTTACAAAGCAATAAGACTTATCTTCATTTTTCCCTTAATTTGTACATGTTTGAAACACAAACTTCTTGGGCATCAGGCTGCATGCTGTTGGTCTTAACACTTTGCTGATCAGCAATCTAGAGTGTACTTATCATGTATCACCATATGCGTTTACTTCCTTCTTTTGTTAACTTTAAACATGCCTGTATATGTGTTTACAATATTTTCAGACACATTGAAGATGTCCAAAAAATTGTGCAAACACCCTTGATCGTGGGAGATAAGTATGTAATAATATGACCCATAACCAGACAGGGTGCCACACTGGATACATCAGCACAAAAGCTCTCCAAACGACTCTTTCCTCATCCATTCGAAGGAGTGTAGACTAATCACGCTCATACCATTTCTCGATGTTATCAATCCAGGATTTTCTCTACCACTCTCTGCGGTGCCGTGTAAAATAATAATAAAAAGAGTCGTTTGTTGCATGTCCAAACCAAAAGTTTACACCATTTCACCACTGCCAAAAGTGGTTCTTGATATCCTGTGTATATTTTCTGCCAGACATATATTTGTCTTGTGAGAAGTATACTCTTTGCTTAAAAAGTCTTAATTTGTTTTTAGCAACAGCTTTGGTTGAATTCTAGCCTTCACATACACAAATAGGGATATAGTATGTTTGAGTTATAGTCTATATCCTAAGGTTTATTTTGTGCTTAGTTTTTATTTCCATACATTGAGAGAATTTGTGAATTATGTCTGACATCAAGAGCATGTGGTTGGTTGAACAATGTATTTCTTTCACTGGAGAAATAGCACAATGGAGTCTTATTCAAATAGTTTCACACACAAATTCAGTTGAGATATACCAGGGACAGAGATTAATTATATCTGGATATGGTTAATATCAGCTAACACATGAATAGACCTACTAGGATGTATTACTCATTTATCATCTCACCTCACATGGATGTTTTAGCCAGTTCAATTCATTTTGCCTTGAGGATTCCTCAAGGACGTGTCAAAATAATTTGTTTGCATTTTTGTTGTGTTGTTGTACCTTTGAGGAGAAAATAAACTTATAATAAAATATTGAATAATTAGTTCAGTGGTCTGTGTAGTTCATTGTTCAGCCTGTGGATTGTATGTGTGAATTATTGTACATTTAGTTTTATTTGATGTTGACCCTTTGTGGGCATGCCCACATAGTACATGAGACATAATTGAGAACTATCTTTATTTCCTATGTGCACATTTGCAAGATCTCTATGATATGCTTAAAACAAAAACTAAGATGGGAAAACATCTATTATTGACAGGTCTCAGCATTTTTTGCCGGTAAAATTGTCAATTTATCGGCTGTACCTGTGCTTGTTCAATAGTCAATACTCAGTAAGAACACGCACAGCCGATAAATTCAAATTCACTCTCGGGTGTGAGACAGGGATGTGTACTATTCCTCTCCCCCCCCCCCTTATTGTTCATAACATACATAGACCACATCAGCAAAGTATCAAAGACAACGGAAGAAAACAATCTAAAGGATAACTGACACAAACTACTATTTGCAGATACCTTTGACATGAATATATATATGGGAAAGAATGAAGATAGGAAGAATATATATATATATATATTCATAACAAGTGACAAAATTCACATACCTATGACGTAATATAACAGACGGCAAGAGCAGCATAGAAATACACAATAGATGTAGTAAAGCATACAAAGGGCAAATGACAATCTTCAGAAACAAAAACGTAGATTTAAACACCAAAATAACACTATTCAAAAACGATTATTATGCCAATGCTGTGCCAAACATGGACAACGATATCACAAGAAAAACGAAAACTTGTGACAGCTGAAATGGCATGCTTAGCAGAATCCTAGGAATATCACTATGAGACAGGGTGAGGACATCAGACAAAAAAACCGGCACCACCCCAATCTAAGAATACATCAAGCGACAACAGCTCAAATGGTTTGCACACGTCAGCAGACTACCATCAGACAGCATACCACACCAAGCTATGCTACACAGATACAGCAACGGCCGACCATGAAAACGATGGACAACCAAAATAAAAGAGGCAACAAATTCCACAATATACTCAGCACACACTTGGGGGTCATCTCCGGAAAACTCTTCTACACCTGACGCCGAAAGGCAACAAATGGTTTCAGTGAATAGATAGAAATTGTCCATACGCCAGACGAACGTCTTCCAAAGAGACTGTTTTACGGTAACTGTGTGCAGGTGGAGACCATATAAAATTCTTCAAGGGCTGCTGAAGGCATCTCTCAAGCACTGTAGGATTGACCCAAGCTCTCGATAATCCACAGTTCTTGACCGTCCAGCCTGGAATGGTCAGATCAGTGAGGTTGCACAGAAGGACTCTCAATCACGTTGCAAACAGGTTGCACAGGACTCACAATCAAACTAAACTTCTTAATGTTGTGCTCATCTTCACATTCTATTTTGCATTTTTTATTTCTGCATATCCGTCGAAGATGGATCTGTCGGACCAATGGCACAAATAAAACGGTGGCAACGCATTTCCATTATCTTGAGTACATCCTGCTGGAAATGTGGTAGGACCGCTGTCCTGTTACAAGAGAGATCAAGCTGGAGTTTGAGAATGAACTTTGAAGATTTCTGCATATGCTAGATAAAAGATGTTTGAAATTATTCACCTCCTAAAATGTATGCCCAATCATCATGACAGTCATATCTGTTGTCAACAACCAAGATCTTGCTCTCTTTGGTGTTGATTTCCATTCCGTACTTGATGGTAACGTTTTCCAACTTTGCTGTTAGCTCTTGTATTTCTTGTTCTTACCCAGCTATAAGATCAATATCAGCGACGCACAAATTGCAGATAGAGAAATGTTCGATTGATGTAGTTTTGTAATCCTGAAGAATCTTCTGTATGATATGCTGTCTAGGCTATTGTCTCTCCAGGTAAATGATCGCATTCACACTTGCCATTAAGCGTAGGGATGGGAGCTTAAAGTCGTTCCAATGCCAGATGTGTCGCCGTGGTAGAATTTGGTACATGTTTGTTCAAGGCTATCTTGATGTTTTCTAGCCACAGTTTTCTTGTCTACATTTGGCCTTATTCCCGGATATTCTTTTATTATATGCTCTTATTGGTATTTGATTTGGCTTCATTCTCATAAGGTGACCGAACCATTTTACTTGCTGTCTCTCAATATATTCAATACATGATATTATACCAACTCTTTTCCTAATTTCTTCATTTCTTATTTATCTAGTCTGGTAACCATTGCAGCTTTTCTCAGACACTTCATTTCACGTGACGCTTTTTCTCTGCTGCTACGAAGCTAAGATCATAGGCTCTCTAAGCGAATGTTGAAAAACACTGAAGACATTATGTATCCCTGCCAACTACCATATTTATTTTAAAGAAAAGTTTAAAGAACTCGCTAATTGCGTTATTTGAAAATACAGCACTATTGTGTTTCTTCAAAGTGGTTCAACGTTTATGATGGTTGTGTCATAATCAAATTCTTTTAGTATGTGCCAGAGACCATCGTACCAAACATTGTCAAAGGCATGTGTAAAATCAACGAAATTGTGGTATAAATTACACTTGCTGAATGTTTTTCAATTAATATTCTGATGTTATAGATTTTCTCTAGTGTTTTTGTTTGCTTTAATCCAGATTTTTCTGTAATTCTGACTTGTTCTTTATTCTGTTCAGAAGTTTTTGAGCATCACTTTAGTTGCGTATGTTATAAGGCTAATGGTTCTATAATTGTTGCACACTTTCATTTTTGCTTACTTGGGGATGGGTGTTATTAATGATTGTGTCCATGACAAGCCTTCATGTGGACACCAGACGGGAACAGAAAAAAAGGGAAGACCAAAAACAACTCTCAGTAGAACATTTATGAATGAATTATAATAAACAGGTATAAATGCACAAGACCTGCAATCCGTGGCAACTGACAGACAGGCATGGAGAACTAAACATCGCCCCATGTGCCAAACTTGGCAAAAGAGGAACTGACTCCATTCAGCGAGCCATTGTTCTGTGCTCCATATAGAGGGTCGATGCCAGGCAGACCGTTGGTGCAGATACCCATTCACTACACTTAAGAAGACTATCTTGTACAGCAGCGCCACACCAACCCACTGCACAACAAAGGGATTTATTCAAAGATTTAACAGTTGGTCCAAGACATCCAAGGACACCCTATTGTAATCATCCTCAAGATCTATTGCGACCGCACGTCTCCATCTGCGAATCCCTCAAAAACATCCTGTGCAAAGATGGTTGCATTCTGCCACATCTTCTTTCCTAGGTGATACCCACCCAACAATATATAAACACTTATTTCTTTCAACATAACATGATACCTCCCAGGACACAATTTTTTCCAATAGCATGCCTATCGTATTTTGCATTGTTATTATTCTGTAGCCTTGTAACCTGGTGTGATTCGTGCCAGGTTTGGGTAGTGGGACAGTTGGTTGAAAGTGGATCGGGATAGCAGGTTGTTAGTGTTTCTACAACAAGCAACACCTGGTAAGGTAATCTTGTACGCGAGGGTATTAGTGTCTACGAGGTTGATATGTCCAAGTGGAATAGTGATATTATCCAGGTGCAAGCGCTGAGGGCCCAGCACATATTCATGATTGCAAATGTGTATGCCTGCAACACGAGCGTTTATTTGCAAGGCTGGAAAATTCATGGGGAGATGAAGGAACAGGAAAAGAACCTTTTTTTGCTGTGACTTCAATGCGAAAGGTACATCATGGAGCAACAGTGCTTCTAACAAACAGGGACGAGAGCTTGAGGAGGTCCTGACAGATACGGACCTGGTGTGCATTAATGATGGCCGTGTAACAAGAATGGCAAGCATGGATGGTGATGATGATAGTGGTATACCTGGCATTGGTGTCATTGGATTCTATGGTTATCTGCAAATGGTATGTGCTGGGACATCATGGCAGTGACCACGTCCCATGCTTTGTGCTCATGAAGATTGACAAAAGTAAGCAGATCAGGTTAAAAGTCAGGTCATTTATGTATAATCTGCATTGGAATCCTTCCATTACTCATGCTTTTATAATTGTCTCTCTTTAACAAAATTCTCTTTAACATAATTATATTTATACTGTAGATAGCGAATGTTACTACATATATATCCTGTTGGCAAGGGCCAAGTTGTTATAATGAGGTTTGACTTATTGTTTGTGTGGGATGTGCTTAAGGTTGTCATCCTTGAGGCTTTCAATTAGTCTGATTTGATACTCAGACTCTTCAACTTTTGGCCTCGATAATTTATATTTCTGTCTATCAATAATGCATACAGTGGAATTTCCTTACCGCCCGTGTGTTGCCAGGCCCGAAAGGGGAGAAAAGAATAGCAACTCTGTTTACCTTCCATGCATGTCGTAAAAGGCGACTAAGGAGGTTATGGGATGGAGTTGGCTGTCCCATCCCATATAGGGTCAGTGACCCAAAGCCATGCTGAGGTCGGATGTGTCAGACCGAAAGGCGCAGATATCGCAGCAATGCTGTAAACCATGACAACGAATTCCGTTCTCCAGACTACATCCTGATAATCTGCAGGAGTTTGAGAACGAACGCGGAAAAAGAAGAAGACTCTTCAACTTTTGGCCTCGATAATTAGCAACGTGGTCCATGCCAACAAAATATTTATGTAATAACAGAAATTTGCTATATACAGTACAAACAATATAGAATAAATATAATTGGGGATTTTGAAATGTGTTGTTATATAGGGAAGTGTATTATAAAATAATGCGCTATAGAGGGATTACACTGTAGGTTTTTGTGTGCGAAACACTGCTAAACTTACATGATCAAGCTTCTGTCATTATTGTCATTTCTGTTTGAACACCTCCGTGCATTTTTCACAGTGAAAAAAATTTCTGTTTCGTCATTCCTTGAAAAAAGTCTGTTTGACAGAAATGTCGCTTTTGTTTTGCTACTGCGGTACTCTCTACTTTGATATCCTCTGAATAGCTTGGTTATGTATATTTGATATAATATTGGATATCGTCTTTGGATATCTTGATAGTGGTTACAAGGTAGCTATTTGATTTATTTACCATACGTTCACTCTTGCTTTCTGTATGAATGTTATTTGAACATTTAGGGTATTCATTATTTGCTTGTAGATAGTGGGAGGAGAGGGGAGAAGGGTGTCTTCCTTTTCACATCCTGTACCCAGAATTGCCTGTACCCATTTGTACAGCCAGGTTGATTAGTGCATAGCTAAATTCATACCAATACACCACCAATCTCTTGAATGGATACCTACAGGCAAGTGCCACGGGTAGGCCAAAAGAAACACCCAGAAGAACAACTTAGAGAAAGTAAAACAATCAATATCCATACTATCTGAATAAGAACTGCACAGAACAGCTTTGAACAGACAGAATTGGAGATCTGACCTCTGCCCTAACTTCAGCACAAAAGGAAAATGAATGAATGAAATTCATACCAGTCATCAAGGGTAAATGACATTGCTTGGGCATCCAGTGTTTCCAATGAGATATTAAAAAAACTCAATACATGACTGATACCATGATAAGAGAAATGTACAAATGCTGTAGTGGCCAAGCTTGATAGAAGTATTAGGTCTGTTGATTATCCTCTTCGCACACAGGACACGTCCATAGGTGCTCAGATCTCCGCTTCATTATATCTCTCAGGGTATAACGGCTGATAGTTCCGGTTCTATGTTGGTTCACTGATCTTTTTCAAATCTTTGTCAGGGGCTCTCTATGGGCCACGCCCATCCTCGCTCCCAATTCTCGATATTGACTCATGCTCATTTATCTCAAAATCCTCTAATCGCGAGGACTCATGATGAGCAATGAGTATGTCTGCTCGGTCCATAGGCTGACTGTCTGTTGTGGTGACCAGGCTAGCTAATTGGTCGGCTTGATAGAAGATTGCATCTGAATCCTCGTTTACTGTATATATTTTATAAGTTTATGCTGCGGTTAGTCAATTGGCTTCTTAGTCAAATGAACCAAGGTTCATTTCCCAATTGCAACTGGAAATTTTAAAATCTCAAACGACTTTTAGCTTGATTCAACATAGAAAATTGCTCCAGATCTGGGACATTACCAGCAGTAAGTGTGATGCTGAAACGTCATCTGTTAGTATTTTATCAATAAAAAATATATGCCTAGAATCAGAAATTGCAGAAAAGCAATGTGGATTTGTTCAAGGAAATGTCCTATGTATAATACGAACATTAATGGAGAGGGAAATCATCATCATCATGTGCAATGCCGGCTGGCGTAGGTGGTCATTGCTCTCCACAGCTATCTGTCCACAGTATTATGTATCAGTCGTTTCCTTGCCGTGCCAGGCTGTCAAACGGTCTAATATTTTCTCACGTTGTCGCCCTCTGTCTCTGTTGCCTTCAATTTTGCCTGTTGTAACTATGTTCTCTAAACCTGCCTGTCTCATGAAGTGGCCAAAAAAAGAAAATTGCCTTTTTCTTATATTGTTGATTAAGGTCCATTTCGCATTTGACATTCGCAACACCTCTACATTAGTTTTTCTGGCAGTCCATGGTATTCTCAGCATTCTTCTATATAACCACATCTCTGTTGCCTCTAATTTCCAACTTTCCAGTTTGTTTATTGGTCAAGACCCATATGTTAGTATAGGGGTTATATAGCACTGCAGAACTCTCCTTTTCACCTCTAATGACAAGGTCATATTACACAGTATATTTTTCTGAATGTTGTTTTTGCCTGTCCTATTCTGCATCTTATTTCTGTTGGAGAGGGAAATAGAAGTGCAAAATGGCCTGAACTTGTGCGTCATAGATTATATTAGAGCATTTGACAAGGTGAAGCATTCAGAAATGATAAAAATGTTAGATAAACTCATTGTTTATGGGAAAGATAGTAAGAAATATGTATTGGAAACAAGCAGATGTGGTGAGTAAACCTTGTTCAATTGCTGCCTTCTACCGTCTTATATTTATTTGTTAGACAGTTGGACAAACTGGTCATATAACTATATAACATTCAACTGAATGTGTGAAATGTCACTGAACTTGGAAACTCTAGTTCTCAACAAACAGCAGCCCAATCTTAATGTTCTGAGAACTTACTCTGAAAGTTGCTCAATAGTTTTCCAAAATCACTTAATGTCAACACTGGGTCAGATCATTTATGTATGTGCCACTTCAGTGTTGCCACAAGACACAAAATATAAAACTACATCATTATGGGTTTATTTCATATTTTAAAAAGTATGATATTATTACACTGACAAAACGATCACATCAGTGATGGTAAAATATTGTATTTCAAAAGTAGTGATCAATACAGCCTGTGTTTGCTGTAATGATCTAAGTAATGTATTTTCAGCATGTTGCCATTGCTTTCTAAAAAGTGTAGATTCACAATAACAGGTGATGGAAATTCAATTCGGCTCTACAAGACACTATGTACCCACTCCACCACAGAGCGTTGACACCAGTGTTCAATGTTTGAACATACCAGTGCTCAGCTGATGTTCCAACATCAATGTTGGTACTATCATAATCACATGGTTTATGTTTTTAAATTCATGTGATGTATTCCGTTTCATCATCTCCTCTATCAAAAAGGGAAAAGACCATACAATTCATATCTCACTGTCATTCAAAAAATTCAGAACAATACAACAATCTTTTTAATCAATTTAATGAATTACTAAATATAACTTTTCACACAATTTATCACAATTGGATCTCATATTTATAATTCACATTTGAAATAGAGTTCACTTGCTTTTACTCTATCACAGTTACATACTCTATATATTCACAATTGAAGGGCTTAGTGTGAAGGGCATATACCACACTTTCGTTCAAATTAATATACAAAATACGATAGCTAGTAAGTTGAATTCTTATATAGCGCATTCTTTTTTAACAAATTTTCCTAAAAAAACAACACTTTTAAAAATCAATAATTATATTTATTCTATATTGTTTGTACTGTATATACCTAATGTCTGTTATTACATATATATTTTGTATTGTAAATAGCTAATGTCTGTTATTACATACATATTTTGTACTGCATATAGCTAATGTCTGTTATTACATACATATTTGTCAGGATCAAGTTGTTATAATGAAATTTTCACTGTGCAATCTAATATGGGTATGTATCAAATTGAACCAAATAGTCTGATATGTTAAGAACATGTTCCCGGAAAATGTTCATACTAAGCTTGCATGTCTTCCTAAACGTAAAAACTTTTGATTGCTATTTTTAAGAAGTTTTAAAATGTGGAAATGCCCTTCTTTCATTAAGCCGTTCAATTCACATTTGAAATACATTTTCACACATTTTATGGTAATATATAACATATGCAATCTACATA
Organism: Meghimatium bilineatum; assembly: GCA_034231615.1. NCBI lineage: Eukaryota > Metazoa > Mollusca > Gastropoda > Stylommatophora > Philomycidae > Meghimatium > Meghimatium bilineatum. The sequence goes on along the minus strand of CM067316.1, from coordinate 15,579,804 downwards.
ACAGATTATAACATATGCAATCTACATAACAGATTATAACATATGCAATCTACATAACAGATTATAACATATGCAATCTAGTCTTGGACGATAAACTGGAAAATGGAGAGTTAGAGGCAAGATATGTTTTATAAAGATTATTTCGAGTATCATGGACAGAAACAAAGAGGGGAAAGAGTCAAATGTGAGACGGGTTACTTAATACCAACAAGAGAAAAACTGTTGGGAGATGTTATGAGGCAGGGAGGTTAACAATAATTCTGATACAAGAAAAAACAAATACATTTGTTAAACAAAGATAGAGAAATAAATTTGTCAAACATGTTGATGACATTTACTTTTGAAAAGTTATATAAAAAATGTATGAAATTTAACGTTAAATAGTATTCATCTCATTAATCATTCTAGTCTAAGAAACCACTATCTGGTTAAACACACGCCCATGTGTTGCCACGACCTGAGAGGGAAGCAAATAATAACAACACTACTTTCCTTGCATATAATAAGAGGCAACTAAGGAAGCTATAGAGTGGAGTTGCCTGTACCAATCCATATAGGTTAAGACGTGACCCTGAATCCCTGCTGCGTGCCAGTATGGCGTCACTGGTTGTGAAAGCGTTTATGCCTATTTCATTCACATCATCCACTCACTATATTGAAAAGAATTGTGTAATTTTGGCTGACAGAATATGCGAGGAACAGTAATTTTGGGGATAAAAATTATTACGAGCAGACTGGTTGAATCGACATTCCGGATAAAGTGCCATTTCCGAGACAGGAGGAAATTGTAATCACCACAGCTTTGTCGGCAGGTGTCGATAATTGACAATAGTGTTCACACTTACCTTTAAGCAGAGAAAAAAATGCCATAAATGAAGCTGTCCGTCATAATTGAGAGACAGTAATTGAAATGGCAGTTATTATTTCCTTGTATAGTTTCATTAATTCTAATGGTGTCACCAACATCTGAATTGCTTTTATGTGATCTAGGGTTCGCATGTTTATTTGCATGTCTGGTATGTGACTTCTGAAAAGCAAATATTTTAATGTAGTTATTTTTGAATGGAAGAAAGTGAAGGGCATTCGTGTGAAAATCTGAGGGGAAAATATTGGAAGTTTCATTGTGAGGTTGGAACTTACTGCGACCACGTGCATTAGATTAGTATATAAGCACAGGTTAGATTTTATGAGAATACAAGCCACCTACTATCAGCCTCACCAACATATATCAATCAGTTTTTGGACCAGTGTTTTTCATTTGTGTTTAAGGATTATTTCTAAAACAGGGTTAAAAAAAATGCAAAATATTACTAAAACTTTAAGCTATAGTGATGATCTGTTTCTTGAAGGTGGCAAGGAGCATCCTGCCGGAACTTTGGTTCTACAGGTCTCTGGCGCTCAGGCAAAGGCCTCAGTGGCTTTTATCACCAGCGCCCTCACTCGGGGGAATATCCATGCAGGGTATTAAAATGATTTACAGATACAAAAACCATACAAAGTACTTTTTTTTAGCTTAAATACGGAATGCCATCAGCAACATTTTGAAAGACTGCATGGAAAAGTACTAAACGTGAAACATCCAGACCTCACATTAACAATAGAACACGCCGACAAGGAGCGTGACCGCATAACCCAGCACTGGGTGTCGGTCAATTGTAAACCCGAAGCGGTTTATGCTACAACAGTAGTGGTTTCCTGTACAGGAAAAATAGCTAAAACGCTAAAATTCTGAGCTCAACAACATCTGTGCTCAAATATATTGAAAAACAGAGACTGAAATGGTTCTGCCACTTAATGAGAATGAACGTTTATTGGCTAGCAACAAAAGCATACAACATGAAAATTGAAACATCAAGACACAGAAGAAGACCAAGAAGAAGGTGGTTTGAAGCAATTACCAAAAGTTAGGCAATGTCAACAGTTTGGACATACCAGAGCTGGATACTGAAACAGTATGGAATGTAGATACTGCGCAGGAGCCCATACACTAAAATCATGTCCGCTGGCCCAAAAGGACAACAATTACCATGGTTAAAAAAACAGAAAATTGCACGGGAAATCATAGCGTTCGCTACTTGGGTTGTCCAGCCTACCTCAAAGCCAGACATAAGTTGAAAAGCCCAATTAAAATAATAACAGCAATTAAAAACTCTGGAGAAATCTCCAAACCGCTGACCATAACAACAACCAAAAACACGCAAAAGACAAACCAAATTAGCAAAACAGAGGAAATACGTAAATAACTTCAAGAAATTTCCCAAAAAATTTGAAAATGACATAGCACAACTATGAGAAATTACAAAATATACAGAAGGACCCCTTTAAGAAAATAGAATCAAACCAACAGGAAAAAAAGATAGAAGACCAAAGGTAAGAAAAATGGGAAGAAGAAAAGAAGGACATAGGTAGATGGATTTTAAACATCAATCCTGAAATGTCAGAAATAAAACAACTGCTGACAAATCTGATCAGTAAACAAAAAAAGTTACGTCACCAAAAGCGAACCATCGGGTCGAGTGACCAGAGCATAAGCCAAAGGTGCCAAGGAAAACTGAACCTTAAATGTCACAAACACTATCCATGACCAACAAGAGAATAAAAATGGATAATAGAAAACTTAAAATAATTCAATGGAATTGCAAGAGCGCGAAACAGAACCTGGCAACAATTATGGCAAAATATAAAGATGAGAAAGTAATATATACCATCCAGGAAACACGACTAAACAGAGGGCAGAAACTCAGCTTCCCTGGTCACATTGTCATACGGAATGACATGGACAGCAGAGGAGGTGGAGTGGCGTTCATCATCAACGAAACCTTCAAAATTAATCATTGGGAAAACATGAACACCAATAATATGGAAGGTCGATCAAAAACGATAGAAAGCCGACCAGAAAACCTCAAAATAGTCGACATCTATTGCCCTGGGGGAACATCACGGGTGAGGATGTTGCAGAAGTCTTGTCCAAAATATCGAAAAAGGAGTATCCTGTTAGGGGATTTCAACGTAAACCACCAGGTCTGGGGATGTCATAACAATGACAGGTCTGGAAATATGGTGGTTGAAATGTGCGAGAACAACAACATGATAATCCTAAACGACGGATCTCCAACCATGATAAACCCTGACGTGAAAGGACGAGTCTCTGCAATAGACCTGACTATAGTGACTCCTGACCTACAGGCATCAGGATAGAACCTCTGGAGGAAGCTGGATCTAACCATCTCCCTATCGAAATAACAATACAAACAAGACCAACCACCAACTAAATGAACACAAAACTGACATTCAACTCCTCAAAGCCCAATGGGAGGACCCGGAACTCACCAAATTAACAGATAAAATCAACACAGAAACAGTGGATAGCTTCGCAGAAATACTTACACAGGAAATACTCAAAACTGCTACCCAACATATCCATCACAGAAATATGCCAACTCAACTAACAGGTAAACAAACGACAGAAAGCAGAAAAACATCAACTATAAAGAATCCAGTCCCATGGTGGACAGAAGCATGTGCAACGAAACAAAACAAAACGAAAGATGCGGAAAAACCAGACAGAAGGAAATATTAGACTACAAAAACAATTCTACACAGTCCACACATAAATCCTCCACACATAAATCCAGAAGCTACATATCTCAACGCAGACATCAAAGTACAACCTCGTGGAAAAAACCCACTATAATTCTACTCCTCAAACCGGATAAAGAAACTGGTTCATACCGAAAAATATTCCTAACAGCGCACTTAGGGAAAATTCTAGAAACAATAATAAATAAAAGGTTAACTTTCCACCTCGAAAAATATAATATATACTGTCCGACACAAGCGGGATTCAGAAAGGGCAGAAGCACTGTCGACCAACTAATAAAGTTGGAACATGAGGTATAAAAAATAATAATAAAAAGGCTTCATGAATAACAGCAAAACCCTGGGTGTATTCCTTGACGTCGCCAGAGCATACGATGAATGCTGGAGAGAGGGAGCCCTGATCCAAAAAACGGGAATCCATGGGAGAACCATGAACTACATTAAAAATTTCCTGCAGGGACGATACTTCTGTGTGATCAACAACGACCTGTCTGATGTCTACAAACAGGAAAACGGGACTCCACAAGGTTCTGTGATATCCCCAACTCTATTCACCATAATGGTCAACGACCTGGGGGGAGATGTAAAGAACAGTATATCCCAGTTCTTCACACACGGTAAAGTATATTAATAATTATAGCAAATAATAAGATCAAGACCACAACAACGAATGAGCACATAACAAGAAAGATCACCAACCAATCAATAAAAAGTCCTTTTAAGGACTAACACCTTAAACATCCCATCACGATCACGGGAGACAGGCAAAGCCACACCATAGTCCTTCTAAGGGCTGCAGCTAGGAGACATCGGCGAAACCGGACGAAGAAACAAGTACAAGCACCAGGCAGATAAGCCACAAATAACAAAGGTCCCCAAAATCCCAGGAGAGACAAGTCCTAGTTTAGTCTCGCAGCTGAGACAGTCAGAGTCTTCGGTCTCCCAGAAAAGACGAAGATAGATAGCCAGGTAGTTAGTCGGTATACTCTCTAAGACTTAGCTTATAACCCGAGTGAAGCAATTCCTGGATGTGTTAGCGTAATTTGTAATCTGAGATGATTAAATTATTGCCCAGTTGTAGATAATTTAGGATTAGTCTGCAGAGTTGAGGACGGACTTGAATAAGACTAGATTGGGACTTGTGCCTTGTGTTTATTTGCCTCTCTTATGAGTATGATGCTATTAATTGATGTATATCAACTTGTGTAAATAAACCTCATATTATTGTGAAGGAGTGCTTTGGTTAACTGATTGATGTCGAGCAGTATTTCACAGATTTAGACCTGGTCACAGCACCAGTATTCCATTAAGTCCTAAAAGGCATTTTCTTCTGTCGCAAATTATTGTGACGCTGCAGATCTTCTTTCTGTCACACTAGTCTGTCCAGGACAGAGAGTCAACCATATGTTTTCGGTAACAAGTTGTTTCTGTCACGCATAAGGGCAGATCATGTTACTGTTACAACATTCTACAAATCCTTCATAAGAGGCAAAATGGAGTATTGTATATGAATCGTCCGCCCCATCAAATACTAAAAAACTGAACAATATCCAAAATAAAGCCCTAACCACAATAGCTGGGGTACCACCAAGCACATCAGAAGAAGCACTTCAAGTTGCCCTAGGTATTCTGCCCCTAGGGCTCAGAAGGAAGGAGCTAAGACTGAATTACTGGGCTAAAATTGGAAGTGACAGCACACACCCAGCCTACAAATCTTTCTATGAAGACGTAGAGGAGGGTAATTACAAGCTTACGAAGCCTAGATATCCAGCTGGATGGCGTACAAACCAGGAAAAACTACAACATACGGATATCTGGGACCTGGTAACAACCAGGCAAAACCACAAGGCGGATTGCCCTCCATGGGAACTTGTGCGACCAATAATCGATACACGATTAGCGGAAACACTTCCAAAAAATATAGAAAATTATAAAGTTCAGAATAGGACCATCAAACACATTAACGAACACACGCACAACCATCTAACAATATACACAGATGGTTCGAGAGGGGGATGATGGTACTACGGGGGCAGGAATAGTAATCCCAGAGGAGAATTAAAAGGGCATACACACAATATTATATAACAATATTTCAATATTTTCTTCTGAGCTTACAGCCATACTGAAAGCACTAGAGCTGATAGGAGAGAACCACCGGAGCATACCACGATCCTAACGGACTCCCTATCTTCAGTACAAGCGCTTCAACTCAGGAAAGAAAGTGAACGGCCCGACCTGGTAGAAGACATACTACGCATACACACATCCTGGCACAATAAAGGAAAACACCTCACAATTATGTGGATTCCAGCGCATGTCGGTATAGCAGGGAACGGCCCGACCTGGTAGAAGACATACTACGCATACACACATCCTGGCACAATAAAGGAAAACACCTCACAATTATGTGGATTCCAGCGCATGTCGGTATAGCAGGGAACGAGTTGGCCGATATTGAGGCTAAAGCAGGAAGGGCAATAACACAACCAGAAAAGATACTACATTCAATGTCCGAAATAAAATCGTTCATTAGAAAGGAAATCAACAAAGAATGGACACGTAAATGGTCAAACAGCTCCAAGGGTAGACATGCCTTCTCCTTCCTAAAAGCTCCAAGAAAAACTCAAATACGGGAGATGAGTTGAAAATTCCTAACAATAGGAAATACCTAAAGCTCAGACTAGGAGTTGCAGCATTCAAAATAAATGAACCAATATGTGAGGAGTGCTACGAGGCAAACTCGATAGAACACTACCTCCTAGACTGCGTGAAATACCGACAACAAAGAACGGCTATGCTGGATTTTTTTTAAAACAACAATATAGAGTGCAACCTAGTAAACACACTAGGCCACAAAGTGGACGTAGATTCAAAGAAAATAGTCAAACAATATATATCTCGAACCAAAGAATTAATATAATAAGAAACGAAATTGATAAATAAAAACGACCATCTGGAAATAGCGACACAGGATAATCTGACACAAACAAACAAAACACTTTAGAAACAACACACGAGAGCTCCTCACGAGGGCACAATAGCGACCAACAAAACACAAACAAGACGACAAGGACTCCCACAATATACCTGCCAACTAGATTGACGGCTTACATAGACAAGACATCAGATACCTATTCAAACAATTTGTCACAGACGCGGAACACATAAAAGAACCATACACTAACAAACACATGACAATACAGACTAAACATGTTTCCTCATGTGGGGGCGTGTCAATCACCAGCACCCCCGAATTTTTTAGACTAATGCCCATTTAAATCAATATGATTTTTATGATCTCTCTTGGTCTTTTATAATTTCTATTTGTCTTCTTCAGGAGAAAAAATTACACATTAGAGGAAGATCTCAAAATTATAAAATATTTAATAATGGAGGAGAAATATTTATTCACAGGAGGTAAAAGAGTTTGGAAGGATATGGAATCCTTCTGTTTAATGCCACCCGAGGACCTTATAGACCACCAACTGGGAATGGTTCTGGTCTCGGACGCGACCCCGGAAGAATTAATATTGTTAATACAGCCTTCTATAAGATGCTATTTCCTTGATCGAGTGCGTCGCAGAGCTGTATGGCGCACTGAGTGGTTGGAGACACGCCAAGAGCGAACAAATTGTCATGTGCGACAAATGTTTCATCATGTGGTGGCGTGTCACTCACTAGCACCCCCGAATTTTTTAGATTAATGGCTGTTTAAATAAATATGATTTTTATTATCTTCGCTGTAATTATAGTTTGTCTCTATGTTGAACTAAATGTTGTGTTATGTGTATAATCATGTGTGTCAGTTTGTTGTGTTAGTTGGCTTTATTAACATAAAACTTATTAACATAAAACTTATTGATTATATAAGATACGCATTAATATGACAATATTAGTATATTCCCTTATGTTCACTAGTTGCTCCTTACCCGATTCAGATGTCACACCACGACAGCCAACCGAGTTTTCTTTTTGGTATGTAATATTTTGTCTCTTTTTCACAGACCCGAATGTTTTATGTTGTTAGTAATAAGAAGACTGGGTCACACCTTCCTTACTAATAAGACAAAAGCTAATACAAACCATGAAATGTATACAACCATCTGGAGGTATTTCGGTACCCTAGAGATGTATCTCACAATCTGGCTATGTTTCTACCTATGTATATGACGCACATGTGTCAACATCAAGCTACAAGTACAAAGGCTGTACAAGTTAACACCCACAAACAAGCTTCAATCAACCCACACGGAACACACAACTGGCATGCTATGAATATTTACTGTACAAAATTCTCTCAAATTGCTACATATTGAAATATAAAATGTAAAAAGGAGTTACAACAATGGTAGACAAAGGTGACAACAAAGCCCTAATCCACTGACCCCTCTACGCATAATATCGATTTTACAATTATTGCCTTCCAAAACCACCAAAAAATTCAGATAAAAACAGTTGATTCTGTAATGCACAGGGAGTTAAACATGCAGTTACACCTGTAAAGTGCTGTGAGTTTAAACTTCAGTTACGCCCACAAGGTACTGTGCGTTACTCCTGTAATGTACCGCTAGCTAAAGATATAGGCACTTTCCTTGAGGCTTTAGAAAAACATGTTAGTTTTTACAAAGATTTGGTGGTTGATTTGTTTAAGGATGCGATTTCAGTACCCAGGGTGACCCTGAAGTACTTGTTTAAAAAGTTATCCAAGAACATAGTCTTTGCCCTGTGCTCCAAGAAAGAGGAAGCATTACATAAAATGGTCTGGGATAATGCAGATGGACCCCTCGATTATTTTCAATACAAATAATTTAAAAAAGGAACGAGACCCTCATTTTCCATGGTAAAAAGACGCAGTGTATTAAAAGAGGTTATGATATCACGGTTCGCGCGGAAAGTGTTTTAGTGTATTTGAATTGTTGTATAGAAATATATATAGAAGAGAAAGAGAGTATATGGGAAGAAATTCAGATAATATGGCTGTGATACAGAATAACAAATATTCGAAGAGGAAATTATATAATAGGTCGGTCTACACAAGTTATGCCAAAGGTTCACAGTGCAAATAGAAGTTCAGGTTGCAAACAAAATGGAAACAAGAATCCTGGATGTGATAGAAGAGAAATGGGAGTTCAAACAATATATGAAGAGAAACTACAGAAGGATAGTCAATTGGAAATAGTAAATGAGAAACTGGCGAGGATCATAGTAGAGAAGGAAACATTGGAAACCAAAGTGATACAGCTTAGACAGGAACACATTAAATTACAAAAAGAAAACGAGACCACAGAGGAGAATCAGAGTCTAATGAATGAAATAAAGGTTCTGCGGTGACATATACAAGCATATTCGAAAACAAATAGTGCCAATGAGGTTCTGAGAAAACCGATAGACAATTCGGACACGGAATTAAGACATTGAAGAGACAAATACAGTTTCAGAGTAAAACAAAATCATCTGAGGTAGTACGAAAGCAGGTACACGACACTTGAAGAATTAAAGAACGTAGTGATTTATAGGAATAGTCTCGTAGCAGAACTCAAAGAAAGTAAGAAAATCATTGATAATCAGAAAGGAGAAATACAGCAGTTAGAGAGAAGAATTCAGGAAACTATGGACATGATAGAACAAGCTCAAACGGCTGTGAGTACAACGATAGAAAAACAGGAGGAAGAATTACAGACATATAGAGTTGCAGAAATGGAAGAACGTGACAACAAGAAAAAGGGGAATGTTGATCTCACAGAAAATCAGAGGAGAGAAGTGCGGGGATTGAAGAAGACTAGCTGAGAGGGAAAGGCAAATAAATAGATCTACATTGTGCTCTACAGTCAAAAAGGGCGCATTATCTTATGAAAAGAGGAGCAATGTAGCAGCTCAACAGCGGAGAGTAGCTAGAAAATCACAGATAGATCAAAATCTGCCTACAGTGGTCATTCCATGTCCAAACTGTCCAAGAACATCTACAGCTCGGAAATGATTCATTAGCCATCTACAAACTTTTATGCATGGTCATAAGTCTAACTGAATTTTTAATAATGGATGTAAAAAAATGGTCATCATCACTTGTGATGGAAGAACACACACATTACATCAGTCCTGACATCTTCATGCTCCTTGTGTGATGGAAATTGACACCGCACGGGATGGTTTCATTTGAAGATGCCTCATATATATGTCTATGTATACATACATACTGGTGCTCTTTATGCCTATTAATTTTTCATTAAAGTTATTTATTTTAATTGTAGAGTCTGTGAAGAAAGGAAAGAGGCGAATTATCTGAACGGCTACGTGCCAAGCATTTATATTTATGAATGTGCACAAAGACAAACATTCATAAACTTAGAACATTACAGGTATTTTTAGTTATTATATTTCTTTATTTGTCAGTTAAGGTGTTTCATGGTGGGAAATATGAAGAGTGGTATAACGACAAAGGAGTATTGATAATATATAAAAGGCTGTATGTGTAAAAAGACACAACAGCACACAATAATGGTACAAGTGGACCTGTGATTTCTTGTATGTATTGTGAAATAATCTTTGTATCTCAGATGTGAGCCACAATCATCATTGCCATGGATCGTAGATTATATTTCTGATAATAGAGCACAATGATATTGTCTGGAAAGATGCCTACTACTTGTCTTAGTAGTAAAGATGTCTTCAGCAATAATTTTATATAAGGGAGGACAGTGGACCTGCACAAATATAGGGGAAAAACCCAGCTAGTCTAATGTTCCAGCTTCTGATTGGATTGGTTGTATTAGAAAATATGTTGGCTCATGTTGCATTGCAAATTGATGCCAGCTAAACTGTAACCTGCTCTGTTTTGTTAGAATCTCTGTTTGTTTTCTTCTCTGTCCATGATATTCTCCCCCATTCTTCTATATATCCACATCTTAAAGGCATCAATTCTGTCTTCTAATTCTTTATTTATTGTCCATGTTTCTAAGTCATACATATAAGGCTCTCACAAGCGCATACAATCTCACGTAGACTTAGGCGTAGCTACGTAGCTAGCGTACACGGAGGAAAACGCTATCCATGTACAATGTGCTCGCAAGTGTGTGCGTACCCAACGCATTTATCTCGTCATATTAAGCGGGTGCACAGCAAGCAAGTCGATTCTATAGGTAATAACACACCAAACAGAACTGTACTGCTAGTCGAGGCGACCACACCACTAGATACCACTATAGCAATCCCAGTTGATACTGTGATATCTACACCTACAACGCTACCACTACAACATATGGATACATCACTTACAATCACAAAACCACCAGCTGAACTAGAGGTCGGTCTGGTTAAAAAACTTCAAGTCGATGAACTGGCTGGGCTACCAGATGATATTCACCAACTTTATAAAGAGAATTGGGACACAATAAAGACCCATTCACGCATATTGACAAAGATGGCACATTATACAATCTTTCATTCACCCACAGAACCACACATAAATAACTGGCATGACACATTATTCGAAATTCACAATGCCCAAACCACACGATACAAAATTAGTCTTACAAAGCATATTATACTACTCCATGAGGAGACACAAGAACCCAGATTTTTTCATGGCTCTACCAACAAAGCTTCTGTTTTGGAGAGCCCTGTAATGATTAACAATCGAAGTGACCTGGATCGGTTCATAACTATTGTAAATGAACTTGACTCTAATCTTGACCAACTAAAATCGGGCTTAGTGTGCGACCGGACACCAAGTATGAGCTAGAAAATATTTGTGCCACAGAATTTTATCTATATTTTCTTTCAAATCACACACTAGGCTGTTCTATCGATCCACTTCCACCACATATACGAAATAATAAAGCCATCAATACATTACAAAACAACAAAGCAACAAGCACCCCATATCTCGATTATGTTTCTTTCGCTGTTTAGCTCTGCATCTCCAACATAACATCAGAGCACTCAACACACCAACAATTAGTTTACTGGACGACTGGTACACTTACCAAGACACAGAACCACAGACCGACTTTCCTGGTGTGACACTAGACATCCTGCCAAGCTTAGAAGACTGCTACCAAGTTAACATTGGGGTGTACGAGTTTAACGAGCTAAATATCCTTATACCCATACTACGTAGCGGCAGCACATTTCCCAATACTATGTACCTTATCCAACATAAAGATCACTTTATGTACATCAGTAATATTGACGAAGCTAGCGCCACTCCTTCGGATGTCCCAAATGTGGGAAAATCTGGAAGCGGAATTCGAACTTGACACATGAGAAAACCTGTAAAGGTGGTAGCAGCACTGGTGTCTATCCCGGCGGGTTCTACACACCACACGAAACAATCTTTGAAGTGATGGCAAAACTTTTACCAGTCGAGGATGATGATGGTCCTGTGTATATCTACCCTTACATGGCCACTTTCGACTCGTCCGACTGTGAAAAAAGTCGACGAGTAACACGACATATATTGTAAAACATATCCCTATGTCGTATTCTGTAGCATCCAATGTTTGTGGTATGACAGACCCAGTCTGTTTCGTCAGCACAGGCGACCCTCAAGAGTTGGTCAATCGAGTGTTGAAGTATTTAGAAAAATTGCTGGAACCGCTGGTAAACGGTTAAGAAAACAGTTTAAATCAGAACGCCAGGCCTTTCTGACGGGTGGGCATTGTAAAGAGTTGGCTAGACTCGAGGGTTATCTCGCCCAACTGCCCGTGATTGGGTTTTTAACTCTGGGAAATATGATGTCAATTTGATTAAACCATATTTCACCCGTTATTTTCTGAACCACCCCAGTGAACTTCCTTCAACTTCGCTGTAAATCGAAATAACAACTTTGTGCATAGCCACTGACACATTAATTTTTTTTAGATGTTGTCAATTACCTCGTGCCAGGCTTTAGTTACAGTAAGTATCTGGCTGCTTACAAAGTAGTCGAGCTTACCACCACACTCGGCATTCTACTCAAAACTAAAAAAGTCCAACATATCCGTTGAAGAGTATGAGTACTGCCAAAAAATCTGGCGGGTCAATAAATTGAAGACTTTGCAGGATTTTCTAGAGTGGTACAACAACAAAGATGTCGTTCCCATGTTGGCTGCCTCGGCCAGCCAGGTTTCATTCTACGCTGACCTAGGTATTGACATGTTTAAAGATGCCATATCTGTTCCCGGAATCACCTTCAAGTACCTGTTTAAAACTCTAACACGTGGTATTGTATTTACGTTGTGTGCCAATTATGAAAAGGAAATACACATCATACGACACAATATTACCGGTATTCCTTCAATTATTTTTCATAGGTACCATGAGGTGGATAAAAACCAACATTCGTGGTGGAAAGTTGGTTAAGAGCATTAAGGGGTATGACGCTAATGCTCTTTATTTGTGGGCATTAATGCAGGAAATGCCCACAGATTATACGATCACCCGGACCAAGGATGATGGTTTTAAACAACACAGACAGAGTCTGTACACCATCCAATGTAGGGAGTGGCTAGCATGGATGGAACACACTAACAACACAGAGTTAATAACTCAATTCAACGGCAAGGAAATGCGGTTGAGTGAGCGTAATATTCCAGTGGATGGATATTGTGTAAAGAAACGCACCGCGAACCAATTTCATGGTTGCATGTTCCATGGACTGTCCAATCACTACAGGCCATGTCATCAACCCAGTCAACAAAAAAAACCACTGGCTGCGTTGTATGCCAAAACATGTGAGATTCAGGCTACTCTGTCTGTCGTGTGTTTGGGCAGGCTTGTCAAGTGTTGGGAATGTTAATGGCAGGCCTTAAAAAAGAAAGAGAAAGACATCAGAGACTTTGTAGCTGCTACATTAACTCGGCGTAAACCATCCTACGCAAAATACATGAAACCCACCCAAGAACAAATTCTTGCAGCGGTTGTCGATGGGTCGTGTTTTGGGCTTGTGGAATGTGACATTAACGTCCCAGACACTTTAAACCCACATTTTTCAGAAATGACACCCATCTTTAAGAATATTGACGTCAGTCGCGCAGATATTGGTCCACTGATGGTGAAATACGCTGAAGAGACCAATCTATTGACCACACCCCATCGCACGCTTATTGGGAAACAAAATTCTGTTGGCCACATCCCTGCTAAAGTGGTATCTGGAGCATGGTCTAGTGGTTACATACATTTACCAGATTATAGAGTATGAACCTGTAGCATGCTTCAGTCACTTTGGTGATACTGTTACCAGTGCTCGTCGTGAGGGTAATCTATCACCAGCCGCCTCTATTACAAGTGATACTATTAAATTACTTGGGAATGCGGCTTATGGAAAAACCCTCACCAATAAAGCGAAACATACTAAAGTGGTGTATGTGGAACCTACAGCTACAGACACCCTGGTCAATAGCCCCTACTTTAAGAAGATGGTCGAGGTTGGTCCTGATCTATACGAGGTTGAGTCATGGTATCAGCACACGAAATTGGACACAAACAAGCCTCTTGTGCGTATATCTAATGTTACTATATTTCAGGTGTGATGTGATAATTTGATATATTGCATGACTATATCCTCGTATATTATACATGCATGATCGAGAAAATATTCCTAGATTTCAATATTTCAGCTTTCTATATCATGTTTTTATTGTTTCTATTACAGACCTGATCATCCCGCTCTGTACTTGAGGGATTGTGGCTGTCGTTTGAGGATAGGACACTACACTGCCGTGGTTGCATTGAAGAGCAGACGAATCAGTTGGCCTCACACCTGTTATTCTTTATCAAAATGTAAACTCTTAGTTCGGCCACACACAACGCATTTCAGCTATTGTAGCCCTGAAGGGAGTCCTGATCTATACGAGGTTGAGTCACGGTATCAGCACACGAAATGGGACCTGCCCATCCAGATTGGTTTTTTCGTTTACCAATACGCCAAGCTTAGGATGCTTTGAGTTTTACTATGACTTCCTCGATAGATTCGTGGACAGGAGTGATTTTGAGGTGACAGAGATGGATACGGAATCTCTTTATTTAGCCCTAGCAGCTGACAGTCTGCATGACGTCATTAAGCCTAGTATGAAGGCTGAATATCGACGAGTCTACGACCAGTGGTTCCCTAGGGAAACCTGTCATGCTCATATAGATCTCTTGCTCGATCCGCCTAAAGACTGCCCCCGGTGCGTCGAGGCGAGGCTATTCGATAAACATTTTTGCTGATGATTCGTCGTACGTGGTTGAAACGGCAGCCGATGAATCGTCATAAGTATTTGAAACTGGAATATTTGAAGCTTGTTTTGTAGGAAAAACACGGGAAATTCTATCAAATTCATTCAGAATAACATCTCGTAGTTCTACTAGATCGTCAAAATCTTGTCGACTCATCGTGATACCTGTTTTGGTAGGATACTTTATGTGTGTATTATCGCCGAATCTGGATAAGTGGCTTCTTGAAAGATGATACGGCCACAGCATTAACACCATCTCCTAATGGTTTTATCATATCGCGGGTTCTAGAAAAGTATGTAACTGATGAAGCCATCTTCTTGATACAACAGGACTTGAAAATATCACTTCTAGACTGGCAGTGCATTGTGAAGATTTAGAACAAGTGAGCTTCTTATTGATATACACAGCGGAGTCCGGTGCACCCCACACGCGTGGTCGACGGCGATCTGATTGGTCGCTAGTGGGTCATGATTCATGGATGAATTTATCGATGTATGACATTTCTAGGTCACGGGTGTTGTTATATTTTTATTTATGATGACACATGGCGTGGGTACGCTGTGGTATTTAGGTCACAGATGTTGTAAGCGTGATCTTTGTTTGAGTTGATTCCCAACTAGTGCATATACAAGGTTATCATTTTTCCATTGCTTGATGGTGAAAGGTCGCAACACAGTGGCCATGGATGCACCGCGTGCTTTCAACATATAAGAAATACACAACGTATACGCCACAAGTAGAACTCAACAAATCTTGTAATACTCTATTTGAATTTCTTTCTAGAAATTTGGTAATCTCTGAATGTCTGGGTGGTAGGCCAAATGAATCGAAATATGTAAATGTTCCAACACCATCGTAATATATTGCCACCCAATGTTCACCGGGTCTATAACTGGGGTCTGTATTGACAACTAAAGCTGATTGGTAACTTATTTAGTGGTACGACTCACACTAAACCGAGGCGACGAATCCAGATATCCTGCTTTAACAGAGCATAGATTTGGTTAATGTTCATTCTCTCAAGCTAAAAAATCTGTAAGATTTGATCTGGTCTTGGATACCTCCAAAACACTATCAACTTCAAAGTAGTTTAACACTTGAATGGCCGATGCTGTCATGGTGGCAAATTTAAGTTCAATGGCCAATGGACCCGTCTTCGCCATCTCAAATTGATCACCATCAAGCAAGCTACGGGTCAGATCAAAGGCGTACAGATTATAACCATGCTTAAAACCTCAACCTAAAAAGTCAATGGTATTCCCAGCGTCCTTGCCTACGAAACCGAGGGCTGTCAGGCTCCCAAAGAAAGCTCTGATGTACTGATCGTTGGTATAATTAACAGTTAGTGGTTTACCACTCACATTGCGCCCATCTACCATCAGGCTTAAATACAGGCTTAAAAATCAGATCAAAATGATGAAAATTGAATGGATTTTTCTCCAGGTGTCCATTAAACGCTCCAGTATCAACCAAACCGATAACAACTCTTGTGGGTGTCTGCGATAAGAATAAATTGTCTTGGACATGTAATAGCATCCCATTAGGAAGGGAAAAAGTTTTCAAACCAACACATTTTATCGGGTACTTGGCATTACCTCGCTTTCTCGTGAGCCAGTGAGATGGCTGGATTCAGTTTGACTTTTCTAAGTATTAGCGCTGTGTGGGTAATAACACTTTTGTACCCACTCGTCACATCGGTAGCCATCAGGTTGAAAACATCTTTAGAGGGTGTTAGCTTGATCTTTAGATCTACACCATTCAACATATATCTGTCCTGGGCAAAAATATCAGCGTGCAATTTACCCATCATATCCATTTCCTGACTCAGGGCTGCTAGTTAGCGACGAATTTTGAAGCCGTTATACGTATCCCCTTGAGTATCGTAATGCGTTCTCAGTGTGTCTCTGTTGTAGAGGGCGACAGACAGATACTCCTTTTTAGTATGATCTCCGTGGGGAGGAGGAAACTGACAGCACTGTTTTTCCTATGGCTGAGGTCCATCATAGAGGCACACTGACTCAGGACGTGATGATCCTTTTGACTTGAACATTTGGTTGCATGCCTGGAGCAATAGAGAAGTTCGGCATAACCAGTAGTCAATTGGTGGCGGGGAATGAGCACAGTGAACACTATCTTGGCTGCAGTGGCTCTGAGCAGTTCATAGGTTGAAACCTTCCTTCCTAGTAGTGTGATAGTTTTTCTCTGGCTCTGGCCCAGGGTGGGACGAAAATCCAGACTCCCCAGCCATATAATGCCAGTACAAAACATACTAATTACAAACGAGATCTGACGTCGCCTCGGTTATCAATATCCGCGGCAGGCAGTGGGTAACCAGGCTGCTCTGTCTGATAAATTAACTACTGGAACGCATCCAAAACATCAGCCCAAACACAGACATGCACAATACACAACACATCAACAACACCTGCACAAGCATCAAAACATTAAACCCAGAAAACCTCGGAGGGAGAACCAGCAGAGCCAAGATTTTAATAAAACAAAGTCTTCACTTAATATTCTACAACTGAACATCTGTGGAATAAGAAACAAAACACTAGAGCTCGCTAATTTACTACATGCTCATAAGATACATGTGGCCCTCTTACAGGAGACTATACACAAAGACACTGACCCATATCTGTCAGGATATACCAGCTATGCCTGTAAGTGTACCAACTGCCGTGGCATAATTACTTATATCAGGAATGACATTCAGGGACAAGTCACCCAACTAACAGCCAATCCCACAGACATGCAGAAGGTGACCATCTGGCACACTGGAGGAAAATACACAATCTACAACATATACAGCCCACCTCAGACAACATGCAATTTACTGGAAATCCATACAACACAATTTATCAAAACAATACTTGCTGGTGACTTTAATGGTCACTCACCCCATTGGGGTTACCAGAACCACAATAAGACAGGAAGATATATAGAAGAACTCTGTGAAACAACAAACCTGTCTGTCCTTCAAGATGCAAAGTCTGTACCAACACTTTTGCACAGGAGCCATCTATCTCTTAGTCGACCTGAATTGACTATCTGTTCATCTGATATAATATACGCTTGCTCCCTAGAAATACTTGATGACATTGGAAGTGACCACAGACCAATCCTCACTACCATAACTACACCCAACAAAGCATATTTCAAACAGAAAACTCGCTGGAATTTTGGCAAGGCAGATTGGAAACTATTCCAAGAAACATCTGATTTCCTGCTAGGTAAAATCAAAAGCAATGACATAGAAACATTTACTGCAGAGGTGACAAAAGCTATCCTCAATTCAGCATCACAAAGCATCCCAAGGGGCAGTAGGAAATCATACAAACCATTCTACAACAAAGAAATGCAAGCTGGAATCCTTGATAGAAAAAAAGCAAGAGAAGCCCTTGAGATCTCACCTTCACAAGAAGCAAAAATCCTGTACAATAAAACATGTGCCAAGGTAAAACTAATAGTGAAGAAGGCCAAACATGATAAATGGGCAAAAACATGTGCAAATTTAGATATAAGGGAAAATGGCAGAACGGCTTGGGGGCTGATCAATAATTTGTCTGGGAAAAGAAGAAGAACAAACGATAAACCTGTGATAGATGGAAACAGAACAATCACCACAGATCAGAAAAAGGCAGAACACTTTAACCACTTTTTTGCCAGTGTGAACAGAGTAGGGAAGCTGTCCGAGGCCGACAAGAAGCGTCTGTACCTACTGAAGCAGCAAGAAAAAGTCCAAACCTCTGGCTCAACCATATTTGATAATGACTTCAGTATGCAGGAACTCCTACAAGGGCTGAAGAAACTAAAGCCAAGAAAGTCTCCTGGACCAGATAAAATTTATAATGAAATGTTAACACACATGAGCACATCAGGGAAAGAAGTACTCCTTACACTAATAAATATGACCTGGAGAAATGGAAAACTGCCTAAACATTGGAGAAATGCTCACATCTTTCCCATCCTGAAAAGTAACAAACCTCCAGATGAACCCAAAAGCTACCACCCCATATCCCTAACATCATGTCTTGGGAAATTAGCAGAAAGAATGGTTAACGCACGACTTTACTGGTTCCTCGGGAGCTCAAACATCCTCTGCCATGAACAGGCTGGCTTCAGAAAAGGCAGTTGCACAGAAGACCAACTATTTAGGTTGACACTGAAAATGCATGATGGATTCCAGGAAAACAAACACACTGTAGCCATCTTCTTTGACTTACAACAGGCTTATGATTGAGTATGGAGAAAGGGTCTTTTGATGAAGATGATTGAAATGGGAATTAGTGGAAAGCTATACAACTGGATAAAATACTTCCTCATTGACAGAACAATCCAGACAAAGATAAATGATGCAATTTCATCTAAAGAAGTTCTAGAGGAAGGCTTACCACAGGGTTCTGCTTTAAGCTGCACCCTCTTTCTCATTTACATCATTGACCTTACCAAACATATCAAAGCTGAAAAAGACCTCTATGCTGATGACATAACAATATGGCAGGAGACATGAGAATGTTGAAAGTGCTGCCAAAAGACTAAATGGAGATTTAAAAAGACTACATGAATACTGTCAAACATGGAAGCTAAAAATAAACTGTGAGAAAACTGTCTATACCATCTTTACCAAGAGTCATAAGGTAGCCAAAGAAAATATCAGTCTATGGTTGGATATTTTTCCATCTCATTGATATAGCTAGAGTAAATGCTTATATATTTTTTCAACATTATCGAAGAAAGAATCCAAATGTAGAAGATTTAAAGAGACCAAACAGATATAATTAATCAGTTAAATTTTACCAAAGAATTAGTAATGGATTAGGGAATTTAGGATTATATGATGATGTTCCTGTCGCAGGAAAGCCGGGTACTTTATCGCGCCATTCAATGGACCCAGAATTTACAAGTACACAGAGAAATTGTAAACTTTGTTATAAAAAATCAAAAATTGAAAGAAACGAGTAGTTAGATGTAAAGTCTGTGATACATATTTGTGTTTCAATAATAAGAGAAACTACTTGTCAAATCATTATATGGGAAAATTTTCGCCAATGACACTAAGCATGCTAAAGTGGTGTATGCCCCATCTGATGCTACAGACAAACTGGTCAATAACCCCTATTTTAGGAAGATGGCCGATACTGGCCCTGATCTATGAGGTAGAGTCACAATATGAGAGCATGACCTGGGACTTGCCTATCCAGATTGGCTATTTGTCTGTTTAATAAACACCAGAAAAACAGAAGTCATGCACCAAGCAACATTAAAAAGCCAACGTACTGCTACTTCCATCATCGTCAATCAGGAAAAACTGCAAGTAGTTGACAATATTACTTACCTTGGAAGTACTCTCTCTCTCTCTCTCTCTCTCGATGTCAACATCGTTGTGGAAATTAACAATAGACTGGCAAAAGCTAGTGCTGTATTTGGCAGATTACGCAACAATGTATGGGACAAAAGAGGTATAAAAACAACCACCAAACTTCAAGTATATCATGCAGCTGTTATACCAACCCTACTATATGCTTGTGAAACGTGGACAGTGTATGCTAGGCATGCAAGAAAATGAAATCACTTCCATCTTACCTGCCGATGTAAATTACTGAACGTCCATTGATGGGACAAAGTACCAGACTACGATATCTTGGAAAAATCAACCTCAATAAGCATCTACATACTACTTATGAAGGCGCAAGCACGCTGGGCAGGTCATCTTGTGCGTACGGATGACTCATGTCTGCTAAAACAAATATATTATGGAGCACTAAAGGCAGGACTTCGAAATGCTGGTAGACTTAAAAATTGCTTCAAAGACGCTCAAGTCATCACTGAAACATCTTAAATTTGACATAGGCATTAAGGAGATCCTCACTTAGGATAGAACAGCATGGCATTACAGCCTTAGAATGGGAGCACTAGCAGCGGAAGAGACCAGACAAGATACTGCAAGACAGAAGCGGGCATGTAGAAATAAAAAACATCTGAACGTCCCATAGACACCCTCTACAGCTGTCAATTCTGTAGAAAAACAATGTGTGCTCATTGGACTATTAGCCATTTAAAAACACACTATTAACTTTATTCCTTTTTTTTAAGGGATATACACCGAAATATATAGAAAAACATCAATTTTTGTATTGTACGGATTTTTGTATTTTATTATTGAGCATCCATTTATGCACATTTTCCTTAAAATATTTTTGTCGTAGCATTAATAGTTTTTTAGATATAGGCTTTTAAAATAGGTGGGGGTGGGTCAAAAAATTGTAAGAAATATTGTAAAAATGCTCTGTGTGTTTTAGAAAAACAGTGAACAATTCATATTAATTAAAACAATGAACACCTCCTGATATATCGTTGCGTCGATTTCCGGAATAAATAAGTCTATTTGTACATATCTGTTGCAGCACATGTGACGACGAATGTTACAATTTGTTATTAAAGTCATTAATCGAAATGTCAGAAAAGAAATATTCCAGACACTCCTTGACAAAATATTTAGAGTCCTTCAACAGTATGATATGGCAGATCTGCCCAAAGCGCTTATACCATGGTTTGACTGCTGTTAATATTGGTGTTGGCATTGCAACCTTAGTTTTTAATGATGGGTCACAAGCTCTGCAAGCTCCACTTAGGTTGTTGGAAGTGACTTGTGGAAAATTCACATTGGATTACTTTGCAAGAACTGATTCTAAGAGACTATTAAATGCACAAAATAAGGTTACCGAGGCAACCCTAGAAGTCAGGAGAAGGAGGAGATTGGGTTTAGATGAAGCACAAGTTGAAGCGGAAGGATATCCTTACCTTGCAGGGGGTTATTAAGGTAGGAAATTATATTTTTAATGTGTAAATGTTCTTTTCGTCCGTTTGCGAAATTTTGATATTAACAAATCCGTTCTCATAACTTTTTCAAATATTAACCAATATTAATCAAATTTGGCATGCATATTCCTAACATAATTCCATATAGCGCAAACTAAGAACTTTGCTATCTATCTATATTTACAATTTTTACAGCCATTCAAATTTGGAAAATTTAAGCGCCAAAATTGGTGAACTTTGAACCAGCCTGTATGAAAAGTTTGAAAATATATTCTAATATCCTTAGTTTGCGCTATAGCTATTCCATTTCTATGCATAATTTTAAATTTTAACTCATTTGTGCTTACTATTTTCTCAAAAATTTTACCATTTTGACTACCATTTTGAACATGAAAATTTTAACATTTGTGTTAAAGACCAAATAATGTCTACCGGTATTTATTTTTATACTGAAAGAACCATTTTACATTAACATAATAGGGTATTCATTCCGGTATCTACTGTGAAAGTTGCAGCATTGTAACTTTAACGGTTTTTTAGATATGAATTTTTTTGTGCCCCTACCGTCTCCTAGGTGTACCTCCTCCCTTAAATTACTTATTATTATTATTATTATGTAGGTTTGAAGACGACAGGGACAGTTGTGTACACCTACGAACATAGAGCCTCACTCTTCTACTTCTACATAAAATGACAGGTACAAGCAGATAATGTATCAAAAACACTCTCTGTATAATTGTTGGCATTCATTCTTTAATTTATATTTTGCATTATTTCATAGTGATAACTGTTCTGAGGCCTATATAAATCATGCGGTATCTTACAGATATGAACAAATAGTCCCAGATAACTTGTAGAGTTCAGTAAGCTCCTGAAAATTTCATTCTTCTTGTTTCTAGACCAGGATAACAAGAATCTACAAAAATTCTTTTTTCTCCAGAGATTTAATCCATTCAATAAAAATCCAAAATGATGCTAACAAACTCATCATGTGAATCAATCCCCAAGAGAGACTCTATATCTCAGTTCCCAGACCACCACCCATCTCCCCAATAAAATATGCTCCATCCTCCTGAACATCTCATACAGAACTCATATCCCAAACAAGAATCATTTTAAACCCAAGTCTTCAAAGAATTTTTATGGAAAAGAAAGAAAAGATATAACCACTAAGGGCTAATGTTACTGCTGTGAATGCATCAGCCTTCAAGAAACCACTTATCCAGATTCGTCGATACTATGGTGATACAAACATAAAGTATCCAACTAACACAGGCATCACACTGAGTTTTCAAGGCTTTGTAGACCTCATAGAGCAGGAGGTCATTCTGAACGAGTTTGATCGACATAAACAGTGCGCAAGAACAAAAAGATCAAACCTAAACCAGCCAAGAGACAAAGAGTGCAACCTGCTGTGGCTCCTTTTTGTCAACAAACAATTATACCATGAACACATTTTTTCTTATTTATTTTGGAAAATATATGTGATTCATAAATTTAAAATATTTGTGTTTTACATCTCTAAAAAATATCTGTCAAGTTTTTTCTGGTTCTCATTTAAATACTATGCAGATCGTTTTGTATGAAGATCGTTCTTCGTGGAACAGTGCCTTGTAAAGACTGTACACAACAACTATTTTCTCCTATTGTGATCACATAATATTTTTGTATATTAAAAAACGGTTATCGATGATGATTGCACGTTTTTTTAAACGCAGATCTTGATGTTCTACTCAACTTATGCTATAAAAATCCAGACAATATGATGATTGTTTTCAGTCAAAAAAATGGTAACCTTGTATATGAACTAGTCTGGAACCATTTAAATCAACGGTCACGCATAGAACTTCTGTGATATAGTTCACACTGGCCGTGGGGTCTGCCTGAGTTATGCACCTGATGTAGCATAACTAGAGACAGAGAGTCATGGAGAAACATTATCGCCTATGCCACTTGGCATGGCACTTGATTGATTGATTCCAGAACTGTGCCAAGATAATTGTTCAGAACTGTACCAAGATAGTTGTATCAAACTAAATTAGTATCATTTTCTTCCTCATAATTGTTCAGAATTCTTCTAGTCTTGCTAGATCTAAACTTCTCATGATATTTTCATTGTTCACAAAATGATTGACAATATTTGCTGACACATGCGCCTTAACATAATTGCTGATTTTATTACATATTTAAAGATTATTTTCAAAATTTGGGAAACAAAATAATCTGGATATAAAATGCTGCATTTGCTTTATTTCCTTCCTGTAAGCAACAAGCTGTTTGTTAACAGTTTGGTATCACAGATAACAATACATTACATTTGTGTGTATTTTAAAAAAAAACAAAAAAACTGCTGTTTCAAGACTTAAGAAGATGGTTGCCTCATTTACCTATTTTTCCAGAATCAACGATGAGATAAAACCATTAGGATCTGGTGTTACTGTTGTAACTATCAGCCTTCAAGAAACCACTTATCCAGATTCGTCGATACTATGGTGATACAAACATAAAGTATGCAACTAAAACAGGCATCACAATGAGTCGTCAAGACAAAACATATATTAAAAAATGGTTATCGATGACGATGGCAATGGCATTGGGTCAAAGGGCATGAGCCCATGGACCACTGGATCAACAACCAACCAACCAACCAAGAAGAGAACGAGTGGTAGTATAAATCTTTGAAAGGTATATGAGAAATGTACAGAAGAAAATAGGAAAAGTATAGATAAGTGGCCCAAATTGATTTTTTTAATTGAGCGAAGAGATTGGTACCGTATTATGGAGCATCCATTTATGCACGTTTTCTTTTTTTTAAATTTGCCCTTGTAGCATTAATAGTTTTTGGGATATATACTTTTAAAATAGGTGGGGTGGGTCAGGAAATTGTAAGAAATATTGCAAAAAATGTTCAGTGTGTTTTAGAAAAACAGTTCATATTAATTAAAACACTTAACACCTCACGATAGGCTTTGTTATCGTAGCCTCGTTTTGGCGAATCGGGAAACCATTCAAAAGTTATTATCAGTTGCAGCATATGTGAAACATTTGTTTCTATTTGAAATTAAAGTCATTAATAGCAATGTCAGAAAAAATATATTCCAGACACTCAAGAAAACACTCAATGGGGACTAATAAATGTGTATTGAAGGTGGGTCCGAAAAGAACAAAAGATGTATTATTGGCAATTATTAAACAACATGTGCTGCCAGGAACCACCATCGTATCAGACTGCTGGCGAGCTTACGCCTGCTTGGGCGATGAAGGTTACCAGCACATGACTCAATGCCGTCTTAACGCATAGGCCCGTTGGGCATTTGCCCGGGGGCCCACGAGAATAGGGGCTCCATGCGAATATGTTGTAGGGTTTCGGAAAACCTGTATACAATTTAGTATTATTTTATAAAAATCTCATGTTGTGTTTATATTCGAACGGGCCCTTTACGTTTGTCAATCACTTTCAACCTTGAACCTGGACCAATGTTCAATGAATACAACAAGAAAAGTTTTACAATCAAAGGATGTGAACATCCTAGTTGTCACAAATCTTCTTGAGTCGCTGAAAAGCTATCTTCAGGAAACTAGAGACAAATTCACTGAATATGAATTCAAAGCCAGGAGTATGTGTCCAAATGCCGATTACAGTGATGGAAAAAAACTGAAACGAACCCGAAGTTTGCGTTTTAGTAGGTATGATAGGCCAGGAGAAGAGTTACTTCTAAATTAGTCCGAAAAGTTCAAGGTAGAAACTATCCTCCCTATTCTGGACACTAATCGTTGAACTAACAAGAAGTGCAGAGGCGTATTCAGAAATTGGAAATCTTTCTTTCTTGAGTGAATTAAAAACCATTACTTCTGATGCACTAAAGAAAATAATGCGAACATCTTGCCAATAGGTACCACAAGGACTTGAGTTATGACGACCTTTTAAATGAATGTGAGCATCTCAAGCATTACATGGCTCTTGATGAAAATTGCGAGACTCTACCTGCACTGTACAGAAAAATAATTTCGGACAATTTAAAATCTGTTTTCCGAACATTGAAATTGCACTCAGAGTGTTCATGTGCATGATGGTGAGCAATCGTACAGGAGAACGTTCTTTTTCAAGACTTATTAAATATCAGCTTCGTAGTACAATGGGACAGCATCGTTTGAACTGGCTTTCACTCATGAGCATAGAAAATGACATCCTGAAGACCATTGACTTCAAGCCGATAAAACAATTTAATTTTCTGAAAATAAATGCCGCAAACACTTGTTATAATAAAGTACCGTACTGAAATTTTTCTAATCTAAGTATTTGTTTTCCATTGCGAATTTTAATACCTTTGTTTGACCTTGTGTAATAGATGTAATATGTTAGGTGCTTATTATTTTTTTTAAAACACATGTAAATATCTGTTTTTGTGTTTAAATTTATTTGTTTTTGTAAATATCCTATGTAATACTATAAAACATGTAAATAAAAATCTCTTTTCTCTGTTTTTCATGTTTAATGTTGATTATTGTTGCAGCTGCACAGCATGTTTTAACAACAATTTTGTTGAAATTAGTATAGTGACAATAAAATAATACATTATTTTTAATATTATCAACCATTTATTTTTTATTCCGGGGTGGGGGGGCAGCACTCTTTCTTTGCCCAGGGGCCCAAAATGGTGTAAAGACGGCTCTGACATGACTGTGAACCATAGCATCGAGTTCAAATATCCGGTAACAGGGGCGCACACAAATACGATCGAGGTTTTGTGGGGCCTTGTTAAAAGACAATTCCGGAATCAGGGTAGGCGGTGCAAAGGACAATTTCCCGCCTACCTTTCTGAGTGCATGTGGCGGAAAGAACACCAGAAATCGCCACAGCTTTTCCTGGATTTTCTGGACTTGATAAAAAAAAGTGTATCATCCAAGCAACAAGGTAATCCTCCAATAAGGTAAGTGTACTGTGTTTTGTTTTATATTGCAGTATAACACTGTTTGCATTTTTAACAAACTGGCTGTGAATTCCGGGTAAATGCAATTGCAATTGATGAATCTGGAAGCACAAAGTCACGTCGCGCGCAAAAACTTTTGCTTCCGTAGTGTGACGTCGCGGCATCCATTAATTTCATTGGCAGTGCGCGGAAATCCATGACGTCATTAGTTCAAAATGTAAACAGTGTGCTATTTATAGTAAATTTAAGTAGGAAGCCAGAGGACAAATTTTAAAAATTCATGAGACCAACGGGAATTGAACCAGTCCGTTCAACGGCACCAAATCACATAGGAACAATTGCACACGCGTTCTTCCGCACTTGACTAACCGCATCTCCAATAAAAGATGCGATTTCGTCATGTATTCTTGAATGGCTTGACGAAATCATATCTTTTATTGGAGATGCGGTTAGTCAAGTGCGGAAGAACGCGTGTGCAATTGTTGCTAGGCGATTTGGTGCCGTTGAACGGACTGGTTCAATTCCCGTTAGTCTCATGCTATTTATAGTAGTGTGGTGGACGTAACAGCATTTCTACCAACGTAAGTTTTGTGGAAATATATTTACTATAGTCCGTTCAGATTCGTTTGCCGAGATGTTAAATTATTTTTATCAAAAACGTATTGTTCATTTGGATTGATCATTTGAAGTTAGGTTTAGAATAATAATGTCGCTATAGAAATATTTTTTTATCAAAGAAATGTGATCCAGTATCAAAGATACCTTATTTAACCTATATTAAAAAAAAATTAATCTAAATTATAAACAATCGCTGGATTATGTAGATGCTTACATCTCACAGCTGATTATTAAATATAAAGGCATGACCCTCACGGTAGAATGTGCACCGTTCTAAAAGTAGTTGTTTCCACTGTACATTTGTATAAAGCAATGTTACATATGGAAATTCCCGTTTAGCACCAAATATTATTTTTCCTGAACTTAGAATTATGTGAAATCAAAAACGGCTATTGACTCGATTTCAAGTCACAAGTCAGAGGCACGTCTCAATATTTACAGAAAGTAGGCGGCACTAAGCATATTACCTTCTGCAAGTCTATGTGAGAATGAATCTGAAAGCGAAATATTTTACTGAGCATAACATTGCTATAAAGATTTATCAATACTTCTGCAGAGAGCGTAAAAAGGGACATCTTTATTGTTCTTTATCAAATCCTGAGAAGAGAACAATGCATATTTTAGGTTTGTGTAAACGTTCATTTGATCGAATAGTGGAAGCAAGCGGATATTTATTGCCAACAAATTCACGAAAGCAAGGAAGGAAAGAAAAGATAGACAGTTTCGATAAGGACCTAGTAAAAAGAGAAATATGTAGAATGTTTGATAAAAACGAAGAAGTGACACTTAGAAAGTTGAAGATTTGGCTGAAAACTAATAACGACATTGAAATATCAAAAACTTTATTATGGAAAACTGTAAGAAATGCAGGCTTCACCTTTAGAAAGTATGCTGGTGGAAAAAACATTATTTGTGAAAAGCCACATCTGGTAGCTCTTAGAAGCAAGTATTTACGTGAAGTGAAGGGAATGCGCGAAAATGGTTATGATATTGTGTATTTAGATGAAACTTGGATCAACGCTCATCATACAAATGAAAAGGAATGGCAGTTAGCAGATGGAAGTATTAAAAGATCAGTACCAAGTAGTAAAGGGCAACGTTTGATAGTTGCACATGCAGGTAGCAGACATAATGGGTTGTTGCAGAATGCTCATCTAATTTTCATTTCAAAATCCATTGACAATAGAGACTACCACTCCGAAATGAATGGGCACATATTCGAAGACTGGATCGAAAAAAGTATTCTTCCAATATTAGATAGACCTTCTTGTCTGATAATGGACAATGCTTCATACCATAACGTAGTGAACGTAGAAGATAGAATCCCAACATCATCAAGTACAAAAGATGCAATCAAAACGTGGCTCATAAAAGAACACATACCAGTTACCGACAGGTACTTGAAACCCGAATTGCTTAACCTTGTAAAACAGACACAACGAACAAAGATATTTAAAATAGACAAGTTAATTGAAGAACATGGTCATAGATGTTTGAGACTACCTCCATATCATGCACACTTAAATCCTATAGAGCTAATTTGGGCAAAAGTTAAAGGACACGTAGCATCTACAAATACAACTTTCAAATTATGTGATATTGAGACACTTACAAATCAGGCTCTATCAAATATACATAAAGACTACTGGGTGAAATGTGAGGATCATGTGTTACGCCAAGAAGAGGAATATTGGAAAAAGGAAGGTTTGTTGTTTGTTCAGCCGAAAACAGTAATCGACCTATTTGACTCGTCTGATTATGAATGATCATTACTCTGATTAAGTCTACACTAAAAAAAGTTTGATTTGCAAAATTTACAAGTTGATTTGTAAAACATTTCATTGCTCAATACCACCCAAGCAATTCAAAAAAATGTTATAAGCAAACCATCAACCATTACTTATAAAAATTAGCCCGCTTGATTCAATACAGAAGTTCAGATATCTTGGATCAACTATTACAGACAAAATTTTCTTACATGAAGAAATATATGTACTTATTTCAAAGGCAGCGACAACATTTGTGAAACTCACACCAAGAGCATGGAACAATATCAAATTGACTCTACGAACAAAAGATATATTTTAAATTTTTTTACACCTGCCACCATGTAAAATTTTGTGGACACGCCTATGGGTCATCATTGCACTAGATTACTGTAAAATATTTTGTTTATGGTCGAAATAATATTTACATGGGCAAACATCAAAAGAATTCGCCGCTTTCAAATAACCGTTACAGCTAGACATCAAGTCACACATATGTTTTCGCGACATGGACATTTTAACAACGTATGCCAAAATTCATGTGAAATCATCAAGAACTTTTTGAATTATAAATCATATCTCGGCAAACGAATCTGAACGGACTATAATAAAAGCTGTCAGTTCAGCGAAGTTGATGTAGGTACAGATATAAACAATTCCACTGACCATACTTGCATAATGCAAAAATTAGTAGTACAGGTATAGATAATAATACATTTGATTGTTCACATAGTCATACATCTACTCATAAGGACACGCCTCCTTCAAGCAAGCTAAAAGGGATGTATGGATTATTATATGACTCTGACAGTGAAGGTGAGAATATACAAGACATAGACCTAGCTAGTGAAAATCATTGTAAGGAATCATGGTGTGGAAACATGATCATTGATTTTGAAATCTTACTACAAATATCGCCGTTTTGGCGCCAATAGCCATAAAATTTGTAGGAGTATACGAAACAACTCCTGGTTTGGATAGAGCAATTTAAGCATGGGCGACATTCTTCTCCTTACCTATCTGTGGGTCATGGAAGCACGGAGCGGATTTATAAAAAGGGAATTTAAGATCGGAGCTACAGCCATCGTCGATTGAAAGAGCTTTTGCAGGGAAGTATGCATAGAGATGTGCGCTAATGAAATTGTGAAAGTTGGGGGAGAAGGTGTCGTGGTGGAAATAGACGAACGTCTATTTGGAAAGCGGAAATACAACAGAGGGAAAAGAGTGGAAGGAACATGGGTTTTCGGCCTGGTGGAGAGTGGCACCAATAAATGTGTCTTGAAGGTCGTTAAAAAAAGGACTAAAGATGTATTATTGACTATAATAAAGGAAATGTGCTGCCTGGGACGACTATTATATCAGACTGCTGGCGGGCATACAACTGTTTGGCGGATGAGGGCTATGTTCATTTAACTGTGAACCATAGACTGGAGTTCAAAAACCTTGAAACAGTAAAAAAAAATTTATTTATGTCTGTATGTTATGTCCGTATCTTAAAAAAGGCATATTGGTCCGAAACCTCGACTTTGTCATGTGTATTGTCATTTGTAGATTATATTCTGTGTTTTGTTTTGTTGTATGTACCATATTTACATCCGTTAGTGATAGTGTGTAGTGTTTTAGTCGTCATTCGGTAGGACTTCATTACCTGTCTTGCACGTGAGTATTATTTTCCATTATGTTCTACTAGCAGTACCACCGTCTATTAAATCCGTTCGGCGAATCGGCTGGTTTGTGAAGTCACTGCTCGCGGCATTTCATTGGATGTCTGGCTGTCTAGTGGAACTCCGTGACGCGTCGTCTGATTAAAAAATGAAAACAGTGTGCTATTTATAGCCCACTGTACACCGGTTCGTAAAATTTACCAAATAGGCTCTGGTCGATTTCAACAACAACCCCATGGCCCCCAAGTTTCACTGCTGTTTCCTGGACACAGATTTCGACACAAATTTCTCTGCGGAAACTTTTCCAGTCCGTTATAGACTGCGCTCCTACCTTCACTTCACGTTTGATGAAGCCACTTCGGGCATTCATCACCCACGTGAGAAGGAGGATGTCATCCATACTGAGATGACTCTCAGAAAACCAAGAATTATTTCTAACACTTCGACATACAGTATGGCGATTACTACCATACCGTCTACAACGCCACATGTATCCATCAATTCTACTAGCATCTACTATTAATTTCATATTTTCCCCGCATGAAGGGAACACGTAATAATTACATACTAAACCTTCACGGCATACACCAATCTAAAACGCACTTATTTCCTCCACCACGCAAATTAATGAAATAGGTAAGATCGTAAGTTGACATTTTTTTCCGTCCGCTGTGTACTACACTTTTTCAGAAATGAACTCGTTGGCTTCCCTAAAAGGCCCCCCTTTTCCCCTTAATTCCCGGATGGGGGACAGGTAAATGTGCTCTGAAAGTAGTTGCAGAAAGGACAAAGGAGGTTCTCTTACAAATCATAAAAGAATATGTATTGCCTGGAACAACAATTGTGTCTGACTGCTGGAAGGCCTGTTTGCAGGACGAAGGCTATGTACACCTTACAGTAAACCACAGCGTGGAATTCAAGGACTCCGAAACTGGGGCCCATACAAACACAATTGAAGGTTTGTGGGGCCTCATTAAAAGGCAGTTTCGAAACCAGGGTAGGAGGTGTAAAGGGCAATTCCCCTCCTACCTCTGCGAATACATGTGGCGGAAGAAACACTCGAAGGCGGCCGATTTATTTCAGGACTTCTTGTGTGGAATCAAACACGTGTATCCACCAGGACAAGATCCTTGTGCCCAAGATCCGCAACATCATTGATAGTTCCTTCTCAATGGAACTATAAATGAGGAAGCCCTTTATCCGCCAGGCAAGGATGAATGAGGTAAGTGTTTTCATGAATTTTAACAATGTTTACATTTCGAATTAGCCGACTATGGATTAACCCGCCTTTTCCCGCGCAAAGGGAATGAAAAAGATGGCCGCCGATTGATCATTCACAAAGCCACATCGCGCGCAAAAACTTTTTTTGCTTCCGCGGTGTGACGTCACGGCATCCATTAATTTCATTGGCAGTGCGCGGAAATCCATGACGTCTGGTAGTCCGGAATATAAACATTGCGCTATTTATAGCACAGTGGTTACTTGAACATGAAATTTACATCCCAAGACATAGCCAAAATGCAAAACGGTTGCACCTGGAGGACCTTTTTTAAAAATGCTCCTCCTTGTTGGTCATGATCCTCGATATTCTTTATGATTTTATGATTGTGTATGGTTTTTAATCTCAGCTGGCTAGCACAGACATGGAGTTTTACTGTACTCCGTGATATAAAACCTTTTGGATACTATTATCTGATTTCGTGTAGTGATTATGTTTAAAATATAAACTATAAACATGACATTTTAGAACTTTAATAGTGTAGTGTTTCATGAGCACTGCTATGGTCATGTTGATAACTTAATCTTTATGCGAGGAAAGAAGCGGGGAAAAGAAGAAATATAAAAGTAGGTGTAAATACGTCTGCATCCAAGGCAAGTTATTCCACGCTACTTCACTTATTGAAAATCACAAAATTTACAGCGTTTTGAGTAAAGTACAACAGACTAGTGCAACGCATTACATGCTGATGTTAAGCGCCTAGTTATTCAACCCTATACAAATAGTTTCGTTCTATGTGGTTTTCATTACTTTCAGATCATGAAAAGACAAAAAGAAAGCGGTGATTTCTACAGGAAACAGAAAAAAGCTAGGGAGGAAGAATCTAAAAGGATTAAGGGAGCTTTACTAAAATATTTTGAATCGACTAACCAAAGAGGTGTGCCTAAACATGATATAGAAACTAGTGTCACTACAAGTGAAAAAGGTGCCCCGTCGACTAGTGGCAGTATTGTTAAACTTGATGTTTTACCTAATAAACAGCTGCAGTTAGTGAGCAATCGGAATCATGGGAAATTGAAGTGGAAAGCTCCGACGGGATCAATAGTCATCAAGGTGAAGATACTGGTGAGTCCACACAAACTAAGGCTTTGTGTGCGGATGAATCAATCAGTGATATTGGAACTTGGCCTATTCCGATTCTCGATAATCTTCGAACTCTACTTGTAGCTCTGGGCTATAAAGCAGTGCAGCACCTTGATTTTAAGTTTGCTGAACAGATTGACAGTAAGAGGGGTGTATATTTAACCTTAGAAGTGGACAGTTTACAGATTAACAGCAACTGGGTACAACCCTATCCTAAGAAAGTTGACTAACCATCACCAGGCTACAATTAACTGTTGACGCTTTCGTTTTGATGTACATTCCAATCTCCAACTTGAATCTGTACCAGAGGACCCGTCATAGATAGCCTTGAACCACAGTGATACTTAGAGGGAGTATTCCAGCCTATCCTCTAGTAACTGGAGAGGTCAATTACTCTGTCAACATAGACCCATTCTTCGGCTTTTAAAAAAATATCTTTTGACAACGAGACCACTACTCTGCAACACTGGAAGCACAGAATCTCTATTGACTATTTTACTGACTTGGAACTAGTGTAACAATTAGGTATTAGGTAAATGTGTCGACAGGTAATTATATTAAACCCATTTGTCTATCAATGTGATTGATTTTATATGTAATATTTATATAACTTGATGGAGCAAATGAATTTGTGACATGATAATAACTTTATTGAAAAACTTGAGAGTTCAACAAGATCAATAACAATAAATGCACAGCCGCCTAAAATGTTAGGTGACAGAGTTGTTAATTTGTTTCTAACTTAATTGTGAGTTGTGGTGTTTTTGTTCTACCCAAATTAAACAGTTAGCTGAAGTATGTTAAAGTTCAATGGAAGAGTTCACCATAAATAGGGGAATAAAATCTCTCCCTCCACTATACGAAAAATAGGTCAGGCCAAATAAGTTAGGTGTTAACAACTTATATATCATAAGTAACATGGCGAGACCTCTGCTAGTTTCTTTTTTTTAGCTATATATTTATCATAATAATAAATTGATTATCCACGTGGTAAGTCATCCCTCATACACTACTCATATGATGCAAAACAATATATACGAGGGGGAGTCAATAAGTAAGTCACAAATTGATGTTGGATGGCAGGAAAATGCAGTAGGTGGTTTCTAAAGCTGTTTATAGTTGATATCATCATATAACTTTATGTTTATGTTCGCTAGATGGCGCTAGCTGTACCTTGCGCATGCGCAGCACAAAAAACAAAATGGCTACTGTACTTACAGAGTGTACAATCAATGAACAACGTGCTGTTGTGCGTTTTTTATGGGCAAAAGGACTGCCTGCAAAAGACATTCATAAAGAAATGCTTCCTGTTTATGCTGACAATTGTTTGTCCCGTAAAGCGGTGCACAGCTGGGTAAAAAAAAATTCTCAAGGACGCTCTAAAATTGTTGACGAAATCCGATCTGGTCGTGCTGTTGAAATTGCAACAGACGCATCTGTGCAGCGGGTTGAGATGATTCGAGGTGACAGACGAGTAACGATAGACGCTGTAGCAGCTGCAATAGGGTGCTCACATGGTTCAGCATACAGCATCATGCATGACCGATTGAAATTTAAGAAAGTGTGTTCAAGGTGGGTGCCCAGACAATTGACGGACGAACACAAAATGAACCGATTAGGCTTGTCATTGGAGCATCTCTGTCAATACGCAAATGAAGGAGAAGACATGATGAACAGGATTATTACTGGGGACGAATCATGGGTGCATCACTACCAGCCTGAATCAAAGCGTGCTTCAATGCAATGGAAACATCCTTCTTCGCCTTGTGTCCAAAAATTCAAGGTTACACTATCAGCAGGGAAGGTTATGCTGACAGTGTTCTGGGATTGTCAAGGAGTGCTTTTAACCAATTTCAAAAAGAAAGGTGACAATGTGAATTCTGAATCATACTGTGAAGTTCTATCAGTGCTTCGGGATGCAATTCGAAGAAAACGTCCAGGGCTGCTGACTAGAGGAGTGCTACTCCTTCATGACAATGCTAGACCACATACGGCTCGATTAACTCAGGAGAAAATAAAAAATCTTGGTTGGAAAATTCTGGAACATCCTCCTTACAGCCCCGATTTAGCCCCTAGTGATTTTCACCTTTTTGGTCCACTAAAAACCCACCTTGGCGGGAAGCATTTCGCGACTGACGCAGAAGTTGAATGTGAAGTGAAAATGTGGCTTAAAAAGCAGAGCACGCAGTTCTACGCAGCAGGTTTGGGAGGACTCATAAAACGATGGGATAAATGCATCAATGTTGGTGGAAATTATGTTGAGAAGTAAAGGGATAATGTATGTGTAAAAATAAACAGTTTTCAGGTTTTTATCGTCTTCAGTTTTTTTCTAAAGAGCCATTTGTGACTTACTTATTGACTCCCCCTCGTAGAAAGACAGCAGATCAACAGGTTCGGACACCTTGTGTGAATGGAATCATCACAACCAGCCATCCAGGCGTACAACTTCAGAATGAACAGCTAAAAATCAAGACGAAGACCAATAACTCAACCTTCTCTTCAAGAAGGGAGTAGTCAATCAGAGAGATTGTTTAAAAACTACAACCTAACCATGGCATACGCAACAAAGATGATGAAAGACAGAAAATTTCAACTCGCCACGACACCTGGCACATTTGTGGAAAAGGCGATAGATGCATGACAGCTCAGTGTAGAATATTTCATAGATGCATGACAGCTCAGTGTAGAATATTTCATAGATGCATGATGGCTCAGTATAGAATATTATGTACTTAATGCATGACGACCCATTGTTGTAGATTTCATCGATGAATGATGGAGCAGTATATATTTCATAGATGCATCAGTATAGAATATTAGGTACATAGATGCATGACGGATCGGTGTAGAATATTAGGTACATAGATGCATGACGGATCGGTGTAGAATATTAGGTACATAGATGCATGACGGATCGGTATAGAATATTAGGTACATAGATGCATGACGGATCGGTATAGAATATTAGGTGCATAGATGCATGACGGATCGGTGTAGAATATTAGGTACATAGATGCATGACGGATCGGTGTAGAATATTAGGTACATAGATAGATGACGGATCGGTGTAGAATATTAGGTACATAGATGCATGACGGATCGGTGTAGAATATTAGGTACATAGATGCATGACGGATCGGTGTAGAATATTAGGTACATAGATGCATGACGGATCGGTGTAGAATATTAGGTACATAGATGCATGACGGATCGGTGTAGAATATTAGGTACATAGATGCATGACGGATCGGTGTAGAATATTAGGTACATAGATGCATGACGGATCGGTGTAGAATATTAGGTACCCGGTACATAGATGCATGACGGCCCAGTGTAGGATATTTCATAGATGCATAACGGTTCAGTATAGAATATTAGGTACTTACATCCATGACGGCCCAGTGTAGTATATGTCATAGATGCATAACGGTTCAGTATAATAGAATATTAGGTACCTGGTACATAGATGCATGACGGCCTAGTGTAGAATATTAGGTACTTGCATGACGGCTCAGTATAGAATATTAGGTACTTACATGCATGACGGCCCAGTGTAGAATATTTCATAGATGCATGACAGCTCAGTATAGAATATTTGATAGATGCATGGCGGCTCAGTATAGAATATTAGGTACATATATGCATGACAGCCCAGTGTAGAATATTTCATAGATGCATGGCGGCTCAGTGTAGAATATTTCATAGATGCATGACGATTCAGTACAGAATATGAGGTACATTTATATATTACGGCTCAGTATAGCATATTAAGTATATACATGCATGGCGGCTCAATAGTATAGAATATTTAAGAGATGCATGATAGTTCCGTTGTATAGAATTTTTCATGGGTGCATGATGGCTCAGTATAGAATATTTCAAAAATTAGCATAGAACATAGAATCTCCTAGATGGGAAAAGAAAGGCTGGGGCTAGTTACGACGCAGATCTAACTAGACTGCAGGAAGTATAGGTATCTAAGTTTACATATAATTAATTCTACATAGGTTTTGAGTGCTGTATTATAAGATTAAAACGTGAACATTTAGATTATTTAATTCTTTGTTTTGGGTTTAGTTCAAGTGTAATTTTTAGATCTGAAATGTGTTTTCAGGTAGCAAGACAGGAGGTCAGCGAGGGGTTGAATTTTACCTGTCCGAACAGATAAAACTTTATGTTAGGGTACTATCTTAAGAATACCAAACGTAAAACATACATCAAAACAAAAATGGATGACAGAAGAAATATTAGAATTGATGAGCACCAGAAGGAAAAATAAACACAAGATAGTGGAATATCAGAAAATACATAAGGAGATACGAGAGAAATGCAAAAAGAAAGCTGGCTGAACAAGAAATGCACAGAAATAGAATTGCATTACAGAACGCAAACAGTTACAGGGTGTCTAAAATCTAAGACAGGGCAAGTATTAATGGGAATAGATCACATAGTACAAAGATGGTCAGAATATATCAAAGCACTTTATGATGACAATAGACCAGAAATAAACATACAAGATAACGGCGAGGGTCCATCAATACTCACAGCAGAAGTAAGGGAGGCACTAAGACACATGAAATATGGCAACGCCCCAGGTCCAGATCACATTAGAAGAATTAGCAGCTTTAGATGACTTTGGAGTTGAAATAATCACAAAATTGCTGAATGACATATATAACAGCGGAAACATACCCGATGACTTAATGAGATCCATATTCATAGCATTACCTAAGAAACCAGGGACCACCGAATGTGAAGAACACCGTACAATCAGCCTCATGAGCCAAATAACCAAAATACTTCTCAGAATCATCATGAAGAGAGTGAGAAACAAAATAAAATCAGAAATAAGTCCAGAACAATGTGGATTTGTAGAAGGCAAAGGCACCAACAATGCGATTTATATATTGAGAACACTAATAGAGAGGTCTATAGAAGTAAAAACAGATCTGTACCTCTGTTTTATAGACTACACTAAAGCTTTTGACAAAGTTAAACATAGCGAAATTATACACATGCTAGAGAATCTGAACATTGACAGCAAGGATTTAAGAATAATCAAGAACATGTACTGGCAACAATCAGCAGCAATAAGAGTAGGAAATCAATTTGGCCCTTTTCAACAAATAAAACAAGGAGTCAGACAAGGATGCGTGCTTTCACCAGACCTGTTCTCTCTATTCAGTGAAAACATATTGCGGGCAATAGTAGATATCCCAGGAATATCAGTGGGAGGACATAACATAAATAATTTGAGATATGCGGATGACACTGTTCTGATTGCAAAAAGTGAGGAAGACCTTCAAAACTTAATTAAAGTAGTAGTCACAGAAAGCAAAGAGAAAGGCCTCTTCCTAAATATCAAGAAAACAGAAGTAATGGTTATTTCAAAGAAAGAAAATAACACACCTTGCAAGATCATAGTGAATGATATAGTATTAAAACAGGTCCACCAATTCAAATATCTAGGTACAATTATATTATTACAGCAGATGGAAGAAGTTCAACAGAAATAAGATGCAGAATAGGACAGGCAAAAACAACATTCAGAAAAATGAAAAATATACTGTGTAATATGACCTTGTCATTAGAGGTGAGAAAGAGAGTTCTGCAGTGCTATATAACCCCTATACTAACATATGGGTGCGAGTCTTGGACAATAAACAAACTGGAAAGTGGGAGATTGGAGGCAACAGATATGTGGTTCTACAGAAGAATGCTGAGAATACCATGGACTGCCAGAAAAACTAATTTAGAGGTGTTAAAAGAGTTAAATGCGAAACGGACCTTAATCAATAATATAAGAAAAAGGCAATCTTCTTTTTTTGGCCACTTCATGAGACAGGCAGGTTTAGAAAACATAATCACAACAGGCAAGATTGAAGGCACCAGAGACAGAGGGCGACAACGTGAGAAAATATTAGACAGTTTGACAACCTGGCACGGCAAAGAAACAACAACGACTTTGATACATAATACTGTGGATAGAGAGCTGTGGAGAGCCATGACCGCCTACGCCACCCGGAATGGCACCTGAGGATGATGACTATCTTAAGAGAGGCCATATTATTACCATCAGAATCAAGGGTAAAAAGAAAAATATCTCTATTGTTCAAATCTATGCACCAACAATAGTAGCAGATGACCAAGAGATTGGCACTTTTTACAAACAACTACAGCACACTCTAGATACAATGAACAGACAAGACATTATTATAGTCATGAGGGATTTCAATGCTAAAGTAGGGAGAGAAAGAGCACATCATTTCAAAGTTTCTGACCAAAAATGGAATAACTTTGACTCGTCAGGAATTTGAACATTGTGTGCCTCTGCAGAGCAATAGGTTCGCGGATTTTGAACATCAAGAGTTTTCTTCTTCATTCTAAACGACAGCCATTAGTTATTCACCTGATACTTGTGACTAATAAATACAATAGAATAAACAATCGATCCTCAACTAGATGACTGCTATTAATTATCAACATCAAACGCATGGAAATATGTCACAAAAACTCTGGGAATTACGTTATGAATAAATATTTGTAAACTTATATTATCATATTGTGAACTGTATAGCTACTGCCCCAGCGTCGTTGCTTTGTGATTAGTATTGTATGTTTATATTTCACAGATCGATTCTCACACCAATTTTAATTGTGTATCATGTGATATACAGTACACGGATTCATGGGAATTAACAAGACATATAGAATTAGTACATATCGTATACAATGATATTCAATACAACTGTGTGTTGTGTGATTTATCATTTAGCTATATTTGAGATATGACAGAACATGTCAGCAACATTCATGTTACCCACGTCATCAATTGATCATTCAAACTCTAATAATAATTTCAGATGCTCATATTGTGAGAAATATTATAGCACACAGTATGTCCTCAACAGAATCTGTGCATTTTTTTGCAACGATAAATTTGCAAATTTTGCTCAAAACCTTTCACAAGAATTGATAGTTTGAACATAGCACACAACAACATGTAGCGAATAAAACACATAGAGTGCATCATCTAAAGCTGATAATTTAACTTCGGAAGGCTTCCATGAACAATCATTAGTACTGTCTTCATCGTCGCAAAGTTCTTCAGCATCTTCCTTCAATCCCCGTAAAAGGAGATTTGATTACTTTTAAGAACTCATCTAAATGACAGAGAATAGATGATGAGTACAAGTCTATACTTGCCTGATGATGTTAGAAAAATATACAAAGATAACTGGAATTCAATACAGTTGCACGAAAATTGTAGTAAACGTATATGTACTTATACTTTCTTCAACAGACCAGAAAAACCATACACAATCGATTGGTCCCGACAACTCAGACATATTTGAAAGGCAGACTACCAGGTTCCGGATTAATAAATATTAAGAAATAAACTAGATGAAGAGCTACATATTTTTCATGCCTCCATGAACAATTCAACTCTGCTTGAAACGCCATACTTCATTAATAATAGACATGACCTGGATACATTATGTGCATTATTGCGTGAAATTGACATTTTTAATCTGCAAGAATGGTGTGTCCAGATACTACTTGGTTAGTTCAAATATTTCCATCAACATGTTTTAAAACATATTCAACAGATATTCCTATTAGCTGTGGATTATCGCAACTTCCACAACAAAAATATTTACACCCTGCAATACAATCGCAGTGATAGCTCCCCATACAATGACAACCTATGCTTTTTCAGGTGCTTAGTTCTGTTCAGAGGGGCTAGTCTAAGGTGATCATAGGTCACGTCAACATACTGGGAGCGACTAAATCTTCATATCCATAACAAGGGGCTGGTCTTGTGTACTGACCCAAATAAAACATTAATTAATTAAAGTCTATATTATTAATTTGAAGATTTGTCCTAACTTTCTAATTTTCAGGGGGGATCCCCCTAGCGTGTAATGGTTAAGCTGTTCGCCTTGTGTTCAAGAGGTCATGCGTTGGAATTCGGCTCGTGTCGTTGTTTACAAGGTGGATTTTTTTCGGGCATCACTGTGGATTATCATTTAAAGCTATGGAGTTACGTGCTATGAGTTGTACTCTCAGCAGGTGGCATGCCGATTCGTTGAGAGTGACCGAGTTCATATATTAAACCAAGTACAGTGAAGTTGATCCTCTACAACTTGTGAACCATTTTATGAAATTTTCAGATGAGAGAAACAAAAGACAGAAAGTAGAACAGACTGCAGATTATTGTGCAGATAAACATCAAAAAATGTCTTCAGTAGTGGAATATGAATAGTGGAAAAGAAAAATATTAGCTAGAGTTGCTGAAAATTCTTGATGGAGCTTCACTAACCCTACTGCCCGTGAATGGAAACAATCAGGACTTCATGATTGGAGTGCCTTAAAAGGGGGCTATAGGAGTGTACTTTGCTGTCATGTCACATGTTTCGTCCAATTGTGTTGTTAAATGTCATGGGGGAGTTGTCGGACTTTGGCCATGGTCAGCATGTGTTTCTGGCCGGGAGGCGCACCAGTACCATGGTATCACGCTACCCGAATAGTTGACGTCTGCACGACAAATTTTTTTTAAAACGTCATGGTGCTAGCCCTGTGAAGTTCCCCCAAGGCAGGAGCAGTGCTGGATTCTGAACCTCGACAGAATCCACCCCCAGCTACTGTCCCTCTAGTCTACCTTGAGCCAGAAGAGCAAAGCGACTGGCCAACCAGACAGGACAACAACCCCTCTAAACATTATGTACTTGAATGCAGAGGGAGTTAAAAACAAAAAAACCGAACTAAAAAACACCTTGCACTAGAAAGAGATTAGTATTTCCTGCATACAGGAAACTCATTTCAACGAAAAAATAACTTTCAAATTACAAGGGTACATCAGCGCCATAGAAACACAAGAGGAAGGTGCTGAATACCAGAGGATCCACATAAAAGACAACTCCCTTGAACTGGACATACTAAACTTCTACTGCCCTAATGACATCCCACTAAACATGACCAGCATTAACATCTTGAACAAACACTTTCTGGCTGTGGGAGACTTTAACAGACACTCCCAAAGCTGGGGATATAATATGAACTCAGGACAATTTTTATAGCCAGACTAAGTTGCAAAACCACAGAGAATGAAATCAGACACTTCACTTTTTGGGAAAATAGTGAAAGTTGTGATACCATAGGGACAAGATGAAAAATAGGAAGAGGAGTTTTGCATTGTCACGTTCAAATATGCAACGGACACAAATGTATGTTTGAGATGGGCAGACTACATATTCCGAGTTAAAGGAGTTGTCATAGATAGCGTTAGAAATGAAAAGAGGAGGAACAAATTTGAACAAAATATAGATAGAAGAGAAGGAGTATATGGGAAGAAATTCAGATAATATGGCTGTGATACAGAATAACAGAAACATTCGAAGAGGACATTATATAACAGGTCGGTCTACACAAGATTCACAGTACCAAATGCCAAAGGTTCACAGTACACATAGAAGCTCAGGTTGCGAACAAAATGGAAACAAGAGTCCTAGATGTGAGAGAAGAGAAATGGGAGTTCAAACAATATATGAAGAGAAACTACAGAAGGATAACTTCATTTTCATCTATATCTTCCACCATCATGCATTCGGTGCAGCACTACTTTAACAGTATTAGGCACTACGCCATTGTTTGCTTGAGCCTTCTACCGCATGACATCAGTCATACAGCCACTGACCTCGCCTTTGTTACGTTCAAGAAAACCAAAGTCTTTTGTCACCGCCATTTTCTTGTCACATGTGGTCGTCGTCACATTATACCCAAAGGCTTTACCTCTCACTTTCACCCGTCTGCGGGTTGCTTATATCAGCGGGAGCAGCGGTCACTTCAACGCATTGACGATAAATGCGCATTTCAACACATGCGCATTATATCTTCCAACCACACCCATCTCTTATCTGACTTAGAAACTTCTAAAGTCGTACTGTTACAGCGTTTAGTCGCTTACCAACAACAATATTCTACTCTACTCCCTCATTCGGGGTATTATCCACGTTCTCAATGGGCAGTTGTACCAGTTTATGTGCAATCATCACCACAGTAAACTTAATTCCATCCACTCCACATCTCACGTTGTTTTACCCAGTTCTAGTCATACTGCGGCAGCTAATTTACCTCTGCCTTGCCTTAATACCACTAATACCTGGGTGGTCTGCATTCCTCCTGACCTGAGTCTCTGACAGTGAAATTTCTGTCCTCAACAAGGGCCTCAAGTTTGTCCCTCTCCGTCCTGCATATGATCAATATTCGCTTTTTCGGGATATCCACCGTTACCATTGGCTGCATTATCATTTCTTTGGCAAAGCATCATCTGCCACTGATGATTTGTTCTC
The DNA here is from genome assembly GCA_034231615.1 of Meghimatium bilineatum. Lineage (NCBI taxonomy): Eukaryota > Metazoa > Mollusca > Gastropoda > Stylommatophora > Philomycidae > Meghimatium > Meghimatium bilineatum. Next base: position 15,536,490 of record CM067316.1, on the reverse strand, counting down.
TCAATATGAACAGAGTGAAACATGTTGGAAATGTGATTTTGATTGGATAGATTATAATAATAGACATGGTGAAGACTATGACCCCTCCCACATTTAAAAGAGAGACAATTAGATTGAGTTAGGAAGTGACTAGGAATAGAGAACTTGGATCCTACCAGTATGATTTGGTTGGGATTATTTTGTGAAATTATTGATTGTTGTAAACTAATTGTTGTGTTTATCTTTCAATAGATGTATGTACTAGAGTTGTATGTAGACCCGAATGTAACTATGATATAATGATGGTTGGAGAGCTCAGAACTGCTGGATTATCTATTCACATCCAGAACATGAGTGCTGAGAAGAGATATTCCATCAGCGAAAGAAAAATCCAACCGTACATTGAAAACCAAGTTGTAATATACGCCAGAGAATTTTGGGTCATGATGTAATGAGGAACAGCTCACTGACTGCAAAGCGCCTCGTCAGTAGTAGATAAGTGTCTCCGTCAAGATTTTTTCAGTCCTGTCATATTTAGAACTCACTGTAAGAATGGACAAGCAATGGGTGACCCAAGCAAAGTATCAGCTCGACTCATTTCATGAACCACGGTAAAGACCACGGAAGCAAAGCGCTATGGCCCCTTGTTTGAATGACAAAAGACTGTTTTATTCAGGCGACGGAATTACAGATATACCCATGTTGCAAGTGCCCCACCCGGCTATTTTATTAAACCGCGGTCTAACACTTTTTATTACTTCTATTACAGACCAGATCCACCCGAGTCATCATTGAAAGTGTGTGGCTTTCTCTAACTGAGGATTGCCATCGACATTGTATGGGGTGCCTGACGGAGCAGCCGAATCAACAGGCCCATTCCTGTCTCCTTACTCAGGAAGACCGGATAGAACACCAATTAACGTCCGTTCTAACTACGGATATTTCCCATGAGGACCTCGTGCTACTAGTAACACCTCATATCAGACCCTACATCCTCGAACGTGTGCGACGACGAGCTGGATGGCGCGCCGAGTGGCTGCGTGCTCGTCTAGCACGTGGGGGTCGGTGTATGTGCACCCACCCTGACCCCTGTGACGTAGGGTGTCACACACCTACAATACAAAACTTTTTAGGGTAAGTTTAGTTTTATGCAAACTAAGAGATTCAAAGTGAACTTTTCCAAACATCTGGTATTGCGACATCGAGAGCCATTAGAACCAAGATTTTTTTCGCAGCTAAGTAAACAATTCTGGTGTTTTAAACGAATCTGACTATGGATATTGCCCGGAATAGTAGGCCAAATACTAAATATCAGCTGGTGACCATTGTAGGGACTTCTTTCCACTTATATTTTATAAACGACCATCTCTTAGGTTGACTGCTTAGACAATCGTCGTAATCAATTGCAGGTGTTGTTATAGATGGTAACGGGTGACGTCAACATATGCCCCTTATTAAATATGCTATGTATGTAGGTCAAATTCTTCAATAAAACTATTATGCAACGAGTATTGTTAAATTTGTTTGTGTATGTCTGTATTTTCCGTATTTGTCCGTGTTTTATTATATATGATTGTATTTTTCTATATATTGCTGTTTACCTGTGTATATATTTGTCTATAACGGCGAAATATAGCCAAATCATAACCACCCATCTTATATTTTATCTGTATTTAGTGGTAAGAAATGTGTTGGTGGTTCATAGTCAGATAGTCCTGTATTATGGGTTTTTAGTTGCAATGGTGTTAACACCGAATGTTAGAGTGGTTTACTAAAATAGTGTCTGTTACGTTGTAAAACTGACAAAACCCGTACCCACAAGTACAGAAAAGATACAAAAATTATCTTTGCGCATGTGGACAAGTGTTAAACATGATTTATCTAGTTGTGCAAGTGTGTTCAGTGACGACGAAACAAACTTAAAACAGGGCGATTGCTTTATATTGTTAATAAGAAAAGTACTGAACTTTGGTTTCGTATGGTAGGGTAATTTAGACAATTACTGATAAAACATAACGAAAATCACTACAATTGCTAAATGCCACAGGTATACAAATAAAAACGGCAATATTTATTATGTTGTTAGTGATAACGTCCTGGAAAAAGACCACTTTCTCCATCAATGAGGCCTTTTCATGTGAATCCCAAAATGTTATTTACGTGATATGTAAGTGCTGTGGTAAGCAATATATAGGTGAGACTGGCCTTCGACTGAGCGACCGCTTCTGTAAACACATGCATGCAATTAAACACAGAACACCCACTCCTGTGGCTAATCACTTCAACGGTGTTGGCCACCGTGGTGTCCTTGACATTCAGGTCACTGCCATCAAATCTTGCACCACTGATAATAGATCTAGGTACGCCCAAGACAATCGTCTCGTTATTGAGTTATTTAGCCCTGAAAAAGAAACGCAGCAGCCGTTGGCTGGACTCCAGGTTGGGCACTGATTCCCAAGATAGAACCGAGAGGATTTGCTAAGTTGGGGAAAAATTAGCAATTTGGGAATTAGTAGAGATTCAGAAGGTTGGATAATGACTAGGAAGTTGCAAAAATGTCACACCTGTAATTTTTATATGTAAAAGCAGACTTAGTTTCAGTTCATAAAAAAATATTATTTCTCACGTGAGGGCAATCCTTTTACTGTTCTCACATTTGATCTATAGGGGACATGATAGACCGGACATTTATTACCCAATGGCTGATTTATTACAGGTGACATTTGCTATTTACAGTTGCATTTGTTATAACCAAATTTTTTAATCTTGGCAGTAATTAGAACAAAAAACTTCAAAATTGTATTTGGGATTGTTGCTGATTGGCGCACATTCAATATTTATACAGGTACGACAATGTCATTTTTCATGTTAATTCAGTAGGCCTAGCCTCATTCCTTTAGTGTCAAATTTTTAAGATCATGTATGATTGCATAGTTTACCAAATAAATGTGCAAAATAAACTATCATGTCACCATTAAACTAGTGTAGCACTCATCTATAGACAGATCTAATGTTAATTGTTCTAATATGATCAACATTTCTCACGTACCATATTTAGATTGTGTAAAAGATTTATCCATCTTGTAGCATTCACGCAACTTGTGTTCATGATAATGAATCAATTCATGGTTGGAAAATAATTCAGTCCAGAACAAACTATTATGCCACCATTAAAACTAGTGTAGCAAGTCATCTAGTAATAGCAAACCAACTAGTGTAAAAAATACCTCTTCTCCTATGATGACATGACTTTACTTTTCAAAAATCTCAACACACCTCTATCAGAACCACTGACAAATAAGGAGTAATTGAATTATTAGCCACACATCTAATTAGAAGGGAGCTATACAACAATCCTAATAAACTTTTACGATGCAAAACAAGAGGACGGACTTTAGTGTTTCAAAGAATAATAGTACCATGAAAACAAACAAATATCAAACAAACAAAAACGTGCTGGCCATGAAGGAAGTCACAGGGCTAACATGGAGCCAAATGAGAATCCAGAGGAAGTTCTTTAAGGAAGCTGGTTTGCATCTACCCCTTGAAAGATGTAAACAAAGACTCACAAAGAGTTGCATGTCCTTACATGTTAAAGTAGAATCAAAACAATTTAGAGTAGAATGCATGAAAACACACAATTTTAAAAGTCTTCAAATTTATTATTAAATTATATTGTTTTTTTTCAAGTTGATATGATGATCGCTTGTTGAATTTTTATGTCAATAATGTACATATTTTTAACATTTTATCGTTGGACTGGAAAGCCATTTCAAGTGGACGAGGCGAGTGCATGAGAAATGCACATGTCAAATACCAGACCCATGAGGTGTTTAGTAAAGCAGGACCTTGTCTAGTATGGTGTATCAACCACGAGTCTAATTCAACTGTTACCCAACACATCTCATACGGAAGAAATTAGGTCTGGGACCTAGGGACACAAAGGGTGGTAATGGAATGGTCTTCCTTCATGAGGAACAGCTCACTGACTGCAAAGCGCCTCGTCAGTAGTAGATAAGTGTCTCCATCAAGATTTGTTCAGTCCTGTCATATTTAGAACTCACTGTAAGAATGGACAAACAATGGGTCACCCAAGCAAAGTATCAGCTCACCTCATTTCATGTAACACCCCCATACCCACCCACCCAAAGTAGAAGGCTCCTCCAATAGGCATTGCACCAAGCCGACCGATAGGTGAAGTCACCTTGTTATGAAAGACAGCTCAGAAACCTTCCCATTGCACATAGGAAGTAAGAGCAAATTGTTCGTGGGGTTTTCAAGAACAAAGAACTTTGCGTTAGACCGTTAAGCGTTTTAACCTTCACCGAGCCGATATGATATCCAGCCGCCGAAAAACAAAATGGCCGCGCGCGCTGATGGCGGGACGTCCCACCCAGCGAGATTATCGTGAGATTTACACGTACCACAGCCCGCTTAGTTAATGCACATAGCTAGGGACATGCGCAATCGATACCGGAACATCTCCACGTTCGCCCTGTCCATTTGAAAAAATTCTGTGTAGCAGCAAGACGTTGTAAACTATTATCTCGTACCGACACCCAAGCCTTCAATTATGGATGCAATTTATTTCGAATTCATCATGGATGACGATTCCGATGAGGAAGAAACTGTGCAGCTTACCGATACAGATATAGCTCCTTTAGATAATATGTGGTTAGATGGAGGTGATATTAGTGATACTGATTCTGTGGGCAGCGTGGAAGAAGAGATTTTGGAGGACCAGGTAGTTGAAAACTCAAGTGTCCCTTCGGGGTTGCAAGTGCCCCACCTGGCTATTTTATTAAACCGCGGTCTAACACTTTTTATTACTTCTATTACAGACCAGATCCACCCGAGTCATCATTGAAAGTGTGTGGCTTTCTCTAACTGAGGATTGCCATCGACATTATATGGGGTGCCTGACGGAGCAGCCGAATCAACAGGCCCATTCCTGTCTCCTTACTCAGGAAGACCGGATAGAACACCAATTAACGTCCGTTCTAACTACGGATATTTCCCATGAGGACCTCGTGCTACTAGTAACACCTCATATCAGACCCTACATCCTCGAACGTGTGCGACGACGAGCTGGATGGCGCGCCGAGTGGCTGCGTGCTCGTCTAGCACGTGGGGGTCGGTGTATGTGCACCCACCCTGACCCCTGTGACGTAGGGTGTCACACACCTACAATACAAAACTATCATGTCACCATTAAACTAGTGTAGCACTCATCTATAGACAGATCTAATGTTAATTGTTCTAATATGATCAACATTTCTCACGTACCATATTTAGATTGTGTAAAAGATTTATCCATCTTGTAGCATTCACGCAACTTGTGTTCATGATAATGAATCAATTCATGGTTGGAAAATAATTCAGTCCAGAACAAACTATTATGCCACCATTAAAACTAGTGTAGCAAGTCATCTAGTAATAGCAAACCAACTAATGTAAAAAATACCTCTTCTCCTATGACATGACATGACTTTACTTTTCAAAAATCTCAACTCACCTCTATCAGAACCATTGACAAATAAGGAGTAATTGAATTATTAGCCACACATCTAATTAGAAGGGAGCTATACAACAATCCTAATAAACTTTTACGATGCAAAACAAGAGGACGGACTTTAGTGTTTCAAAGAATAATAGTACCATGAAAACAAACAAATATCAAACAAACAAAAACGTGCTGGCCATGAAGGAAGTCACAGGGCTAACATGGAGCCAAATGAGAATCCAGAGGAAGTTCTTGAAGGAAGCTGGTTTGCATCTACCCCTTGAAAGATGTAAACAAAGACTCACAAAGAGTTGCATGTCCTTACATGTTAAAGTAGAATCAAAACAATTTAGAGTAGAATGCATGAAAACACACAATTTTAAACGTCTTCAAATTTATTATTAAATTATATTGTTTTTTTCAAGTTGATATGATGATCGCTTGTTGAATTTTTATGTCAATAATGTACATATTTTTAACATTTTATCGTTGGACTGGAAAGCCATTTCAAGTGGACGAGGCGAGTGCATGAGAAATGCACATGTCAAATACCAGACCCATGAGGTGTTTAGTAAAGCAGGACCTTGTCTAGTATGGTGTATCAACCACGAGTCTAATTCAACTGTTACCCAACACATCTCATACGGAAGAAATTAGGTCTGGGACCTAGGGACACAAAGGGTGGTAATGGAATGGTCTTCCTTCATGAGGAACAGCTCACTGACTGCAAAGCGCCTCGTCAGTAGTAGATAAGTGTCTCCGTCAAGATTTGTTCAGTCCTGTCATATTTAGAACTCACTGTAAGAATGGACAAACAATGGGTCACCCAAGCAAAGTATCAGCTCACCTCATTTCATGTAACACCCCCATACCCACCCACCCAAAGTAGAAGGCTCCTCCAATAGGCATTGCACCAAGCCGACCGATAGGTGAAGTCACCTTGTTATGAAAGACAGCTCAGAAACCTTCCCATTGCACATAGGAAGTAAGAGCAAATTGTTCGTGGGGTTTTCAAGAACAAAGAACTTTGCGTTAGACCGTTAAGCGTTTTAACCTTCACCGAGCCGATATGATATCCAGCCGCCGAAAAACAAAATGGCCGCGCGCGCTGATGGCGGGACGTCCCACCCAGCGAGATTATCGTGAGATTTACACGTACCACAGCCCGCTTAGTTAATGCACATAGCTAGGGACATGCGCAATCGATACCGGAACATCTCCACGTTCGCCCTGTCCATTTGAAAAAATTATGTGTAGCAGCAAGACGTTGTAAACTATTATCTCGTACCGACACCCAAGCCTTCAATTATGGATGCAATTTATTTCGAATTCATCATGGATGACGATTCCGATGAGGAAGAAACTGTGCAGCTTACCGATACAGATATAGCTCCTTTAGATAATATGTGGTTAGATGGAGGTGATATTAGTGATACTGATTCTGTGGGCAGCGTGGAAGAAGAGATTTTGGAGGACCAGGTAGTTGAAAACTCAAGTGTCCCTTCGGGGTTGCAAGTGCCCCACCCGGCTATTTTATTAAACCGCGGTCTAACACTTTTTATTACTTCTATTACAGACCAGATTCACCCGAGTCATCATTGAAAGTGTGTGGCTTTCTCTAACTGAGGATTGCCATCGACATTATATGGGGTGCCTGACGGAGCAGCCGAATCAACAGGCCCATTCCTGTCTCCTTACTCAGGAAGACCGGATAGAACACCAATTAACGTCCGTTCTAACTACGGATATTTCCCATGAGGACCTCGTGCTACTAGTAACACCTCATATCAGACCCTACATCCTCGAACGTGTGCGACGACGAGCTGGATGGCGCGCCGAGTGGCTGCGTGCTCGTCTAGCACGTGGGTGTCGGTGTATGTGCACCCACCCTGACCCCTGTGACGTAGGGTGTCACACACCTACAATACAAAACTATCATGTCACCATTAAACTAGTGTAGCACTCATCTATAGACAGATCTAATGTTAATTGTTCTAATATGATCAACATTTCTCACGTACCATATTTAGATTGTGTAAAAGATTTATCCATCTTGTAGCATTCACGCAACTTGTGTTCATGATAATGAATCAATTCATGGTTGGAAAATAATTCAGTCCAGAACAAACTATTATGCCACCATTAAAACTAGTGTAGCAAGTCATCTAGTAATAGCAAACCAACTAATGTAAAAAATACCTCTTCTCCTATGACATGACATGACTTTACTTTTCAAAAATCTCAACTCACCTCTATCAGAACCATTGACAAATAAGGAGTAATTGAATTATTAGCCACACATCTAATTAGAAGGGAGCTATACAACAATCCTAATAAACTTTTACGATGCAAAATAAGAGGACAGACTTTAGTGTTTCAAAGAATAATAGTTCCATGAAAACAAACAAATCTCATTGGCACACAAACAAAAAGGAGAACAAATTTGCTATGCAGTGTACAGAAACACATTGCAGGTCGTCAAGCCAAAGAATCTTTAGAGAAGCAACATGTTGCACAACAGAAAATTCCTGCTAGACAACAATATACAATTTGTGAGAAAGCAGGAATAACTGTAAAAATAGACATGGGCGAGAAAAAAGCGCTGGCCATGAAGGAAGCCATGGGGCTAACATGGTGCCAAATGAGAATCCAGAGGAAGTTCTTGAAGGAAGCTGGTTTCCATCTACCCCATGAAAGATGTAAAGTAAGACTCGCAAAGAGTCTCGTGTCCGAACATGTTAAAGTAGAATCAAAATAATTTAGAGTAGATAACATGCAAGTAGTATTTCCTGAAGTATCAATTGTTGATAATTGGTATGTAGTTAGTATATTAGACAAGCACCACAATTTAGGACAGTTGACATGGCACGAGACACATACCAGTCAATGTAATTTGGAGGAGATCACGGTAAGAATATTTTTACAAATAGGGAGTACAAACAAACCTAATTCAAATACCACTATGATAGGAATGGCAAAAAATTAAAGACAGTTAGCCGGCTTTATAAGTATGTACACAGATGATACACCAGAGGTTTACATGTAAAACAAGACTTTTAATTAGCCACAGGACACGGATAATTTGCTAATCTAGGTTTCACTCATACACGGATCAGTGCCCGCTAATTCTACGGTTTGTTATTAGTTTTTATTTTGTGGTTTTAAATAAATATATATATATATATATATATACACACACACACACACACACTCATGCAGAGTGAGACAATGGATTCTAGATATGGTGCTCTGTCTGAGGAGTCCCGCCAGGCAGGTAGAGTGCAGGGCACATGCCTTGAAGGGGACCACACGACAGACAAGAGAATTAAACATACTGCATTGCCTTGGAATGCAGTAGGCATTTACAGCAAAAAGCAGGCATAAACCGTTAGACTAGAAATGACAAGATACATGTGGCTTGCATACAAGAGACCCATCTTAACCCACATCAGATTCTCTATCAGGGACTACCAAACATTCACAGGACAGAGAAGGGCTTAATTGGGGGGGGGGGTGTAATTACACTGATACGTAACACCATACCAGCAAAGCAGATAAAAAAATAAACAACAGGAGAATCAGAGATTATAGGAACGGATGTGCACATAGACAACCAACCCATCAGAATGTATAACATATACAGCTAGGTAGAGCCCTTAAATTAGAAGCGATGGAAATTTCTTACATACACTTTATTGTACTTCAACAGCCACTCTGAAAAGTGGGGTCACTAGCAAACTGACTCAAGAGGAGAAGAAGTGAAAGAATGGGAAATTGATAACAACCTATTCCTTATAAATACACAGGAAGATCCTCCGACTTTCTACTCAAGGAGGTGGAAATCAACATCAACCCCCAAATTAGTGTTTGCCACTGGAGATTTATCTTATAAAATAGTAAGAATGGTTGTGAACCAGCTAGGGGACAGTGACCACAAACCAATAAAACTCACTATCAACCTCAACTACACACTGGAAGAGTAGAAACCTCTTCCCTGCTGAACTATAAGAGAGCAGACTGGGAAAAATTTGCAAAGCTGACAGATGCATATAGTGAGCCTATCAATACCAAGAGGGGCAAGGAAAAACTACAAACTGTACTGGTCCAAAGAAGTATCCTTGCTAATAGGACAGCACAACTATCTTACAAGAATGTCACCAGTATGCAGACCTATAGAACAAGACATGACCCACTCTAAACAGCGTCCAAGAGAAACTGTATGGCATAGCAGAAACTCAATAACAGAAAGCAGTCTATATCATAGAAAGAGTCCCAGCCTGACGAAGGGATGGTCGCTGAAGGAAAAGAAAGACTTCAGGTACATTATGTTTTGGAGGAGCAAAATAATAACACAGAGAAAATAATATTAAAAGAGGATTCAAGAAACACATACAAAGGATCCCAGCCCTGGAGATCCTGCCATATTTTGGTGCTGTGACAAGACATAAAAAAACATGTGAAAGACTCATATTTGGACCACAAGACAAGTGTAAATAGATAAAATAGTACAAAGGAAGCATCTTCATTTATCAGATTTTATGTACAACTGATTGTGAAATAAGCAAGCTCACGCAACATGCTCATCTGATAAGTGACATTTATAACCCGTGATCTCAGTTTATTTCCATTTAGCATGTCGGTTCTTTCTTATGATGACGAAGTTCATTGTTGCCGGCATCGTTACCATGTCGGTCTATAAACGGATTTTAGACTGGAAACTTTAACCTTTAGGTCTTTATAGGCGCCGATTTGCGCCAATGAGTATATACCACATTGTGCCTATTGGCGCAAATCTGCAACATACGATATGGCCTGATTCCCGAGTACGGAACTTCACGAAGTAATGATCAAGTGACGTATAAAACCCGCCAAACGAAGCTAGGAATATGTCACGGTTTAAAGGTCAAATTCCTTTACACATTATGATTGCAAGAAGAAAGAAAGTCGGCTGATTTTGTCAACGAATTTCTAGATCGACGTTGGCCATTTTCGGGCCGTATTTTACTATCAAATTGAGTACCAGGCGGCATGGCTAAGTGATCGTGACTACATGTTTTAATTGTTTTTTTGTGTTTAATATGTTGTTATTTGATAGGAATGTTTGTGTAGTCGTTCAAAAACACAAAAATAATATGTATCAGGGGTGCCACGTGTGTGCATAGACAATAATTATGCTGCGTGTTTGCCTAGGCCTAGTGTTGAACGGACGGACGTTATATGCGATTTCTTCACGTTTTATTAGTTTTTTTTAGTTCATATTATATTAGTTTTGATATAAAACAATATTTATACAATAAGTATAGGTATTTATGAGGATTTTATCAATGTTTCCACACATTGCTCAAGTATTAGGGTCGTCAAGAAGTTATATGTGCGATTTAGGGAAATCACGATTTGCGATTTTTTCTCGAATTTTCAACTTCACAACTGTTATATCAAACATACAACAAAAACTCATTATTCACTCCTTTATTTAGATGTGCAAAAATTATTTTGATATCTTTTATATCAAAAAAGTTATCACGTTTTCAAAACACCCGCCATCAATAATGCAAATTGTCCAAAAAATAATTCGGGCCCAGGGGGTATTTTGCGTAATTTTAATTCAGGGCTCTAAAGGTTACTGCTTCTGAAAGTGCTACCTCAGCCTATTATCGAATGGGTTTATACACTATTTTTTTACGGTATTTTATTTACATTGGTCGCATTTATTATTGAAATCCAACCTAGCAAATGCTTTCGGCATCCATTTTTGTCTGAGTTTCATCCGATAATTTAGGCCCATTGTCAGACGATTGATGTCGAAATTTGTTCTAAATAACAAAAATTTGACGCACTATGCATATATATTATACATTTTTGTGTTCGTAATTGGATTATCTACAGAACTGATACAGTTTGAGTGGAAGTTATTGATCTTCCCATCTATGCGGACAAATCAATAAGAAAATTATAATGCTGCGGACATGTTCAGACACATATGGGCAAAAATCGTTTAAAGTTTTGCTAATAAGAACAAATTATTTATGGAGAATGGCAAAATGTATAACAGGATTGGAGCATCAGGAAGACTAATCAAAGCAGCATTAAAAAGAATTCAGGGCGACTACTGAGGTGCCATTAGGTCAAACGTGGGAATTGTAGACATGAAGAAAGTAATATAGGTAATCTGGGAACATAGACAAGGAATACATCTAAATTGCTCCAAACAAGAATAAACTATCTTACTTTGTCATGGAAATAATAACATCCTGCTTTTGACAATCTTTTGGATGATTGTTTAAAAAATTGTTTGCATGGCGGATGCAAAATTAGAATGAAGCATTTCATCACTTAATCTGGGATAGATTAGACAACATTTGTGGGGAAAGATAGATTAGAATTAGCTGCAAATGATGCCATTATTGTATTCAATGAAGAGAATACTAGGCAGAATTGACATTTTGAAGAAATTAGGACTCGGCTATGTGTATCACAGTGTTACGGCACTTGAGCATTTTGACCGCGCCAGATGAGGAAGAAAATATAATAGAAAGATAAAAAGAGCAAGAAAAAGTGTACAAAAAGTCAAAGAACATGAGGATGACTCCTATGCAGCAGGAGCTCACTAAGTATGGATTTACATATGAAACCAGCATGGCAAGTCACATTTTTCCCAAACTACTTTTTCAAATGTTTTCAGATGGCCATCTGGAGATATCACACCGAAAGATAAAACACCCAAACATGACATTAAAATAATAATGGAGGATTTAAATGCAAAGATTGGACCATGAAGCTCATGGGAGGAAAGACACTTCCCTTTGAAAAACAATTGGGGTAAGTAGTATGTTGGATGCATTTATAGGACGACAGACTATTGCCTCTTAAAATCATTAAGTATGCAGAATAAGTACAATTGTTCAAATCATGGTTAAATGGGGAAAATAAATCGCTCTATTATAAAATATTTGTGATTATCCTGGTTTTGCCGTAAACATTTGATTGCATGCCTGGAGTCATAGAAGTTTGGCATAACTAGTAGGCAATGGTGACGGGTAATGAGAACTGTGAACCCTATGTTGGCTGCAACGGCTCAGAGCAGTGCATAGTTAGAAACCTATCTTCCTGGTAGTGAGATAGTTATCTGCTGACACCCTTGGGACCTTCTAAGGGACGGGACAGCCTATTTCACCCAAAACCTCCTTAGTCACCTCTTAAAATCCCAGTTAGAAGAGTTGATTTTTTTTTCCTTTCAGGACTTGGCAACACAGGGCAAGAGATGACAAAAAAACTCTGAACGGCATCTAAATGACTAAAAGCACATGATTGAGATATATATGTTTACTACATGTTCATTCTCAAACTCCTGCAGATTAGCAGGATGTAGTCCAGAGAACAGAATGCGTTGTCACTAAAATGACACTGCAAAAGAAAACACAAGAGAAAGACAATGATTATATGAATATGGGGGAGGAATGGCACATGACTTTGAGAAACGTGTTTGGATGTACTTGTGATTTACGGCATTGCTGCGACATATGCGCCTTTCAGCCTGACATATCCGATATCAGCATGGATTTGTGTCACTGACCCTATATGGCATGAGACAGTACTCCATAACCTCCTTAGTCACCACTTACGACATGCATGGAAGGTAAACAGTGTTGTTATTCTTTGCTATATCAGTTATTACTAGATATATGTATATATGCTTGCATACGATTGAAATTATGTTTGTGTTCTGCATTAATTCTCACACTCCTGCAGAATAGCAGGATGTAGTCTGGAGAACGAAATATGCTGTGTCATGGTTTACAACTTTGCAATATCTGCGCTTTTTGGTCTGACACATCATATTTCAGCATCCCTTTGACGGGACGGGATGGGATGGGACAGCCAATACCACCCCCCATCCTCATTAGTTGCCTTTTATGATATGCATTGACAATCAGCAATGTCACTGAAGAATAGGACCTAAACATAAAATACATGGAAACTGCAACAAGTAGAACATTATCAATATCTCGGACACACAGTCACAAATGATGGCAGATGTGAAACAGAAGTTAAAAGGAGAATAGAAATGGCTAAAGGTGCTTTAAATTGCATGAAGAAAATATTAACATCTAAACAAATTACAAAAGTTAAAAATTAGAATTATAAAATGATATATCTATTCTATATTTAATACACAGAAATCAGAATAGATGTCTTTTGAGATGTGGATATATAGTAGGGAGAAGATGGAAAGAGAAGAAAACAAATAGAGGTTCTAACAACACTTTGCATGAAGAAAGAATTATTAAAGAAAATATAGATCAAGCAAATAAAATATTTTGAATATATTAGAAGATAATACAAATTGTTGAAGACCTCACTTGAGGGTAAAGTCAAAGGGAGGCGAACAAGAGGAAGACGGTGGGAGAGTAACATCACGAGATGGACAGGTTAGTCTAGCAGAGTGCACATATAAGACAAGAGATAAGTAATGTTGGAGGTCTGTTGCAGCCAACTTTCATTGCGGAGACGGCACTTCATGATGATGACATGCATGAAAAGTAAACAATTTTGCATTACCGGTAACACACGGGCGTATGAACATGATTCAATGTATAAATATGCAGACACTAAGGTATTGGCAGGATATATAAAGAGAATGTAGGAGGTGGTTTGTGCATGAGAGCTGTTGACTAAGTTCCGGGACACATTTGTTTTCTGGAAATACTTTGTGTGTGACTTTGATGCTCTTGCATCTTAGAGAACAATAAACGGTCACCAAGAGAAATCTATATTCAAGCTAGCATGATACAAACGAGGACTATTCTAACATGTTTCTACCAGAGGTACTTTAGTAGGAAGAGTATTTACAATCACAAGGGTACTGCTTTGAGGGTAATTTCATGTCTATTCTCTCCCCTCCCACCCACCCATTATCCAAACTTAGTGAACAGCTCTCATAAATTGTAATTAAAAAATTCACAAAGAAATTTTGTTAATGTATAATATTTTGACACCCTTACCAGGACATCAACTTTTGGCTCATCTTCAGCATTCCAATATAGTCGTTCTTGAACTTTTGTCTGTCTGTCCAATGCTATGTAGTGATGTCTAAAGTTTTTTGGGTAGTAATAGTCTGCTTTATGTGTCTGTTCTTGGAGGAAGAACCCTCATATTCTGTGCTTTACATTGAGAAAGATGGTGGTCACGTTTCCTGTTTTCATAGCTGGAATAGAGTGTGTTGTCACTGGATTCTGTTCATTGGAGGAAGAACCCTCTGGTCAAGTTTCCTGTTTTCATAGCTGGAACTCTAGAGTGTTGTTGTCACTGGATTCTGTTCATTGGAGGAAGAACCCTCTGGTCAAGTTTCCTGTTTTCATAGCTGGAACTCTAGAGTGTGTTGTCACTGGATTCTGTTCATTGGAGGAAGAACCCTCATATAAGCTGTGCTTTACATTGAGAAAGATGGTGGTCAAGTTTCCTGTTTTCATAGCTGGAACTCTGGAGTGTGTTGTCACTGGATTCTGTTCATGTATTTGTTAAAGTGGCACATGTTGGGTTTGAAGATGGTCTCTGATTGCAACTTGGTTCACACTATCAGGATTTCGGAATAAATGAATTTCTTAACACTTCACCTCTGTTGCAGTGTTCACTACTGCCGACCTGATTGTGCACATTGATTTGTTATTTGTGTTGAGCTTCTAAGTGGAGTTGTTCTTGCTTTGATGCTTGCTTTACCATTTTTGGGTGTATTTATATGTCTGTGGAATGGTCTGTACCAGGATTCTTTGCACATACCAGGAGAAATTGAATCCAAAAAAATTGTTGTAGATTTCAGAACACATTAAATACCATCACAGTAATCTAAGATAGAATGATCTAGTAGCAAGGATCAATTTCATGTTCTTTTTATTTAAGGTTATTTTTACAGTAAGGATATCTGGTGGGTGGAGTTTTTTTGCTGAGTAATTGTTGAGCTGAAAATATTTCTCGTTAGTGTGCATTTTTGTCACTTAAAAATATCTCTAATAAATTCTGACTTTGCTATTGTCATAGTTTTGGTTTATATTCTGTTCTGACTTGATGGTATCTTTACTGATCTTGTCTAGAGAATCTTCGCAACTGTAGATTTTTTATTGTGTTGCAACACTGATTTCCACATATTTATATCTTTTGTGGATGGATTCATTGATCCTATGAGAAATATGTTTCTACTTTGCAAAGAAAACTCACCAAATACTTGAAATTTGGCTGTGTTGACTTAATTTTTCTTGGAGACTATAGATGGTATTTTGAAACTCCTTGCTTTATGACTTGTTGGCTGAAATTTCTTATATTGGATCATTCCAGTGTTGGCTGACATTTATCTTTGATCACCCAAGTGTTGGCTGACATTTCTTATCTTGGATCACCCAAGTGCTGGCTGACATTTCTTATCTTGGATCACCCAAGTGTTGGCTGACATTTCTTACCTTGGATCACCCAAGTGCTGGCTGACATTTCTTACCTTGGATCACCCAAGTGTTGGCTGACATTTCTTACCTTGGATCACCCAAGTGTTGGCTGACATTTCTTATCTTGGATCATCCCAGTATATGACAGGTGCTTGAAACTTTAGTAGATATCTTGAGCATCTGGTGAGTGATCTCTAAAATGGTTGTGTGCAGGTGTCTAGACAGAATAAAAAAATACAAAAACAATATATTCTAACAAATTATAGAATTAAATGCAGACATAAAAAAAACCAACTATTATTTTTTTCCAATTCAAATGAACCAAAAACAGGCAGAGTGTTGACAGAATCCAAGAGAGGAGCACAGAATAGCAACACTGTTTACCTTCAATGCATGTCGTAAGATGCGACCATGGAGGTTATGAAATGGAGTTGGCTATCCCATATAGGATCAACATCACCCAAAGCCATTCAAGTCGGATGTGTCAGGCTGAAAGGTGTAGATATCGCTGCATTGCTGTAAACAACGCAATCCGTTCTCTGGACTGCATCCGGCTAATCTTCAGTAGTTTGAGAATGAACACAGAAGAAATGAACCAAATAGTTGTCTATCTCTTGTGTATTTAGTTTCATTATTTCTTGCTTCCCGTAACCCATTCAATCCCGGATAACCATTTGGAGCCCGCTACATATTCAATTCCAGAAAATCCAATGGCGTCTGCTTGACACATTTTGATTGATGTCCGTTACGGTCTTGATGTGGATAGACATGCATAATTTGGCCCCCTAACAGGGCTAAATGCTATAATCATAACCATTTGCACTCATACAACTGAGTATGACTGAACCAGCAAGCCCTTATGTGGACAACTGAGGGGAAAAGAAAAAGAGGACCCAAAATTACCATAAAAAAGCACCATACTTGAAGGAGAAATAATAGGTTGCAAGTCCATACAAGAACTAAAAGTACAGGCATCGGACCACAACATATAGAGAATCAAAACCTCTGCCATATGTGCTGCCTGTGGCATGAAAGGAACTAACTAATCTGCACTCATACAGCACAAGTGACATACAGTGTGACTTTCACTTCAACACTGTTATTACTTTTCCAAATCACTGTTAGCCTTGACATAGACACTAAACACATCTCATAACACAATGCCTAACTGCTAATCTTCAGGAGTTTGAGAATGAAAGCAGAAGAATTTATTCTGTATTATTTATAACAGAAAATTCCTTCTTTTCGATTATACCCCTTTATGCCTTTCAGCGTCAGGGGTAAAAAAGTTCTCTGAAGATGGCCTTTTTGTATGCTTCATATGTTTGTTTTCTATGGCTTATTTCTTTATAAAAAAGATCAATCATATCAAACATGAGGGGAAGACAGTCATGATTTCTATGGCATGTGCTGAGAACACGGCTTGAACACTTAATAACCACTAGCCATTCGGCATGGTACTTGATTGAGTAATAACTCTTAACCTTTAGAGCCCTGAATTAAAATTACGCAATATCCCCCTGGGGCATGACTTATTTTTTAAAAATTTGCATTATTGATGGTTGGTGTTTTGAAAACGCGATTACTTTTTTCTTTTAAACGATATCAAAAATATTTTTGCACATCTAAATAAAGGAGTGAATAGTGAATATAATCGTGTTTTTGTTGTTGTATGTGTAAATATAACAGTTGTGAGCAAGTTGTGAAGTTGAAAATTCGGGCGAAAAACAAAAAATGTCATTTTCAAAATCGCAAATATATCTTCTTGACGACCCTAATACATGAGCAATGTGTTGCAATATTGATAAAATCCTCAAATACCTATACTTATTGTATATATAATGTTTTATATCGAAACTAATATAATATGAACTAAAAAACTTAATAAAATGTGAAGAAATCGCATATAAAGTATGTCTGGTCAAGACTAGGTCTGGTGTGACACACAACGTAATTATTGTCCATGCACACGTGGCACCCCTGATACATATTATTTTTGTGTTTTTGAATGAATACATAAACATTCTTATCAAATAACATATTAAACACAAAAAACAACAATTAGAACATGTAGTCACGATTATTTACCGATGCCACGCGAACTGTGTATTCCTAGCTTCGTTTGGCGAGCTTTATACGTCATCTGTTCATTACTTCGTGAAGTTCCGTATTCGGGCGATATCGTATGGTGCGTGACCTCGCAAACCGGGTACAAGGCAGCATGTACTCCGGGTGGGTGACCTCGCCCATAGGGGCCTAAAGGTTAAACGCTTCATTGGTCTTCATAGTAATCTTGACTTTTTTTGCTTTCTATTGTGACTTGTGTCTGTCGTCTCTTATGTTGTCACTCTGCTTCTTCTTTACCTATGCACTCTGTTCAGTCCACCATGGGAGTTGCTGTATGCTTGGCCTCACTGTATTTCTTTGCCATGCCAGTTGTTGCAACTTGCTCATGATTGACTCTTCTTTGCGCCTATTTTTAAAATAAATGGCTTCTATCGTAAATAGGCCTAAATGAAGTTTGTATAAATTACTATATTCAATTCAATTTCAATGTTAATTAGGCAAATTAGCCTCCATTTTTAATTTTTATTGACCCTAATTTTATTTGAAAATTAGCACAATGTCGTGACGTCACTTCCAATGCAAAGGATATCAACCACATTCATTTCATTCAACATTGGTATGATTATATTTTTTTTAATATCTGATCTTACTACCCCCCACTCCCTAATGTAAATCCTTTTTTACTAATGCCAAATTGTATATTATAGGCATTAGCACAAAGGAGCTCTTTGGTGTCCAAAAAAATTTATCAAATTATGTCCCTTGAAGAAAATGGCCACTAGTCTATTTCCTGACCATGCAAGTAGGCAGTGACCACATTTTAATTAGATTTCCAGTGTCCCTAATACTATTTGGCATATAGAAGTTGACATTTTTGTGACATCAAGTCTTTTCTGTACACAGTTCTGACAAAAACAGCGGATATTGTTTGAGTAACTTGTATTTTAACACTAGGGATTGTCACTTACTGTGTATTTTCATTATCCATTTTTAATCTACTATTGCATACAACTTTACTCACTGTCTAAATGTTATATTAGCCATTTATACAGTTGTATACCAAGTCCCCATCGAGGCCAGCTCCTTGGCGTGGAGATGGGGCTTAGTCCAGCCAGCAGAGGCTGGAAACTAAGACTGGCCGGGCCCTCCCACATTCGGGCAGGACCACAGTCTTGCCTAGCAAGTAAAGGTGCTGAAGTCAGCGACATTTGGCCAGAAGGCGCACCGCAACAATCAGAATGTCATGCATTATCGCACATGAATGTCTATATCTGCATTACCCCGTTATGGTGCTAACCCTGTGACGACTCACCAGGCAGGAGTAGCACCGGGCCCTATACCTCGAAAGGGCCCACCCCATACGACTGGAGGTCCTCTTCGATTGCCTTGTGGAGCCAGGAGGCACAAGAGTAATATCACTGACCAACAAATATTACCAACCAATGAGACATCACTTACAATAATGCACTGGAATGCTGAGGGTGTAAATAGCAAAAAAGATGGCTTTAGCAAGAAATTAGAATTAGAAAACACCCTTCACAAGGAACAGGTCAGCATTTGTTGCATACAAGAGACACACCTCAGCAAAGATGTAGCCTTTAAAATTGCAGGTTATCAGTGCTTTAGAGCTGATCGAGTAGACAGAAGAAAAGGAGGTATACTAACTCTAGTCAAAAATAATATCAGCGCACATCAAACTGAGCTATACATGGAAGGAGCAGAATATCAGGTCCTTCAACTAAAGACCAAGAACACAGACTTCAACCTATTAAATTATTATTGTCCAAATGACCAGTCCCTTTCCCTGGACACAATACCGTACAGAGGAAGACTGATAGTATGTGGAGATTTTAATAGTCACTCACAAAGCTGGGGTTATGACCACATGGATAAAAGAGGAGAAGAACTTGAAAGCTGGCAAGACGATAAATGTCTTCTATTGCTTAATAAGCCAAAAGATCCTCCAACATACTACTCAAGAGCATGGCAAACCACTTCCACGCCAGACTTGGCATTGTACTCAGCAGACCTAAACTGGGAAATCAATAGAACAGTGGGGAAGCAACTTGGAGGTAGCGACCATCGACCAGTCCTCCTTAGTATTAAAAATGAACTCACAGGAAATGCATGTAGCCTTCCAAGATGGAATTATAAAAAAGCAAATTGGGGACTATTTAAACACCGCAGTAGTGTTTTAGCTGGACAAATAGACATGGAAGGAAAAGACATAAACGCCATAGTCAAAGAGTTCAATAAATGTATTCATCAAGCTGCTAAGGAAGCAATACCAAGAGGAGCACGCAAACAATACAAGCCATACTGGAGTGAACAACTAGAACTGCTGCAAGAGGAATTAGAAAAAGCACGGACGGAAGTGGAAAATAACCCAAGCCAGGAACATCACAACAAACATCAACACGCAAAAGCTAAATTCCAAAGAGCCAAACTAGAAGCTAGAAGAAAGAGCTGGAAAGAGAAAACAGAATCCTTAAATTTTGAAAAGGATGGAAGAAAACTGTGGAAACTGGTCAAACAACTAAATGATGAGGGAACAGGAAGAAGCACAAACATAACACTCGTACAGAATGGCAAAATGATTACAGGAAAGCAAGCAGTAGATAATTTCGCTAGGATATTTGCTCAAGACTGCAATATTGAAATTAGTCCAGAGAAACAGCATACAGTGCGGAGCGACCAAAAAAGTAAATTGGAACATGCTCAGACTAGAATCAGTGATGAAAACAGTGCAGATGAAATTATGGATACATTGTTCACATATAGTGAATTGGAATTAGCAGTCTCTAAACTAAAGCTAAATAAGTCTCCAGGAATTGATGAAATATCAAATGAAATGATAAAGAATCTAGGAACAACAGCCAGAAGGAAACTATTGGACATCCTAAATATTAGCTGGTCTACTGGGAAAATACCACAAATCTGGAGAGAATCAATTATGGTCCCTCTGCTTAAACCTGGAAAAGATGGAACAACACCAACTAGCTACAGACCAATTAGTCTTACAAGTTGCCTGTGCAAAACAATGGAGCGCATCATAAACCTAAGACTAAAATTTCACCTGGAAAGTAGAAAATTCCTTGCACCACAGCAGGCAGGTTTCAGGCAATGCTACTCCACAGAGGATCAAACCACATACCTCTCACAGGAAATTGAGGATGCTTTCCAAGACAAAAAATCAGTTTTAGTGGCATGGATTGATTTACAGAAGGCCTTTGATAAAGTATGGAAAGAAGGATTGCTTCAAAAAATGAGAAACTACAAGATATGTGGATGGACGAAAGCCTTTCTTCACAATAGAAGAGCCAGAGTACAAGTAAATGGCAAAAAAAGTAGGAAAGTATTACTACGCCATGGAGTGCCTCAGGGAGGAGTTCTATCACCCACTCTTTTTCTCATATTTATCAATGATCTAATTGAAGAAATACCCTGTGGAACTAAGGCAGCACTATATGCAGATGACTTGGTTCTCTGGTGCACACATGAGCGCCATGGTTACCACAAAAATGCTTCAGAGAGCCATGGACATTTTGACTAATTGGGCTGACAAATGGTGTGTAAGTATCAATATAGAGAAGTCAGCAACAACCCTTTTTACACTTTCACCAAAACAAAGAGCAGGAAACATCTATGTAAATAAAACTATCTTAAAGGTAGATGACCAACCCACATATCTTGGTGTAACATTTGATGCCAAAATGACATGGAAACATCATATCAGCAAAGCAGAAACAAAGGCTAGAAGGAAGATAGCTATACTAAGAAAACTGAGTGGGACAACTTGGGGAGCTAATGAAAGAATTCTAAAAAATGTATACCAACAAGCCATTCGACCACACTTGGAATATGGTTCTACAGCATGGAGTTCATCATCAAACACTACACTACAAAACCTAGATAGAGTACAGAACCAAGCACTTAGAATCATTACAGGCGCAATGAGATCCACACCAATCATAGAAATGCAGAATATCGAAGGGATGCAGTCATTGAAAGAGCGTAGAGATACTAAAATTATAATTCATGGAGAGAAGTTTCTTTCCCACCATAGTCACCCAATGAAGGAAAGATTCCAGAATCTATCACAAGGACGGCTTAAAAGAAGCAGCTTCATACACCAGGCCAAGCGTCTACGTAGACAGGTATCGGATCTACCAGAGGTAACAATACCACTGACATCTCAACCAGAACACACCCCATGGGAAAAACGGACATGCCTACCAGTGACCATCCAAACAACAGTAGCAGGTGTGCATGGGGATGAACATCAGAATAATCTGCAGAAAAGAGTAGCAGCTCTAAGTTTCCTTGATGATGTTTACCCAAGTGATCTATGGACCAGAGTATATACAGATGGATCAGCACAGAATGCAGTAAAAAATGGAGGAAGTGGTGTATATGTAGAATACCCAGATGGCACCACTGATACCACTTGTATACCAACAGGGAATTACTGCAACAACTATGACTCTGAAGTCAAAGCTATTTATACAGCTGCAGAGAAACTGTTAACATTGGACAGGACCTCACACCCTATTGTAATACAGATGCAAGGTCAGTACTAGAGGCATTACAATCCAATAAACTTCCAGAGTTAAAAGAGGTATTGTCCATAGTACAAAATAGGTGTAGAGTTATACTGCAATGGATTCCATCACACTGTGGAATAGCAGGAAATGAGAGAGCTGATCAACTCGCCAAGGAAGGTGCTAACATGCAGCAACCGGATATACCAATCAGCTATCACCAAAAGAAATCCATGATAAAGGCACAACGAAAGCCTAACTTACCTCCACGGGATGACTACCACCTACTTAACAGACAAGAACAGGTCATCATATTTCGACTGAGAACTGGACACAATAGACTAAACAGCCATATGTATACAAAATTTAAAATTGGCACAACAGCAAAGTGTAATTGTGGACAAGTCAACCAGACTTCAGAACATATCCTTCAAGAATGTGCAAACTATGACACATTAAGATGCACATACTGGCCTTCTGATACACCAATGAATGTTAAACTTTATGGTACAAAACAAGAAATGGAAAACACTGTTCAATTTATACAAGAAACAACACTGCAGATATAGACATTATTAGCGAACGAAAGAAGAAGAAGAAGAAGTATACCAAGTATGAAAGACATTATGAGGAGCACTGTCTCATCCAATGTTTTAAAAAGGTTCACCAAGTCCATGCTGCATTCCGCCATCTTGTTTTTTACAGACATATTGGTTAACAAGAAATACAATTGCCATCTATTTAAAATATTAAATGCTCTGTGTGTTTATGTATTTACAAAATTGTTAATTTCTTTAAAAAACTAAGCCAAAGCATATGAATGGGAGTTTGTTTGTTTGCTTGCTTACAAGCCTTACAAAAGGTTGTGTGTTCATGACAACTGTCCGACTTGGTTTGTGACTACACTATTGATGTGCTGCAATGTACACTCTTTGGACTATTACTATTGGCATTGCATTGCCTGCAAGTAGCAGCTTTGCTAGAACATGATCTATGCATAATAATACAAATTATATATACAATGTGATTTAGATGGGGGAAGACATGTATGGCATGAGAAAGAAAAATATAAAAAATGTCTACTTTATTCTTACCATTCTAGGAACATTTCCATAAACAAGCAGTTCACAAAACTAAACTAAATCACTATGTGAATAATCCATGAAAGTTTTATCACATTTGTAGCACAAAAACCCTGTAGGATATTTTATCATAATTCACAAATATATTGAATAATTATTTTAATTATGCAAATTAGCTGCCATTTTGAATATTAATCTTTGGCTGCATATGAAAATTATGTCAATGTGATCCGCAGATTCGTCTTGTCTTCCCGAACACAGAAATGTATAGTTTGCAACATATTTTATCATAAATAATAGAAATGTTTAATAATTAGGCAATTCAATTTTAATTATGTAAATTAACCCCCATTTTTTAATATTAATAAGCTTTGATTGAATTTGAAATTTAACATAATGTACTCCCCAGATTCGTCTTTTCTTCCCAAACACAAAAATGTATAGTTTGTTCTATTTTTTATCATTAGTAACTCTGATATGTCATGAATTATTGGCTAAACTACAATTCTTGGTCACAACTTTGTGCACTAATCAGCTTATATTTCCTTATATGTTTCATGTAAATTTTTTTGATGCAAAATTAATACAAAAAAATACATAACTTTTTTCAGAATTGACGTACAGACTTGGTTGAGGTATTGAATTGCAATTTTCAATGTCTAACTGTGGTATTTATAATGCTACTGTAAACCCATATTGAAAATTTTGTGTTAATGCATATATTATTCCGTTTCAAATAACAGTTTAATTTTACTTACTTCTTAGACTTCTACAATCATTCTGCAAAGGTTAGGTAGTACCTCGAAACTAGAACAAAGGTCACAATGAAGACATCATGCTCATAATGACTGATTGAATGTTACAGAAGCGTCGGCGTCTTGCCTTTGTTCTTTGTTTGCGAGCACATAAATTATAAAATAAATAATATATAGATTCTGTGGTTACTTTTTTGTAAATGGAATATCAGCGTCACATCACAGTTCGAAATTACATCAAAGATATAAATAATAAAGTAAGCCTAAAGAATAGGATATAGATATATTTACCTGGAACACTTCACAAACAAATGCAAGTCGAGGTACTTGTTTGATTGAAGAGAACGCCATTTTTTTTAATTATTTATTCAGTCACTTCGCGCTTCTCGTTCGCAGTTCTTGGCGTGTTGCGTGATCTAATTTCTGAGGATCAAACACCACTGTTGGTACGCCTCTGTCTGGTATCTTCGAGGTTTTTACTTGTGCTTACTTGGTGCTTACCACTGAAAACGATTCATCGCATCTCCATTTCCCATTAAAGATGCTAGCTTTGTAAAGTACCAGGATTACCACGTGCGACTGTCCAGCAAATCACAGAAGCGCCCGTATAAACCAGTGTTACCACTCAATATTTTGAACATAGCGATCTATCAGCATATTCTAAAATGTTCCTATTTGCAAGAACAAAAGAGCCCATAAAAGCCCAGATCTTATACTATATCTTAATTTCTTTCGAACCCAGGAATTGCGCGTGAACTGCTCTTACTTCATATGTGCAGTGGGGTATTTAACTTTCATTCGGCTTAGTGCAATGCTTATTGATGAATCATTCTACTTAGAGGGGGTATATATCACGAGACGAGCTAATAGTGTGTCTGTGTTACCGATTGTGTGTCTTTCCTCCGACGAGGCGCTTCGAAGCCATCAAGCTATTCCTCGAATAGGAAGACCACTCCTTTACCACGCTTTGTGTCCCAGACCTAATTTCTTCTGTATGAGTCTATATATAGACGCCTATATATTTTTTTCAACAACATTACAATTCTTTTTTCACTCACTTGAAACATGCCTATATATGTAATTCTGTCTCCTGAATAAAACTCACTGCCTTTTGTAGTTCATACAGTGACCCATAGAGCTTTGATTCCGGTGTTGTTTCCTCTGGCCAATATGTCTGCCTCGGCGTTTCATACTCAGAACACTCTTGAAATGTATGTTTGTCACTCCGTGCTGTCTGTCCACGTGTACATAGCCATGTTGCAAATCTTGAATTGTTTGTACATGTGACTGCGGAGTTGGTTGGTTGGTTGCTGATCCAGCGGTCCATGGGCTCATGCCCTGTGACCCAATGCCATTAAATGGCATTATATTTCTGGGAAGTCTGGTTTTTCGGCCAACAGAGTGGGCCAGAACCAGAGAATAACTATCACACCTCCAGGAAGGTAGGTTTCAACCTATGAACATCTCCGAGCCACTGTGGCCAAGATAGGGTTCACTGTGCTCATTCCCCGCCACCAATTGACTACTGGTTATGCCGAACTTCTCTATTGCTCTAGGCATGCAACCAAATGTTCAAGTCAAAAGGATTGTCCCGTTCTGAATCACTTCCTCTTCTTCTTCATCGTTCTTCAGTCAGATATCAGGTTACAGCACCAATAGCTTCAATGAATTGTGTGATTCGCTTCAGGTCATCCATGGAACCCATCAAGTCTGGAAGCAGTGCCGTCTCAGTAGGCCATATTTTCTCCCTCTCTTCTTGGTAGAGTTGACAGGCATGAAGAATGTGTTCTGCGGTCTCTGGGCTCAGTCCACAGTTGCACAGGTCTGTCTCACCAATCTTCAGCTTCCGAAACATGTGACTTCTCAGTCTGTTGTGACCAGTTCGTAGTCTGAAAATGATGGTTTGTTCCTTGCGTGACATTTGGTGGTAGGGGTCATTTGGTTCTGCAGTTGGGTGCATTTGCTTCCACTTTTTCTTATATTCTGCTTTTAACATGGTCTTACTTTCATAGTACGTATTATCATTTTCTATTTGTTCCAGTGATCCCCATTTCCTTGCCAGGAGATCAGCTTTTTCATTTCCAGGTATGCCACAGTGACCTGGGATCCACTGTAGTACTGTTTCTTTGGTGGTACTGCTGAGGTGTAGTAAGCAGGCCGTAAGTTCATTCATGCTCGTGTTCTTTGGATCTGTCAATGCCTGCAATACTGATTTTGCATCTGTTAGAAATACTACATGTCTGTTGTGACTCGGCAAGCAATTCATGAGCATTTTGGCTGCCTCTATTATGGCTTTCATTTCTGCTTTGAAATTTGTGGAATGTTTGCCTGTGGGTATGGATTTCTCTATTTCTTTTCCATCTGGTGTTACTATATATATTCCTGCTCCTCCATCTAATACTGTCTCTTTCGCTGATCCATCTGTATATACATGTGTCCATATATCCTTTGGGTATGCTTTCTGTATGTGATTCTTAGTTGTCTCCTTTAGTACTTGTATAGTAGTTTCTGTTTTCGAAATAATGCTTGGTATATTGTCCATAATTCTTGAGAAGTTTTTCCTGTCCCATGTTGGGTATGTGTTAATGGTGTTTAGTGGTTTTAGGTTTTGTAGATCTGTATCTGTGAGTGATTTCTGGAGCTGTTTAGCGGAGTGTAGAAAGCTACCTCTTTTGAGTCGCTCTTTTGTAGGTCTGCTTAGTCTTTGGTTCATTTGATGACTCTCCAAACATTTGAACTTTGCATACTGTGTGAGGATTTTTTCATTTCTTCTTTCTTCCATTGATGGCAAACCTGTGCATGTTTCCATTCCTGTGATTGGGGTAGTATTCATACCTTCTGTTATAATTCTGAGATTGCGGTTTTGTATCTTTGAGATCTTTTGAGTGTTACTCTTGGCTGCAGTCCCCCATGCTGACATTCCATATTTCAAAGCTGGTCTTACATAACCTGTATATGCTCTACTTAGAATTTTGAATTTTTCCATTTCCACCCCAATCTGTTCCATCCAATTTTTTTAAGGAGTGCTGTCCTCATTGTACCTTTTGTTTGGCACTTGTCTATGTGCTGTTTCCATGTAAGTCTTGGATCAAAAGTGACTCCAAGGTATGTAGGTATCTCATCTTTTGGCAATGTTTGACCATTTATGGTTAGTAGGATTTTCTGTGGTTTGGTGGACATGCTGAAGATGGTATAGGTAGTTTTGTGGGCATGGATAGACATGGCCCATTGGTCTGTCCACTTGGCCAAATTGTCCATAGTTTCTTGCAACCTTATTTTTGTTGTGCCTACGCTCTCTTCACTGCGCCAGATCGTCTGCATACATTGCAGCATTTACTTTACGCGAGAGAATTTGGTCAATGTCATTCATGAATATAAGGAATAGAGTGGGGATAGAACACCTCCCTGTGGTACTCCATGCTTAAAGAGTTTCTTTCTGCTATGCTTCATTTCAAGCTTCACTGCTGCTTTTCGGTTGTGCAGGTAGTGTTTTATCCAGTAATACATGTGCCCTGTCACTTTGTTTTGTTGTAGTTTAAGGAGGAGTCCATCTTTCCATACACAATCAAAGGCTTTTTCCATATCTACCCACACCACTTATGTCTGCTTTTTTTCCTGGAAAGCATCCTCTACTTCCTGGGCAATTAGTGTAATCTGGTCTTCAGTTGATCTACACTTTCTGAAGCCAGCTTGCTGATTTAGCAGGATTTTATTTTTTTCTAGGAACCACATCATTCTTTTGTTTACCAGGCGCTCCATTAATTTGCAAACACAGCTGGTCAGACTTATTGGGCGATAGCTGTCCACCTTATTTTTTGGCTTGCCTTTCTTGTGGATGGGTATCATTATGGCGGTTTTCCACACCTGTGGCACTAGACCTCTATCCCAACAGTTGTTAAAAATTTTTATTAATTTCTTTTTTGCTGATGGTCCGATGTGAATTATCAGTTCATTTGGTATGTCATCAGGGCCAGGTGATTTCCTAAGTTTTAATACTGCTAGTTCTTCATTTAGTTCATTGATCGTGAATGGAATATTCATGACATCTTGTTTATCTTTGCTGATCTCTTTTTCGATATTCCGTAGTTCTTTTCTTACTTCTCTTCTCCTATTTTCATCGACTTTGTGGCAGGCAGTACTTTGGTAATGCTGTATAAAGTGATTTGCAGCCTTCTTTCCTGTGAGTACATCTCCACCATTCTCTATAGCTACTGGTGCTGTTTTGTTATCTTCATTGTTGAGCATTTTTGTTATTTTCCATAGCTTTCTTCCCTCTTTGTCGAAGTTTAAATTTTCTGTTTTTTCATGCCAGCTTTTCCTTGTGTTTGTAATTGTCGTTTTTCTTAGTCTGGCTACAGCAGCTTTTAGTGATATGTTGTTTTCTGTGGATGGGCTTTTTTTTTGCGGTGTCTCTGGCCTTTAACACATCTTTCTCCAACTCATCGAGTTCGTCAGACCAGTACGGTTTGTAATTTTTCCTAGCACCTCTTGGTATGGTTTGCTTGGTTGCTTGAAGAAGTGCAGAAGCCAGGAGTTGTGCAGTTTTGTTCACGTTTTTAATCCTTGGATTTAAGGTTTTTGTGAATTTGTCTGTCAGGTCAGCAAACTTACTCCAAATTGCTTTCTTGAAGTTCCATCTGGGTGTGGTTGTAGGGCCAGCAGGGGTATGGTTAATGTCAATGGTGAGTTTGATGGGGCGATGGTCACTTCCACCAAGCTGCTCCAGCACTTCCCTGTATGTTATTTTCGCTAAGGTGTCTGTTGCAAAGGCTAGGTCAGGGGTTGAGGTGGTGTGCCATCTTCTAGAGTAGAAAGTTGGGTGGTCTTCAGGTTCATTAAGCAGTTGAAGTTTCACCTCACACTGCCAGTCTTCCACTTCTTCTCCTCTAGTATCTTGTTCTGTATATCCCCAACTCTGTGAGTGGCTATTGAAGTCACCAATTACAAGACAGTTATCTTTTTCTGTGTTAATTGTGTGTAGAGATAGGCTCTTGTCTTGTGGACAGTAATAGTTATATACTGTGACCTCTTTAGTTGGAAGGGTTAGACAGGTTCCAATGATTTCAGCCTGTTCTTCTGTGTCTACTCGAATTTCAGAGGCAACGATATTGTTTTTCACAAGTATAAGAACTCCTCCTTTATGTCTTTTTTCTCTATCGTTCCGAAATGTTTGGTATCCTCGGATGTTGAATCTATTGTTGTTTGTGAGGTGTGTTTCCTGTATGCATGCTATGTCGATTTCCTCTGTGTGTAATAGGTTTGCAAGTGCAGTCTTTTTATTGTACACACCCTCTGCATTCCACTGCAATATTTTTAAGTGCTTATTTTTGTCTGCATCATGAGCTATATGTGATTTTTTTGAACCAGTAGTTTTTTTCCTCTGATCTCTTTTCCTGGCTCCACAAATTGAGACAGAGGTACCACCAGTCGCTGAGGGTGGGCTCCTTCGAGGCTTAGAGCCCGGCACTTCATCCGCCTGACGGGATTCCACAGATGAAGCACCAAAACGAATCATCTGTAACCTTTTTTTTTTGACATGTGAAGTCATTGCGTGACACTGTGGTTTTCAACCTTGGCTGGACTATTTTGTACCTTTCGGTCCAGTGTCTCCGTCTTCCATCTTAGAGTCAGGATGTGTTTCCCTAGCCCTTATCCATCCAATGATTGTCCACAGGGCAGTGAAGGTTTCATTTTGGAGTTTTCCTTCTCCTAGACAGCTTGCCTAACAGGGTTAACGAGCACAATCTGCCCGGGGTTTTGAGGTAGAGTTCCCCTTTCCTAGGATAATTTTGTTGTTGCCAGGTATTCATTATCCTCCTCTGTGGTTTATTTCCTGTAATCTAAGACACCTCTCACTCAGGGAAGGTGATTTAAGAACATTGCTCTCTCTTGTTCTAATATTTATAATTTCCCATTTACCCTACCCAACCCTCTAACCCTACCTAAACCCTATCCCTACCCCCTCCCCTCCACCCCTGGCACATTCCTGGAATGGGGTTAGTTACCCCACTCCAGCAACCTGAGCTTATAGCGGCTCATACTCGCTTTGATGCTGCCAGTCAATGGACATGTGGGGTATTGCAGTGGGGATATCAGCGCCGACTGATATTCCACCCCGTCCTCGTGGTCAGCGACACCGTTTGGTCAGCGGCTGCTTATTTGCCCAGAGGGTTATTCACAGCTGGCCTCAAGAGGCTTTTCCACTATCCGCCACCTGTGGACGCTCCTGGTAGGGGTCGGTATCCCCCGCAGGTCTGAATCACTGTGCCTCTAAGATGGGTCTCAGCCATAGGAAAAAACAGTGCTGTTTGTTTCCTCCTCTCCAGTGCTGCACTGTACATCTCTGGCTCCCTCCCAACCACATAGGGTGCATACATATATTCAAGTAAAAATATTTCAACAACAAAATAAGCGCATAAGAAGCATAATCGTATAGACGACGTGTCATGAAGCTTCTATAAGAAGATAACCTCAATATAACGGCATGTCATCTACTAAGGTTTTCTGGTGCATGAGTTGTTTGTCTAGTGGGTCCTTTGGTGAGACCCACAGACGCAAACACATGCGTGTGATTGCGGAGTCGATTGTGCCCCGTTCTGATGCGTAGAATTACAACTTGTTCCGATCTGTTGATAGTGCGATAGTCATCTTGTGTTGGTGTTTGTGGCTTTCTTATCGACTTGATCATCAATTGACTTGTTGTTTTATGATAGGTGATTGGTACACCTAATTGGTCTTCTACAGCACCTTTCTTAGCCAGTTGGTCTGCTTTTTCATTTCCTGGTATTCAACAGTGAGAGGGTACCCACTGCATAGTTGCCCTAAACTGGTAAGACAGTTCATTTAGTAATTTTTTTAAGTATGTTAGTTTTCCAGACTGGGGAGCTTGAAGCACTAAAATTGCATCTGTCAGGAATACCACGGGCTGTGGGGTCAGGGTTGAAGTTCATCACTTTTTCAGTTGTCACCCTTATTGCCTGGATTTCTGCATCATAATTATAGCAAAATTTCCCTGTTGGTGCTCTGATCGTATCTTTAGGCTTGTGTGGATATTCTATATATACACCTGCACTGTACATATATACATGTGCTAATGTTACGAACTTTTATTTTTCCGGTTGCAACATACGGCTGTGAAACATGGACCCTAAGTAAAACAGCGGCAAAGAAGTTCAACGCCTTCGAGCTGAAATGCTACAGGAAGATGATGATGATGATGATGATGTTCGTCCGTCGTGATCGACGATGACCAAAAACTCAACCATAATAATAATAACAATAAATAATAAAATAATAAAGTTAATAGTGCGTTTTTAAATGACTAGCAAGTCCAATGCGCGCACAAAATGTTCTTTTACAGAATTGACAACAATAGAAGGTATCTGTGTGAGGTTGAGATGTTTTTTCTTTTCTACGTGTCCGCTTCTGTCTTGCAGTTTCTTGTCTGAATTCTTCTGCCGCTAGTGCTCCCGTTCTAATGCTGTAACGCCATGCTGTTCTATCCTGAGCGAGGCTCTCCCAAGCGCCTACGTCAATGTTAAGATGTTTCAAGGATGACTTGAGCGTGTCTTTGAAACGCTTTTTCTGTCCACCAGCTTTTCGAAATCCTGCCTTGAGTTCTCCATAATATATTTGTTTTGGCAAACGCGAGTTCTCCATACGCACAAGATGGCCTGCCCAGCGTGCCTGTGCCTTCATAAGTATTGTGTGGATGCTTATTGAGGTTGATTTTTCCAAGACCTCGTAGTCTGGTACTTTGTCCCACCAATGGATGTTTAGTAATTTACGTAGGCAGGTAAGATGGAAATGATTTACAGGAAGATACTTAGAATATCATGGAAGGATAAAATCAGAAACTCAGACATTATAAACACATTGAATATTCCAGAGTGTTGGTTACTAAACACAATAACAAAAAGAAAACTACTGTTTTCTCATATAAAGCCTGTTTGGTCATATAAAGAGACACAACTGTTTAGAGAGAGAAATAATGGAGGGAAGAGTACCTGTGAAGAGGAGAAAGGGCAGACCAAGAAGACGATGGACTGACGACATTAAAGATAACATAAATACATCGCTAGAAAATGCAAGTTACACCGCCCAAGACAGAGAGAGGTTCAGAGAGTTCATTGGGAAGACAACGTTCTGGAAGGAATACGTCACATGACAAAACCTGCACCTCCACCCCTCACTGCATTCTGTGCTGACCCATCTGTGTATACTCTGTGGATATTCATCGTCCAGGAAACTGAGGGCTACTGTCCTTCGCTGCACACTGTTCTGTTCGTCCTCGCTTAGTATTCCTTTCACGTGGGTCTGAATGTATATTAGTATCCCATGCCTTACACTCCAAGGGGTTTGTTCTGGCACAGACCGTAAGGGGCTGTTAACTTCAGGTAGGTATGTTAGTGGTCTACGGGGTCTTTTAGCTTGGTGGATAAAGCTGATTCTTTTCAGTCGCCCCGATGCTAGATTTTGGAATCTTTTCTTCATTGGATGACTTGGCATACATTGAAACTTTTCGGCTTGTATTCGTAACTTTGTTTCTCTGTGTTCGCCAAGTATTTGCATTCTCCTCCATGTACTGTATCTCTACTAAGGATGTTGATTTCATTGCTCCCAACAGTATTCTAAGCGCCTGGTTTTGCACTTTATCTAGATACTGCAATGTGGTGTTTGATGCAGGACAGCACGCAGCTTAACCATATTCCAGGAGCGGTCTTATGTCTTGCTGGTAAACTTTACTGAGTATATTCCCACTGGCTCCCCATGTGGTTCCACTTTGTTTTCTCAGGATAGTTAACTTCCTCCTGGCTTTTGTTGTTGCTTTGTTTGTTGCTTCCATGTCAGCTTATCATCAAAAGCAACTTCGAGGTATGTGGTTTGTTTGTCTTCTTTCTTCTTCTTCTTCAGCGTTCATTCTCACACTCCCGCTGGATCTCTCTTGTAGCAGGACCACGGGTCTACTATATTTTCAGCAGGATGTCGTCCAGAGAATGGTAATGCGTTGTGTCGCAGCTTTATTGACGCAAATGGCCCGACACGTCCGTCTTCGGCGGTTGTCTTCTTTAAAAAGTTATACATCAATCTTGATAACACCGGATTTATTTATTTTTTGGGTGAAAGGGTGTACAATGTAGTGCTGCCCTTATCTGTGTTAATGCTGACGCACCATCTATTTGTCATAAGGTTAAGACATCAATAGCTCTTTGTATTTGTTTAGTGGCCACTGTCGCGTGTTCTTCTGTGTACCAGATCGTCAACGTAAGCGTACGTTGCCACTTTGATCCCGTGTGGTAGTTTGGCAACTATATCATTGATGTAAACCAAGAAAATTGTGGGTGATAGGACTCCTCCCTGGGGAACTCCCTTACGCAGTTGGACTTTCTTTATATCAAGGAAATAATGCGTGAAACGTAACAACAATAGTACTTACGTAGAACGCAGGCTATAGAAAGTTTCACTTGAACAATACGGACTATCGCTAAGGGGGTTATGAGGTGTAAATACAAACGAAAATACACAAGACATTTTCAGCGTTTCGAACCGTAGGTCTTTCTCAAGAATATACAAAACAAACAGTGAAAAACAATGAAAACAGTAAAAACAATGTTACCACCACAGAGGCACAAGATAATTTATTAGCATGGGAGCAATACAAAGTTCAAGGTGACAATGATGTATGTGGAAATATGTAGTTATGGAAGCGGGTTTTGTTGAAAATTGGACGGGATATGACAACATATATAGCACATTATTATCCACTACAACATGGATAGCAATACAATAAGGACCACATCAGCACAAATTTAAACAAAAGAATGTTCGGAGTTAAGTCCTAAGGCGTGAGGGTACCAAACTCAAAAATAAATAGATTTTGAAGAGCGTACCCAGATTTGTCCTTTATTTTTTAGTTTGCTACCCTTGAGTGGGCCTGCCCGACCAGTCTTAGTTTCCAGCCCCTGATGGCTGAACTAAGCCCATCACCACTTCAATGTGCTGGCCCTCGATAGGGAACGATGATGCACAGACAACAGTATCTGGGCATTCCCATAGGAGTTCAGTCTTTTTTCAGCAAATGGTATGTACGCTGATATCTCCTATGGTGTTTGATTGTATATTTTCCTAGATCTGTCTGTCAATCGTTTCCCTCTACTACATTCTAAAACAATTCCAAATTTCCTAAATCTCGTAATAAATCTCATCCACAATGGTGTATTTGTCTAACAGGCGCATATATACATTATTTATAATACCTTCCCCTCCTTATTGACTGCCCTTACCTTTCAACTGCCAGGAGAAAACTTTTGCAGACACCCTTAACAGTCACTAACTTATGTATGGATCACTAAATCAAATTCAGAAGACCTGTACGTTTTTAGGAATGTTATTATGCTGTCAAGAGTAGAGCTACTCAGCACCATGTACATATCAACAACAACAACCCCGTACAATTTTCGTTTGACCTGACACATGCTTTTGATGCAAGTATGTCAATTCTCTTATTACCCTCAACTACCAGCACGTCTCATCATCACGATATATTATGCATAGCCTCGTTCTGAATATTGACGTTATACCAAAAAGAAGACAAAATATGAAATGCATGTGTGTGTGTACGTGTGTCTTGTTTTATACATTTGCTTTTATTTAGGTATTTATTTATATATATCCGGTTCATATTTGCATGAGGTGCATGTTTATATTTCGTTGCAATTTAGTTGTAGATAGTGTCTTTGTCTAATTATCTGTGGTATAAATGTGTCGGTCTATTTTTGTATTCTTGTATCCGCAGTGTATTTTTTGTCTTGGTCTTTCGTGTTTGCATGGAAAAATGCCTCATGTTAAAGGTTCAACTCCATCGAGTGTACTACGTAAAACACAGGATTTAATAATAGTTCCACTCAGACACGACGGACTATCACAAAAACTAGTGGGTAATGATGTGCACACAACTCCAACGAGGTGTGTCATGGATGGTAGGTGCAGAGAACATGATTTCTCAGGTCAACCCTGTTTAGGAAATAAGGAATATATCTAAAAACATACACATAAAATACTCACATATGTGCGCATGCAACACGCACACTAATTAATACATAACAAATATACAAAGATATACCATATACAAACATGTAAATTAAAGTAGAACTAAAGTGACATTTAAGTGATGAGCAAGAAAGAGGAATTCAATAAAAATAGTGGTGGAATGAAAGACAAGACAAAATGGGATGATGACAACTATTCTGTATTATGTATATCTATTCTATCTATTCGCTGAAAGCCTTTGTTGCCTTTCCGCGTCAGGGGTAGAAGAGTTTTCTGGAGACGGCCTATTTGTGTGCTGCGTATATTGTGGAATTTGTCGCCTCTTATATTTCAGTAGTCCATCGTTATCGTCGTCGGCCTCTAGGTCTGCATTCGCTGTATCTGTGTAACATAGCTTGCTGTGGTATGCTGTCGGATGGTAGTCTGCTGACGTGTGCAAACCATTTGATCTGTTGTCTCTAGATGTATTCTAAGATTGGGGTGGTGCCGGTTTTTTGTCGAATGTCTTAATTTCTCACCCTGTCTCTTAGCGATATTCCTAGGATTCTGCGTAAGCATGCCATTTCAGCTGTCACAAGTTTACGTTTGTCTTGTGCTGTCGTTGTCCATGTTTGGCATTGGTAGCACAGCGTTGGCATAATAATCGTTTTGAATAGTGTTATTTTGGTGTTTAAATCTATGTTTTTGTTTCTGAAGATTGGTGTCATTTGCCCTAGGGCTTGATATGCTTTGTTACATCTATTGTGTATTTCTTTGCTGCTCTTGACGTCTGTTGTTATATTACTTCCTAGGTATGCAAATTCTGTCACTTGGTTAAGTCTGTTGTTTTTCAATATATATATCGGTGTTTCTTTCTGTTCTTCCTATCATCATTACTTCGGTCTTTTCTATATTTGTCTTCAGATATGTAGGCCTATATGCCTGCATATAATACATTTATTTAAATATAGGTAGGGGTACAAGTGGTGAGGCGAAAGACAAGATATGCACATGTGCAAGTGCATATAGTGAACATGGAAACAAGATTTAAAATAAAATGACACTGCAAAAGAAAACACATAAGAGAAAGACAATGATGATATGAATATTGGGGAGGAGGAGTGGCACATGACTTAGAGAAACGCGTTTGGATGTTCGTTCCATCACACCGAGATCATATATCATAGTACCTTCAAGGGAC
This sequence comes from Meghimatium bilineatum, assembly GCA_034231615.1. Classification (NCBI taxonomy): domain Eukaryota; kingdom Metazoa; phylum Mollusca; class Gastropoda; order Stylommatophora; family Philomycidae; genus Meghimatium; species Meghimatium bilineatum. The sequence goes on along the minus strand of CM067316.1, from coordinate 15,499,901 downwards.
AACCGCTTGCAGTCACTAGAAGAGAAAATAACCAAACCAGTAACCGAAGTCTCAATTCTGTCGCGATGTGTGGGAATGTTAATTATGTGCTATGAGGGGAAATCAATGTGGTTAGAAATATTACCAAGTTATTTATTTATTTTTTAGATTCTTCTTCTTCCTCTGTGTTCGTTCTAAAACTCCTGCAGATTAGCACGATGTAGTTCGGAGAACGGAATGCGTTGTGTCATGGTTTACCGCATTGCTGCGATATCTGCGCCTTTATTTTTTAGATTAGATAGTTAGGTATTCACAGTAACCTTTTTACTTTATTCAGGATTTGTAGTGAGGGATGGGGGTGCAGGTATATATATTGAATATCAACACAATCCTAAAGATACGAGCAGAACACCAACAGGGAAATTCTGCAATAATTATGAAGTAGAACTCCAGGCAATTAGGGTGGCAACTGAAAAATGGTCGAACACCAACCCTGGTCCACAGCTCGTGGTATTCCTGACAGATGCAACGTCAGTGCTTCAAGCTTTCCAATCTGGAAAACTATCATACTTGCTAAAACTACTTAATGAGCTGTCTTGCCTCTAATATATATATAATAATATGGTAGCCATGCAGTGGATACCCTGTCACTGTGGAATACCAGGAAATAAAAAGCAGACCAACTGACTAAGGAAGATGCCGCCGAAGACTAACCAGATGTACCAATCACCTACCATTAGAAAAAACAGATGACCAAGTCAATAAGAAAGCCACATACACCAACACAAGATGACTATCACATAATGAATAAATAATAACAAGTTGTAATTCTACGCCTCAGAACGGGACACAACCGACACCGCAGTCACATGTATACAAAGTTCAAGATTGGCAACACGGCCATGTGTACATGTTGACAGGCAGCAAACATATACTTACGAGTGTTCTGAGTATGAAACGCTGAGGCAAACATATTGGCCAGAGGAATCAATACTGGAATCACAGCTTTACGGGCCACTGTTTGAACTACAAAAGACTGAGTTTTATTCAGTAGAAAGAAATAAAGCTATAGACATTTTTTCAAGTGAATGAAAGAAGAAGAAGGAAATATTAAAAGTTATGACACTTTGTTGAAGATCTTACGTAAAAGTAGAGTTGAAGGGAGGCGAGCAGAAGGTATTCTTCTTTTTCTGCGTTCGTTCTCAGATTAGCAGGATGTTATTCAGAAAACGGAATGCATTGCGTCATGGTTTACAGCATTTCTGCTCTTTTCGGCCTTGCACATCAGACTGCAGCATGACTTTGGGGTCACTAAACCTATATGGGATAGCCATCTCCATACCATAACCTACCTAGTCGCCTCTTACAACATGCATGGAAGATAAAAAATGTTACTATTCTTTGCTACCCTTTTGGGAATCTGTAACACACGGACGGTGGAGAGGGTATGAGAAATAGAAGTGGAAGGGAAACATCTAGAGATAGACAGGTTATAGTCTTTTAAAATGCATAACCACAGCAAAAGAGAGCAATTTTGGAGGCCCGAGGCAACCATCTTCAGTAACGGCACTTGATGATGGTGACGGTGTATCCATCTAAGTCTTCTTATTAGGAGTTAGTAAAAAGATCATGAACTTTAAACTCTCAGATCAGAACTCATACGACAACCATGTTCGTTCCTAGTAATAGAGACGCTAGCATATAATGAGACTCATGTGTGTAAATTAATGCATTATGCACATATTATCAATGAGTTGCGTTAAATATTAAGCATATAGGTTTAAATTTTGTACTAGAGGCGCAATGTTTTCCCGATTATGGGCGTGCGTAAAAAGACACAGGAGAAAATTTTATGTGATCGGAACACTGATGGGAGGCAAGTTGAAAACTTTATTATTTAGGCCTACTTAAAAAGGGGACAGGGGAACAAGTTATATATAACTTTATATTTATAGTTCTAGTCTAATATGACTAAATAAGTAAGTCACTTTTATTATTTTATACTAATAAAAAGGAGACTGTTTACTAGCCTACTATAAAATTAGGTCTTAATCCTATTTGTTAAAGCTAAATTAATTTAATTATTAAATTTGGCCCCTTTAAACATATAAAACAAGGAGTTAAACATGGATGTGTACTTTGAACAGACCTCTTCTCGTTTTATAGTGAAGACATAATGTGTGCAATAATTTATATCCCAGGAATATCGGTGGGAAGACATAACATCAATAATTTAAGTATTTTAAGATATGCGAATGATTGACACAGTTCTGATTGCTAAAAGTAGGAAGACCTTCAAGAATTATTTAATGTAATAGTGATAGAAAGTCGCCCCTGTGTTGCTGGGGCCCGAAAGGAGAGCAAAGAATAGCAACACTGTTTACCTTCCACGCATTTCGTAAAAGGCGACTAAGGAGGTTATGGAATGGAGTTGGCTGTCCCATCTCATATAGGGTCAGCGTTCCAAAGCCATGCTGAAGTCGGATGTGTCAGGCCGAAAGGCGCAGATATCACAGCAATGATGTAAACCATGACGCAACACATTCCGTCCCCCAGACTACATCCTGCTAATCTGCAGGAGTTTGAGAACGAACGCAGAAGAAGAAGAAAAAGATGGAAAGTAAAGAGAAAGGCCTCTTCCTAGATACCAAGAAAACATAAGTAATGGTTATTTCAAAGAAACAAAATACCACAGCTTTCAAGATCAAAGTGACTATATATATTATTACTTTTATAGTAAGTACATACTATTAAAATAGGTCTACACGAACGAAGAAATAGGTCTACCACTTCAAGTATTTAGGCACAAAGATGACAGCAGATAGAAGAAGTTCAACAGAAATAAGAGGCAGAATAGGGCAGGCAAAAATAGTATTCAGAAAAAATGAAAAATATATTGTGTAATATGACTTTGTCATTAGAGGTGAGGAAGAGAGTTCTGCAGTACTATATAACTCCTATACTAACATATGGATGCAAGTCTTGGACAATAAACAAACAGGAAAGTGGGAAATTAGAGGCAACAGAGATGTGGTTCTACAGAAGAATGCTGAGAATACCATGGACTGCAAGGAAAACTAATGTGGAGGTGTTGACAGAGTCAAATGCGAGACGGAGCTTAATGAATAATATAAGAAAAAGACAATCTTAATTTTTTGGCCACTTCATGAGACAAGGAGGTTTGGAGAACATAGTCACAATAGGCAAGATTGGAGGCAACAGAGACAGAGGGCAACAACATGAGAAGATATTAGATAGTTTAACAACCTCACATGCCAGGGAAACAACAACGATCATGATACATAATACTGTAGATAGAGAGCTGTAAAGAGCCATGATCGCCTATGCCACCTGTAGCACCTGATGATGAAAGCTTAGGCCTATACCCACATGATCAGATGTGTTACTGTAAGGCCTATATAAATGTAATTATAAGGACCTAGGTCTAAGCCTATATAAAAAATAATCCTATGTAATGTATTTTTGAAATAATCTTTCTTCGACACCCTGATATAACCAAGAAAGAACTCTTTCCTAGGTTGAAAGGGTCATTGACCAAATGAGGCAAACCTGCCAGTTAACAAACAAAAATCTTTCTTTGTAACTTTGACTTTGTAAAATTGAATGTTTAGCCTACTATGGCATTGGAGGAGTAAACTGTAAATCATTTACTAAATGTGATATAAATCATATAAATTAAAATATAACAGCTACTAGACTAAAGTAGACCTAAACCATAGCCACAGTTGGTTGTTGATCAAGTGGCCCTTTGACACCCCCCCTTCCGAAATAGTACCAGGAAGTAATGTTGCCATAGTAAATACCATTTTTTAATTGCAATACATTCAACTTCAGCATGGCTTCTACACTCTGCTCATCTCTGGGATAGCCAACTCCACAACCAGAACATCCTTAGTCATTTATTGTAACATGCATGGAAGTCACAGTATTGCTATTCTTTGGGTACTCACAACATATGGATGAATACATTAGTTTACAATATGGCACTGCTAAATTTCAATTTATAAGTACGGTTGCCGTAACGAAGGTTGGCTGCAATGGACCTCCAGCATTTTTTGTCTCTTTCTTTAGTTGTTCACTCTGGTAGACTGTAACCTGTACATCTCACAATATAACCCTCCCTTTTGTATATCTGCACACCTCTTCCATCCTCTCAACATATCCTCAAGTAAGGTCTTCAGCAAAGTGTCATTGTTAAATTTAGGTATATAATAATAATATTCATTTTTTTGTTCCCAACATCACTGTAGCTTTTCTAGGCACTATCATAGCTTCTTCATCTGTTTTTGGACTTCTACTTTCCATGCTAACAACATTGGCAAAATAGCGTCTCAGCACTTGCAACACTGTTTGCAAATAAAAATGGTTTCTCCAAGACTTATTTATAAGTAAAACAAATGCTATAGACGTGTGTTGGGTATCTGTTACCAAGAACATAAGACCGGCATGTTTGTGTGTGATAGAAATAATGTATTGTCAGGTTAACAAGAACCACTGTTAATAATTGTGTTGCTCATAAACTCATAATCTACTGGCATGTGATGAGACATTCCTCTGTGACAAAAGATGACGGGATGTGAAGTATCCAAACTCATGAGGATAGGTAGAGGATAGAGATGTGTGGAAATATTTCGGCAACAAATGTCTCAATGTGACACCCCCATGACCTTTATGGGTATAATAATACAGCGGAATCCCGTTATAACAACCTGGTCCGGGCCCACAAAATATGTATGTAATAACAGAAATTCGCTATATACAGTACAAACAATATAGAATAAATATAATTGGGGATTTTGAAAAGTTTTTTTATATAGGGAAATATGTTATAAAATAATGGGCTACAGAGGGATTCCACAATAATAATTATATTTATAAGAGTTTATTTCTCATTCATTTTATGTGAAAAGTTTCCAACTTTGACCCCAATAGGACCTATGTTTTTAAAAGAAACAAACAGCTGGTTACTAAATTATTATTGTCCTTTTTGTCTCACACTTTAATAACTATTTATTTCCTTTTTTTTCCTATTAATTTGTAGGGAGTTGGTTGCTGTACAGATATTTTATTAAAAAAATACACCAAATCAGAGAAGAGGAAGACAGACAATACCTGATTTTTGTCAAGTAAGTAAATAGTATTTTGATCAAGTAAATCTGTTTTTACAGAACAATTGTACTTCCCAGTGCTGTTATACGCTGGTGGAACATAGACTGTGTATAGACAACAGGTGAGAAAGCTCAATCACCTTCACAAAACTTGTCTCAGAAAAGTAATGAACATTACATGGCAAGACAAGATTCTGGATACCACTGTCCTTCCTTGACAAATATGGTATCCAAATTACATCCTTTTAATCGGCAGAAGTTTGAGAATAAACTAAGAAGAAGAATAAGAGGCATTGATCTTCATTTGTTTGTATCTCACTTATATGTCATCAGTTTTGTAACTAGACTCTGGACACAACTGACTCTGCGGCCACACATATACAAAGTTCAAAATTGGCAACACAGTAGCCATGTGTACCTGTGAACAGCTGTGAATATTCTTCAAAAATGTCCAGAATATGAAATTTAAAAAAATACAACTTTCTCTTCTTTATATGGGTCTGTGGGTCCAATTTTTTTTTCTGTGACTCCCCTGGAAATTACCCATTAGATATATACTTACTTATTTTTTTCTGTGGCTCCCCTGGAAATTGCCTATAGATACATACTTATTTTTTCTGTGACTCCCCTGGAAATTGCCCATAGATACATACTTACGTACTTATTTTTTTCTGTGGCTCCCCTGGAAATTGCCCATAGATACATACTTACGTACTTATTTTTTTCTGTGGCTCCCCTGAAAAATGCCTATAGGTACATACTTATTTTTTTCTGTGACTCCCCTGGAAATTGTCTACAGATACGTACTTACTTATTTTTTCTGTGACTCCCCTGGAAATTACCTATAGATACATACATACTTACTTTTCCGATTCCGGGAGTTGCAAGCTGTCACTCTTTCTTCCATGTGCCAGGTGGTGATAGGTGCATGTCTTCTTCAGCTGTGTTGTGTCTGCGTAATGGGTGTTAGTGATGGAGGGGTTTGGTGGTAACAGTTGTATTCGCAGGTTTTGTAGTGCAGGACATTCAATATGGTGATGTTTTACTGTTTCCTCTTGTCTGTTGCAGTGGTTGCAGTATTGTGAATGGTCTGTGGTAATTCTTTGTAGGTATTTGTTAAGTTGTACATGTGTTATACGCAGCCTAAATAATGTAGTTTGATCTTTGCGGTGTTGCCTATTTATGCTGTCGTGTGAATTTGGTTGTGACATGTCTGCATATGGCACTCTTCATTTTGAGCCAGTGGTCCAGTAGTTCAATCATTTTTTTTTTTACTGTTGTTGTGGATAGTGTGTTTAGCTGTTCTAAGGTTGGTGGAGATTCCTGGTTGGGGCATACTTGCCCCTTTTTTGCCACTTTATCAGCACTTTCATTTCCACTGATACCTGTGTGGCATGGTATCCACTGTAGTGAAGTATAGAAGCCATAAGATGTAAGTATGCTTGTAGCTTGAAGTATTTTGCTTATGGATTCTCTGTTGTTGGATTCCAGTTTTCAAGGGCTTGTAGAGCACACAGTCTGTGAATATTACTAGGTTTGTTGGACTTGATGCATCATATTTGTATTTAGTGGTGATATATGAGAGTGTTTCTGATATTGCTTTCACCTCTGCATCATAGTTACTGCAGAACTCTCCAGAAAGAGCAGATAATTCTATTGATATTTCATCAGGGAGGACTATGAGAGCACATCCTGCATTGATGGTGGGTTTGAAGGCTGACCCATCTGTGTATGCTTGGTTTCAGTCCTAGGGGGTAGGAGTTAATTTTCTTTAGTACACTGGACTTAAGGGTGTTTTGATTTGTTGTCTTGGTTACAGACTTGTCGATAAGTGTAGTGTTTATTTGGGACAGTATAAGGGATGCATTTGATGGAATATTTGATATTGCTCATACATAGAATCGCTGCTGAAAACGATGCAAGTCACCAGTGATTGACATGATATATGTGCATGTTCTTAATGGAAAGAGCTCAGTGCTCTAAGACCAACACAAAGTGTGGAATACATCTTGTTAGAACACATTCCTTTTGAGTAGAAGACTTCTTTTGCATGTCCATCAATATTTGCAGTCTTCTGGGTATGAAGAAAGCTATGGAGAACATTATCTCATTGTATCAATGTCCCGCCGAAGACGGATGTGTCGGGCCATTGGTGCAAATAAAATGGTGACACAATGGATTTCCAATCTCTGGACTACATCCTGCTGGAAATCTAGTGGAACAATTGTCCTGCTACAGGAGAGATCCAGCGGAAGTTTGAGAATGTGTCCTGTTACAAAAGAGATCCATCAGGAGTTTGAGAATGTGTCCTGTTACAAAAGAGATCCATCGGGAGTTTGAGAATGTGTCCTGCTACAAGGGAGATTCAGTGGGAGTTTGAGACTGAAGAAGAAGTATCAATGTAGATAACCTCTGTGGCATCTGGACTTATAATTCATGGTGCAAAGAATAGGTACTATGTCTTGATTCTAGACATGTCGTAGGAGGCGACAAAGAAAAGTTGGGGGATAGGTTAGCAACTTGTCACCTGTGAAAAAATCATTGTCACTTCTTGTCTCCATTTCTTACTTTTGTCTTCTATCAAATGATTTCCATGGATGATTAAGAGATGCAGGCCATCAGAAATTCCACCTTTGTCTGTTTGTGACAGACTCCTAGGTGGTGAGATGGGTCAACAATCTGACAGAAGAATGATGAGATAGTTGGTCTGAAAACATGTGCTGTTCTCCTGGTGGAACATGGTAATCTGGGATGCTGCCACACTTAAATGCCTTCCTTCAGAGTCTAAAGGTGTATCCATAACAACAAAAAACCATGAAAAAACTCAATACTGCATTTTTCCTGTTAAGGAGTTACAGGGAGGGGATTGAATAGCTGTGTGATAAAGGCCGCTTACTCTCGCTGTTGCCACGTCATGTATAGGATGAGTTTTTTAATTTACCCTCAACAGAAAAAGACTCAGTCCTTACCGGGTATTGAACTCTAAACTTCACTAGTGTGAGACCAACATTCTAACCTCTTGGCTATACCGAGAATGAATCTGGGTTACACCTCAGTTACACAAGAATCTTTTCTTTTGTCTGAAAGATTATGGGATGTCAAGAGCTGTCCGCTCACAGCTTAAGGGGTGATTTCATCATCATCTTCTATATTATTTGTGCTGATCCTGATCTCAAGAATTGCTGCACTGGGTTTTTCTTTTGTGCCTCTCACTTCACTGGATCTGTATGATATCTGTTCTAATGATATCATCTAAATATTTTCTAGAAATATCTTTTTCCCTTTTTCAGACGACAACATCACTTTGACAGTAATCAAAGGACGTGTAATATGACAGGTAAAAGATTTACTGTAACACATATTCATATTTTTGATAATTGCTACCAATTCTTAAATATTAATCAATAATTGAAAACCAAAATTCTATAATGTTTAAGTAATAATTCTTTACAGTTGAAAAGATAGGCATTACTCTAAAAAGCACATGGAGAGAAGAAAGCGAAAGACAAAGAAATATCTGGAGTAAAGAACTAGATGCAAAGACACAAAAACTTGGTAGAAAATGTAAAGAGCTGGAAGCGATAGCTAAAGTTATGACAGGACAAAGGAGATTTTTTGAGGAAATATGCCCAGCAAGGAGCTAAATGTTTATAGTTAGATAGTTGAAAAACTGTAAATGTTGACATCTAAAAGTGAATCTGGATGGTGATGAAGTAACCCCTTTATCTGGGAGCAGGTAGTTCTTGACAACTCATACATTTTCTGACAGATCCTCAGTTGAGTAACCGAGGCGACACTAGAGCTTGTATAATGTTTGTTTTCTCAAAAGTATGATTGAGTTTATGGATGCATGTTTAGTCCCCAAAGGGAGGCGGTATAATGCTAAAGTATTCCAGAATCATCATGCTTTGCCAGGAGTGTAGCATATACCTCTGGACCAACTAGTTCATTATTCCATCAATTTTGTTGATCAATCTGCAGCTGTGGTCATCCAATAGAAGTCTAACCTACCTAGGAGTCTGTCACAGAAGAAACATAGACTCAATGTCACAGAAGAAACATAGACTCAATGTCACAGAAGAAACAGACTCAATGTCACAGAAGAAACATAGACTCAATGTCACAGAAGAAACAGACTCAATGTCACAGAAGAAACATAGACTCAATGTCACAGAAGAAACATAGACTCAATGTCCACTGACCTGAATCTCTTCGTCATCCATGGAAATAATGTGATAGAAGACATAAATAGTCAAGAGAGACAAGGCATGCATTTAATTCATGAGTTGGGTACAATAGGATATACAAATAGAAACATGAAATAGTCAAGTGAGACAAGACATGCATTTAATTCATGAGTTGGGTACAATAGGATATACAACATGAAATAGTCAAGTGAGACAAGGCATGCCTTTAATTCATGAGTTGGGTACAATAGGATATACAAATAGAAACATGAAATAGTCAAGTGAGACAAGACATGCATTTAATTCATGAGTTGGGTACAATAGGATATACAACATGAAATAGTCAAGTGAGACAAGGCATGCCTTTAATTCATGAGTTGGGTACAATAGGATATACAAATGGAAACATGAAATAGTCAAGTGAGACAAGACATGCATTTAATTCATGAGTTGGGTACAATAGGATATACAACATGAAATAGTCAAGTGAGACAAGGCATGCATTTAATTCATGAGTTGGGTACAATAGGATATACAAATAGAAACATGAAATAGTCAAGTGAGACAAGACATGCATTTAATTCATGAGTTGGGTACAATAGGATATACAACATGAAATAGTCAAGTGAGACAAGGCATGCATTTAATTCATGAGTTGGGGGCAATAGGATATACAAATAGAAACATGAAATAGTCAAGTGAGACAAGACATGCATTTAATTCATGAGTTGGGGGCAGTAGGATATACAACATGAAATAGTCAAGTGAGACAAAGCATGCTTTGAATTTTCTCGTAGTCGTAACCTTCGATAAAAGTTACCATGTTGTGACCCAAAGTCATACTCAAATCGGATGTGTCAGACCAAAAGTCACAGATATAGCAACGCTGTAATCCATGACACAGCACATTCCATTCTCCGGACTTCATCCTGCTAATCTGCAGGAGTTTTGAGAACATATGAAGAAGAAGCTGTTCTGCTGTTTACCTCAGTCAAACTTCTCCCAAACATTGTGAGTTGTTTTTATGATGTGCCTGGTAGGTCACGATGTTGCTATACTTAGCTCTCTTTTTAGACACCACACCGGTAATATGCAGAATTTTTCAGATAAATATTGGGACTCACAGTGCGGATGTGTCAAGTCATTGAATCAAATAAAATGGCGACACAATGCATTTTCATTCTCTAGACTACATTCTGTTGAAAATCAAGTCGAATCATTGTCTTGCTTCAAGAGAGACCCAGTGGGAGTTTGAGAATGAAAGCTGAAGAAGAAGAAGACTCAGTGCAAAATTATATCACAATGTGGGATATTCATCTATAATATTAGTGCTGTGAGTTTGTCTATAGGATGATTTTTATGTGTGTGGTTTCTATTCACTTGCCCCAGTTTTGGCAGTGGTTCCCAGTCTCCGTGATACTTTACTCAAGAATTTAGACACGGACAGTGTTAAGGAACTTTTGAAATCAAAGTAAGTGAACCTCATTCTTAATTTCTGTTGTTTTATTACATTATTAGAATTTGTTCTTTTGTCTCTGCAGCGTGACAGCACATTCTTTGATGTAAAAATGCTATATGTGTCGACTCGGTGATAGAGTGGAGTGTGGGCCTGCTTCACAAACGTGGTTGAATTTGCTTGTGGTTTGAAGGCTGATCATCCACCTTGTACTGGCAATATAATTTGATGTATTAATGTTACCTAAAAATTCAGTAAATTTAAGAAAAATTCAGCTATATTTGAATAGCAATGTCCTGTACAGGATAAGGGGCAGAGGTAGCTCAGTTGTTAGTGAACTGCTTCCTGTTCGGGTGATCCAAGATTCAATTTCAAGTTCAACTGTGGAAATACTTTAAAATCACCAATGGTTCCTTGGTCTAATAAAATTAGTACCAGATCTTCTGGGAAAGTAAAGGTGGCAGGCTTGATGCTGACAACTTCATTCCGAGGTATGCCGGGCCAATGCAAAAAAAAATACAGGCCAACATCTTATTTCCCAATACGCCTCAATGGCGTGAAAAATGGAGAACTGTACTTTTTATTTATACAAAATATGTTTCAATTATTATTAAGCACTATATGGAGTGTTATCATCGTTAATAGTTACTTCTAGATTACTCTCTGGTGCATAGGTCATCCATATGAGCATAGTAGCTGTCTTCTTTTATTCTTCTTCTTCGTATGTGTTTTTTCTCAAACTCCTACAACTTAGCAGACATGTTTGTCTGTATGTTGCCGGGGCCCAAAATGGCAGCAAAGAATAGCAAAACCCATCAAGGCATGTTACAAGAGGGGACTTGGGGGATGGAGATGGTTGTCTCATCTCACAGAGGGTCAAAGGGACCCTTAGACCATACTGAAGTTGGATGATTGGTAGCTGATCTAGCGGTCTATGGACTTATGCCCCTTGACCCAATGCCATTGTGTGATATATGCATGTGTTTGTGAGCTGTATTGAAGTCGTATGTGTCAAGCCAAAGGGCACAGATATCGCAGCTAAGTTGTAAGCCATCACACAATGTATTTCTTTCTCTGGACTACATTCTTGTAATCTGCAAGAGTTTCAGAATGTATGCTGAAGAACAAGAACAGATGTACTTCAGAGAATGGAATGTGATTGTCATGGTATACAGCTTGCCTGCAATATATTCTTCTGTGTTTGTTCTCTGTTAATCAACATGAAAGGTCATGTGATTTCTGCCTGGTACTGGTAGTGTGAGGTGCATTGTGCTGCCAATTTCACAGCAGTTCTGCATTATTTTGCACCTTCCGGCCCAGCACATCCGATTTCGGCATAACTACAATATATTATTTTTTGGGTGCTGAAACCGTATGTGTCTGGCTGGCCATTGGCGTGAATAAAACGGTGGCACAATGCATTTCCATTCTTTGGCTTACATCCTGCTGGACATATGACCATTACCTGCTACTGGAGAGAATGAACACTGAAGAAGATAATTGTTTTTTATGGAAGTAAAGGAACAGTTACTAAATGTTTATGATATAAGTTTTGTTGGTGTATGTACGATATGTGAGAAAATGCTGAAGATGAAAAACATGCACACAAAAAACATATCGTAAGTGATTAACCTATTTTTGTTCGATATATTCAATGCTGGATATAATGTCACTACTTGCCTATGCCTATTATATTTAGTATGTCATTTAATAACCAAACTAATGTGTTTATAATATCTGGGAAAACAAACAAAACACTTCAATCTCACTAACGTTATAAGCTAGGTCTATTGAATCTACAACTTTAGAAAAGTTGCAAAGCCAGAGATTATTGTATCCTGAGAGAGCACTGTCTAACCACATCCATGATATTTTTATTCATCAGACGCACATGACAAAGCACAGCTGTCTGGAGCTGAGAAACAACATCTGCATCGTAAAAACAAAAAAATACTTCATCAGAATCATACAAATATTCCCCCCAAAAATGAATGCTATTTTGAATACTGAAACTCTAGAACATGCAGCCCTGCTTAAAAAAAACCAATAGAAATGAAAGTTAAATTATGACTACTTCTGATTTCTGTGTTACCCATATGAATGACGTTAGTTTACAATCGTGATTTCCTTGTTGAAAGAGGTGCATATTATCGGATGACGCAAACTGCAGACAGTAGCTCAAAATATATTGAGTCAAGCGACAGTAGCCACCGACAACGTGCTAAAGGTTAAATGAATCATAATAACATATACATTATTTCAGACTAATATGGTACCCTATTCTGACGAGCAGCACCAACAGTTTTGTTCCGGACTTCTTATTTGCTCAGAGAAATTCTATCTAATATTGCAGCGGACACTTCATATCTGAAAGTTGTTCCATCATGCATCATCTATTGATAGGAGCCATTGTAGTGTGATGTTAAGTCATTCACCAGCTGACCAGCAAACCTGAGTTTTGAGTCCAATTGTTATCCATGGTTTGAAATAAAAATTCCTCCTGTTGTTTACCCAGTTACCAGGAAGTAGGGTATCAGGGATCATACTCTGAGTTGGTCAAGGAATGGCGACATAGCTACCAAGCAATGCGATAGACGATGCTTGTCATGCGGTTTCTGGTCAACCACTGACTAGTCATCTGAGCAATTATAGGAAGCTGTGTGCTGTGACACTACCCATTTACCTTTGTCATCCATGGACATGCCTGCTAGAGGTCAGTCACATCCCTCAAGTCAGTTACATCCGCATGACTAAAATGTTCATAAATCACATAGGAACTCAAACAGCCAGCTAATTTTCCTGACACAAAAACAATGTTACATGTTCTACAAAGGATACCCACATGAATGACCACATAAACAATATTGCATTGGATCCCATGCCATTGTAGTATTATTGGAAATATAAAGGATGATCTATTAGTAAGAAAAGGTGCATCACTCACAGATAGAAAGTGACAACTCATATGATGAATCTCATATAAAAAAAACTATGATTAAACAGTCGAAGCAGACGCACCAGTTTGCAGACGTTAAGTAACTACCACCAATTACTTGTCGCACAAAGAACTGAACTCATAAAATGCTAGATACACTAATCATGTATGAGAAAGCTCTCTACAGTAAAGGTAAAATAATTTTCTAACGGCTATTTCTATTTAGAGAATTCTATGGAATTCCGGCTAACTGGCTAAAAAAGGATAACTGTGATTTGGAAAAGCAACATCAGTGTTGGAGTGAAAATCAAACTGTATAGGTCGCTGGTGCTTTCCGTTGTGTTGTATGGTTGTGAGAGTTGGACACTCACTGCGGACATGGAGAGAAGATTACAGGCTTTCGAGTATAAATGCTACAGAAGAATTATACGAATTTCCTATAGGGAACATAAGACCAATGTGTACGTAAGAAATAAAGTAGAGATGTGTGCAGGTGTCCAGGAGCCATTGCTTTCAATAGTGAAACGACGAAAACTAGCATGGTTCGGACATGTATGCAGGCACGATTCCTTGTCAAAAACAATACTGCAGGGAACTGTCGAGGGTGGAAGAAGCAGAGGAGGACAAATAAAGACATGGACAGACAACATCAAGGAATGGACAGGGCTAGATATTTCCACACTCATCCGCACCGCTGAGGATAGAATTCGCTGGAGGACTCTGTGTGCTGAAGCTTCCAATGTGGTACCCCTACGACCCTGAAGGGTTATGGGTTTTATTGATATATATTGATTGATGGAATTCCGAGCCACAGTTCATTGAAGTTATTAATGCTATCTAATGATTAACTGAAGAATGATGACGAAGACCTTCCAAGTATGGTGCAGGTCAATTTCAATGTCTTTCACCTCAATTTCTCCTCATTCCATTAATGTGTAGTTAATCTAATCTGTTTGTGACATTATTTCTGTTTCATTGTGTAGTTCTTTTAGCCTCTAATTAAACTTGTTTGTGACATTAATTTTTTTACTTTTTTTTTCCACATAGCCCACCCAATAAGCTAGACCTATGGGAGGAACTGAAAATAATGAGTAAGGTTTTATGTCAAATAAACACATTTCTGTGTGTTTGTTTGGTAAACATGATTTTTTTTTTCATTTGTTTTGAATGTGAAATTTGGAACAGGAAAATATTTTTTTCTTGAATAATAAATATTTCACTCTTGTATTGGTGGGGCCAAACATTTTTATCTTGTGTTGCCGGGGCCCAAAATTTCACTCTTGTGTTGCCGGGGCCCAAAATTCCACTCTAGTGTTGCCGGGGCCCAAAATTTCACTCTTGTGTTGCTGGGGCCCAAAATGTTACTTTTGTGTTGTGGGGCCCAAAAAGTTACACTATTACTTGCTATGCATGACCGAAAGGCGCATAGATATCGCAACCAAGCTATAGTCCATTACACTATAAATTCTACTCTCTGACATGCCTCCATATATGAAGTGTTAGCTGCAA
This sequence comes from Meghimatium bilineatum, assembly GCA_034231615.1. Lineage (NCBI taxonomy): Eukaryota > Metazoa > Mollusca > Gastropoda > Stylommatophora > Philomycidae > Meghimatium > Meghimatium bilineatum. The sequence goes on along the minus strand of CM067316.1, from coordinate 15,484,706 downwards.
TTAAGCAGTCATGGAGAAAACTAGTGTTGCTGCCAAGCAGGAAGGTGCAGGATATCAGGTGGCTCTGATATCTGTACTGAAATACCTCAAATATCCAGTGACGGGCAGCATCAAGCTAGTGTGAGGCGCCATAAGCTCATGCTGCTGCTGGCATGGTGTTATTAACATGGTGTTATGCCAGGAGTGTGCCGGGGGAGGCAGGGGATGTAAAATAATAATTAAATTGCTGCCTGACAGTCACCACCAAGAGTTGGAAAGGCTATAGGAGACAACCATGACAGAAAAATAGAATAGGGCCACTCAGCAAACCTCTAATGTCTTGTGGGCAGTGCTAGGATGCTCAAGAACATGGATAGGAGACTCCATAACTCCTCTCACTGAAGATGGAATGGGACATACAGTTAATACTATGCTCAGATTCGTTACATGAAATGGGACTGCCCTTGTGGTTCATCGTCAGGCAGGAGGAACTCCAGGCCACAATAAATCGCAACAGGTAATCTAGATCTGAAATGATGATTTATACATTTTAAAATATTTTCTTCTTTAGTTGGTACAACAATTTTATACATTTGATTATCAACACACTTTTCTCTATGATGTGTTAAAGATTCTTCTGTTGGAAATATATACATGCAGTTTTTACAAACAAATCCTCTATGTCCAGACTTACACATAAAACAAATCCTCTATGTCCAGACTTACACATAAAACAAATCCTCTATGATCAGACTTACACATAAAACAAATCCTCTATGTCTAGACTTACACATAAAACAAATCCTCTATGATCAGACTTACACATAAAACAAATCCTCTATGTCCAGACTTACACATAAAACAAATCCTCTATGTCCAGACTTACACATAAAACAAATCCTCTATGATCAGACTTACACATAAAACAAATCCTCTATGTCCAGACTTACACATAAAACAAATCCTCTATGATCAGACTTACACATAAAACAAATCCTCTATGTCCAGACTTACACATAAAACAAATCCTCTATGTCTAGACTTACATATAAAACAAATCCTCTATGTCTAGACTTACACATAAAACAAATCCTCTATGTCTAGACTTACACATAAAACAAATCCTCTATGATCAGACTTACACATAAAACAAATCCTCTATGTCCAGACTTACACATAAAAGAATTCAATTTTTAATTAAACTATAATGAGGATTGTTATCTTGTTCTAAATATAGCCAATCAATAGTTGTTTTTCTGTCTTCAAATTGAGATGTTTATTTTTTGGATCTTCTAATGCAAAAAAACATTAATACTAATGTTAGTATTTTGTTTTTCAAAATTTGGAATAGAATCTTTTTTTAACAGGATATGTGATATTTTTAATATTTATTATATGTTCATATTGCTTATATTTGTCTACTCTTTGTTTATATCTTTAGCAGGATAAAGCTTTGATAATAGACAAAAGAAAACATTTATTATCTGTTTTATTTTGAACATTAATAATGTTTGAACTGTTAAATTCAGCTGGGAAAAAAAAATCGGAGACTTTTTCTTTGATAAGTTTTTACTACAGTTTTTATTACCGTATTTGATTAAATACATGTCCACTTCCTCAAGTCCATCTTCAAATCCATCCAACCATGCTTCAAAGGCATTTATAATAGAATTATAAAGTCTATCTTCTTCTTCTGTGTTCATTCTCAAACTCCTGCAGATTAGCAGGATGTACTCCGGAGAATGGAATGCGTTGTGTCATGGTTTACAGCATTTCTGCTATATCTGCGCCTTTCGGCCTGACACATTCAACTTCAGCATAGCTTTGGGTCACTGATCCTATATGGGATGGGACAGCCAACTCCATCCCAAACCCCCGTAGTCGCCTTTTACGACATGCGTGGAAGGTAAATAGTATTGCTATTCTTTGCTCCCCTTTCGGGCCCTGGCAACACACGGGCGATAAAGTCTATCAAAATCGTTCATAGATCTAATGATTTTTGGTTGTCCTTGCTGTTTCTTCTTCTCGTTTACAGTTTAACATGTCTACACAGCAGGTGTTTTGTTGTGTTATAATTTAAATGAGCTATAAACCATGACAGTGGTTGAGCTTCTTCTTCTTCTTCTTCTTCTTTCGTTCACTTGAAACATGTCTATATCTGTAATTCTGTCTCCTTAATAAAACTCACTGTCTTTTGTAGTTCATACAGTGTCCCATAGAGTTTTGATTCCAGTGTTGTTTCCTCTGGCCAATATGTCTGCCTCAGCGTTTCATGCTCAGAACACTCTTGAAGTATATGTTTGGCACTCTGTGCTGCCTGTCCACATGTACACATGGCCGTGTTGCCAATCTTGAACTTTGTATACATGTGACTGCGGAGTCGGTTGTGTCCTGTTCTGAGACGTAGAATTATAACTTGTTCTGGTCTGTTCATAATATGATAGTCATCTTGTGTTGGTGTTTGTGGCTTTCTTATTGACTTGATCATCTGTTTTTTCTGATGGTAGGTGATTGGTATATCTGGTTGGTCTTCTGCAGCACCTTCCTTAGCCAGTTGGTCTGCTTTTTCATTTCCTGGTATTCCACAGTGAGAGGGTATCCACTGCATGGTTATCCTGTACTGGTAAGACAATTCGCTAAGTAGTTTTTTCAAGTCTGTTAGTTTTTCAGACTGGAGAGCTTGAAGCACTGACCTTGCATCTGTCAGGAATACCACAGGCTGTAGTTCAGAGTTGGAGTTCAGCAGTTTTTTAGCTGCCACAATAATTGCCTGGATTTCTGCATCATAATTATTGCAGAATTTTCCTGTCGGTGTTCTGATTGTATCTCTAGGCTTGTGTGGATATTCTATATATACACCTGCACCTCCATTCCTCACGGCATTCTGTGCTGACCCATCTGTGTATACTCTGACCCATATATCTTGTGGATATTCCTCATCCAGGAAACTGAGGGTGACTGTCCTTCGCTGCACACTGTTCTGTTCGTCCTCGCTTAGTATTCCTTTCACATGGGTCTGAATGTATATTGGCATTCCATGCCTTTCACTCCACGGGGTTTGTTCTGGTACAGGCCTTAAGGGGCTGTCAACTTCAGGTAGGTCTGTAAGTTGTCTGCGGAGTCGTTTAGCTTGATGGATAAAGCTGCTTCTTTTCAGTCGTCCCATTGCTAGATTTTGGAATCTTTCCTTCATTGGATGACTTGGCATACACTGAAACTTTTCTGCCTGAATTAGTACTTTTGTGTCTCTGCGTTCGCCAAGTGTTTGCATTCTTCCCATTTTCTGCATCTCTGCTATGGGTGTTGATTTCATTGCTCCCAACATTATTCTAAGTGCCTGGTTTTGCACTTTATCTAGATCTTGTAATGTTGTGTTTGATGCAGGACACCACGCAGCTGAACCATATTCCAGGTGTGGTCTTATGCCTTGCTTGTAAACTTTACTGAGTATATTTCCACTGGCTCCCCATGTGGTTCCACTTAGTTTTCTCAGGATAGCTAGCTTCCTCCTGGCTTTTGTTGTTGCTTTGTTTATGTGCTGCTTCCATGTCAGCTTATCATCAAAAGTAACTCCGAGGTATGTGGGTTGTTTGTCTTCTTTCAAGAGCTCTCCATCTATCTTGATATGACCAGCTTTTTGTTTTGGTGAGAGGGTAAAGAGTGTAGTGCTGCACTTATCTGTGTTAATGCTGACGCACCATCTATTTGCCCATAAGGTTAGGGCATCGATAGCTCTTTGTATTTGTTTAGTGGCCACTGTTGCATGTTCTTCCGTGCACCAGATCACCAGGTCGTCAGCATACATTGCCACTTTGATCCCGTGTGGTAGTTCAGCAACTAGGTCATTGATGTAAACCAAGAAAAGTGTGGGTGACAGGACTCCTCCCTGGGGGACTCCATGACGCAGTAGAACTTTCTTGCTCTTGCGACCATCTAATTGTACCCTGGCTCTTCTATTATGCAGGTATGCTTTTACCCATTTGTACATTCTTGAGCTAACCCTGCAATTTCGCAATTTCTTTAGGAGCCCTTCTTTCCAGACCTTATCAAATGCTTTCCTGAGGTCTATCCATGCTGCTAGTACCAGTTTCTTTTCTTGGAAGGCATCCTCAATCTCTTGGGAGAGGTAGGTTGCCTGATCTTCAGTAGAGTAGCACTGTCTGAAACCTGCTTGCTGTGATACCAGAAGGTTTTCAATTTCAAGGTACCACTGCATCCTAAGATTGATAATGCGTTCCATTGTTTTACATAGACAGCTTGTGAGGCTGATGGGCCTGTAGTTGGAGACTGTGTTGCCATCTTTTCCTGATTTGAGGAGTGGTATCATTATTGCTTCTCTCCACGCCTGTGGTACATTACCTGTGGACCAGCTTGTGTTAAAGATCTGCAGTAGCTTTGCTCTTGCTGCAATTCCCAGGTTTCTAATCATTTCATTGGACACTCCATCAGCTCCAGGGGACTTTTTCATTTTCAATTTGGATATTGCATGCTCCAGTTCTCTCATTGTGATTGGTGCCTCCATGACTTCAGGTATAGGTTCGCCTTGTCCAATGTTTTTCTGGTTCTCTCGAACCTCCTGTTGTTTGTCTGGGCTGACTTTGACGTTATTGTCTTCTGCAAAGGAATCTGCAAAGTAATCAGCTGCATGTTTACCTGTTAAAATGTTTCTATCTTTATAAAGGGTGATCCTCGTATTTCTCCCTGTACCTTCATCATTTAGTTGTTTTACAAGTTTCCATAATTTCCTAGTATCTCTTTCTAGGTTCAGCGACTCTGTTTTTTCTTTCCAGCTGCTCCGTCTGGCTTGTAACTTGGCTCTTTGAAATTTAGCCTTTGTTTGCTGATATTTGTTGTGATGTTCTTGGCTAGGTCTGTTCTCAGCCTGCTGTCTAGATGTTTCCATCTCATTTTGCAGCTTTTCCAGTTCATCATTCCAGTAGGGTTTGTAGTTTTTGCGTGCCCCCCTGGGTATGGTTTTACTAGCAGCTTGTAGTATACATCTATTAAATTCACTCACTGCTCTATTGATGTCTTTGTCCAAGTTCATGTCCTTAGCTAGAACACTGGTTAAATGCTGGTACATTTTCCAGTCTGCCCTTTTATAGTTCCACCTAGTGAGCGTGCTGCTGTCCTTGGTAAATTCATTGTGGATTTCCAGAAATACTGGTCTGTGGTCACTACCTCCAAGCTGCTTTCCAACAACACGTGTGATGTTCCATTCCAAGCCTGGTGAGTGGAATGCCAGGTCTGGTGTAGAGGTGGTGTGCCATGCTCTCGAGTAGAAGGTTGGCGAGTCTGCTGGCTGGTTAATAAGGATGAGATTATTTTCATCCTGCCAGCTCTCAAGTTCCTCACCTCTCTTGTCAATATGATCGTATCCCCAGCTCTGAGAGTGGCTGTTGAAGTCACCACACACCATAAGTCTCTCTTTGTCTGGAATTGTGTCTAGTGCCAATGGTTTATCATTTGGGCAGTAGTAGTTCAGGAGATGGAATTCTGCACTGTCTGTTTTTAGGTGGAGCATCTGGTATTCTGCCCCTTCCATATATACTTCAAGCTGACATGCGCTGATATTGTTTTTAACAAGTGTCAGAATTCCACCCTTTCGCCTGTCCTTTCTGTCAGACCGGTAGCACTGGTAGCCTCTGATTTTGAAGGCTATGTCGCTGCTGAGGTGTGTTTCTTGGATACAGCATATACTAACTTGTTCTTCACTGAGGACATTTTCAAGTTCCAATTTTTTGCTGTATCCATCTCTTTTACTGTTGACACCCTCAGCATTCCAGTGCATTATTTTTATTGGTTGTTTGTTTGTTTGGCCAGTAGCTCTATTCCCTTGCCTCCTGGCTCCTCGGGGCAATTGAGAAGGACTTCCAGTAACTGAGGTTGGGCCCTTTCGAGGTATAGGGCCCAGCACCGTCCCTGCCTGAACGTCCGCCACAGGGCAGGCACCATAACTATTTCTAGATGTAGACATGTTTCCATTGTGTTTTGTGCGTGGCATCCTGATTATCTGTGCGCCTTTTGGCTGGATGCCTCCGTCTTCAGCACTCTGCTTACTTGGGCAGGACTATGGTCCTGCTCGAGTGGGACTGCCCGACCAGTCTTAGTTTCCAGCCCCTGATGGCTGAACTAAGCCCCATCACCTCTGCACGGTGCTGGTCTCGATGGGGAGTGGTTGAGCTTGATTGGGTAGAGTTTGTTTCAATCCAATAGAAATTACAAACAATGCAACTCTTTAATTCTTTTCTGCAACGGGGAGGTATCTCCATAGTTTTATTTCTTATCCAGAAGGACCTAACTCTCAGTAATGTGAAATGCTTTGAGAAGTATCCTCCTACTCAGAGTGTGTGAATATATAATTATATAGATGAAGTGCTGTGGGGTTTACACAAGAGGAAAGTCTCACTATATATGCATGTCTTCTACTTGAGGTTTACTCTTGTATGTTGGTTGGTCTGATGGGCCACAGGGAAGATCTTATTACACAAGAGGAAAGTCTCACTATATATGCATGTCTTCTACTTGAGGTTTACTCTTGTATGTTGGTTGGTCTGATGGGCCACAGGGAAGATCTTATTACACAAGAGGAAAGTCTCACTATATATGCATGTCTTCTACTTGAGGTTTACTCTTGTATGTTGGTTGGTCTGATGGGCCACAGGGAAGATCTTATGATCTTGGCCATGCTAACAGGCTGCATCATGGCGATCTGGCTAAGTTTGTTTGTTTGTTTGTTTTTCGTTCGCTCCATTGTAACCATCACGGATATCCGTGCGATTTCCGCCGGGAGCGTGATTACGTTGTGCCACCGTTATGCGCCTTGTAGGCCTAGCACATCCGATTTCGGCATGCCTTGACAATTCGGGTGGGCTACCCTTAGCCTGTGACAGCCTCTATATCTGTCTCCAGGCACGCGTAGTGGAGACTCTTCGCCCAGACTATTTTCTTGCTCTTAGTCTGACTCAAACGAGGTGTTCCACTGTCTATGAACTTGTCTCGTGTAATTGGACGTGCTGTGCCTGTGCCCATTGGGTACTGAACCGTTTCTCATCCGTGAGCCTGGTTCCTTAAGGGGAAGAACTCAACAGAGGAGTTGGACCCTGGCTCTTTCGCCCTCTTAGCCGAGGTGTCATTCACCGACATCGTGTACCCCTTGTCCAAGTTCGAGTCTCACACCACGCGTTTGAGAGCAAGGCGTTCTCGAGCTGAGCGTCCTTGTCCCAATAGCGCCTGAGCCCATCAGGTACTGAACCCTTTCTCTCTTCAAGTGTATTTCCGGTGTAGGAAAACCTGACAGTAGAGTTGGGCCAGGGCTAAATCGTTGTCCCTTTTGTGCCTGAGCACAGAATCGAGTACAGAACCCTTTCTCTCTGCAAGTTACTTCCGGTATAGGAAACCTTGACAGTAGAGTTGGGCCAGGACTGCCATCGTTGTCCCTTTCTTGCCTACACCCATCGGGTACAGAACCCTTTCTCTTTGCAAGCATATTTCCGGTTTAGGAAGGCTCGACATTAGAGTTGGGTTAGGTCTTTTGCTTTACCAAACGCCGATGGATGGGTCTGGGTCTCTGCCTGTTAGGAATTCTGGTAACTAGAAGCCCGTCTCGAGCTGACGGAGCTTGTAGTTCCCTTTCCTAGGGACTTTTCACTTTCTATTTGCAGTTCGCGCTGCCCTCTAGCGCTGTTCTGCCCTTTCATTGTTTCATTGTACTCCGTGTGAAACATATTTGTCTCTCGCCATGCATTTACCTTTACGTGCATTTTACATTGGCCGCCCCTCCAATGTTCGGACTGGACTGACTAGCTTCACTGTATGTCGACAGTGTTGCTATATGTGGTGATGCTGGTGGTGTCGGAGATATTGTCTGTCTCTTGTGCAGTCAAATCTCTTTCCATCTGCTCCCTCCACATTCTCGGACACGATCCCCAAATGATTTGGCCAGAATCAGCACGAGCTGCTGTATTTCTGTTTCCAGGGTGCACCACGTGGAGGTACATTTGGGATCTTGGTTATCTGCTAACCCTGGGTCCGCCTAGAGCAATGCGTTCCCTTTGCACCCCTCTGGCTAAGTGAATAGGGATCGAAGAGAGAAAACAAACCCTGTCTAATGAAGACTGTGTACAAAATGTGTGTCTGACCAAAAGATACAAGTATTGCAATTCTAGTGTGTTGCCAAGGCCAAATAGGAGCAAAGAATAGCAACACTGTTTACCTTCCATGCAATGTTGTAGGAGGCAGCTAAAAATGTTATGGGATGGAGTTGCCTGTCCCATCCCTTATCAAGTCAAAGTAACCCAGAAACCATGCTGAAGTCAGATGTTTAAGGCTGAAAGGCACAAATATTGCAGCTAAGCTGTAAACCATGACACAACACCACCCATTCTCCTGGACAACATCCTGCTAATTTGCAGAAGTTTAAGAACGAACGCAGAAGAAAAAGAAGATTTGTTAAGCCGAAAGGTGCAGATCACAGCCAAACTATAAACGACACATTGCATTTTCTTCTTTGGACTAAGATGTTACAAACTTGATGTAAATTGTGGCACAAGATAACAAAGATCTTGTTCTGTTTAAATTGATAATAATCAAATTAAATTTTGCCATAAGTGGATTGGATACATTATGGGAGCTGTGGTCATATTTTTTAATGAAACAAATACGTACATTATTTAATTAAATGAAATATTGATAAAGACACATTTCATAGTAGCTAAGACTACTGGCGAATGCAGCGATCTTCCTGCCACACACTGTACGCCCCCCCGTATAACCCTGGGGGGATGGGACAGGGGAAGGGGTCTCCAAGTGTGAAGTGCGTAACTCACAGATCAAAGCAGGCTTATTTAATTTTTAATTTGGGTGCAGCGAGGTCACGAAAGCTGAATGATACTGCGCATAATATTAGAAAGTAGAAATCTGGTCACAGCTTCCCGTAATGAACCGTGGATTGTTTGATACGTTTATGAGCCTTGTATATAATATGTAGCTTTAAAAAGAAATTTTGACAAATTATCTCAGGTATGACACGTAGTCTAGCAGCAGTATATGGGACATGCATGTTGTCTGTCATGTTGCGAGTACAGTTGAATATTGTTGGAGGATACTTATACCTGGACAGTATACGTACATTAAATGGACATGTAAGTTGTAGCTTTTTTTATGTTTCTTTATATTTGTTGGTTGGTGTTTATTGACTGGTGTATGTTGGTTGATTTTTTTAGAATTATGCTAGTTAGTTAATATTTGTTGCTTGATGTTTGTTGATTGATGTTTATTGGTTATGGTCTTCGATTTATGATACTGAAATGAGATACTTTAGGAGAGTTGTTAAAAAAAAGAAAGATTCACAACCAGAGAAAAATTCAATATCTTCATTAATAGTTATGATAATCTGTTTACTCTGGGTTCTTCATGGTACACAGGTTGAATACTATGGCCCGCCGAAGACAGATGTGTCGGACCCATTGTTGCAAATAAAACGGTGACGCAACAAATTTCCATTTCCAGACTACATCCTGCTAGAAATCTAGTAGGACAATGGTCTTGCTACAAGGGAGATCCAGAAGGAATTTGAGAATGAACGATGAAGAAGAATACTAGGGAAGGCACACAAAAAAATCCATGATGAAACAATTTTCTATACAACAATGATCAAAATAGTGCAGTTTTGACTTTAAGCACATTACATTGAAATAGCGTACACTGAAGTTGGATGTGTCATGCAGTTGGCACAAATAGCATAATGCATAATGCATTGTTGTACTCTGCACTACCTCCTACTGGAAATCATGTAGGACCATTGTCCTGCTATAAGAAAGATCTGATGGGAGTTTGAAAATGAGTGAAAAAAAACAATCTCAAACCACAAAGATCTGCCGCAGATGGATGTGCCGGCTATTGACGCAAATAAAATGGCAACAAAATGCATTTCCATTCTCTGGACCATATCCTGCTGGAAATCTAGTAGGACCATTGTCCTGCTACAAGAGAAAAGAGTGAACCAGCGGGAGTTTGAGAATGAATGCTGAAGAAGAAGAAACCACAAAGAGAATTGGTATACTTCAATGAAAAAAAAAGAAGAATATGTGGCAGTGATAAAATTTACAACAAAGGTAAAGGTATGTCTCATAGTATGTGCTGTTGGGGATAGATAACATCTCAAGTACTAAGCCGCAGTAACTATTATGTGGGGTGGCCAGTTCCCTTCCTGTCTATTTTTACCTCCCCTAACTCATGCGCCAGGTACTCATTTACAGCTGAGTCGAATGGAGTAGTCGTGTCAAGCGAGAAATCACAACCAGGATTTAAAATTTACAAATGAACATTTATCACAAAAGTGTCCAGCAAATAAATATCTAGAGAAACCTTACATAACCATAGTCATGTTGGAGCCATGCTGTCATATGGTCTGTGCGATCAAGAGTGATCCAACATAAATACCTCCAAATGGATACAGGCTTTGATTTCACGTAAATAATAGCACAACATGCCTTCTGCGCGCGCGTGCACGCACACACAGAGAGAGAGATATCTCCTGTGAGATAGGATGCTTGTTCAAAGTATTGTATATCACTGAAAGTTGGAGTCTTCTGGACATGAAAGAAAGCTCTGGAGAAACCCTCTTCCATGCTACACATAGAGAACAGGAGTCATCGCTTATAATTCCCAGGGATTGAATCAAATGTACATGTCCGTTATCAGTTTCTTCTTCTGAATTCAAACCTCTGTACACATATTTCAAGACTGCATGCACAACATATATGTGTGAGTGTGTGTGTGTTTATTTAAAATTTTTAAAATTTGTATGAAATATAAATTATACCCTTGTTTTATTTATTACATAGAAAGTTGATGCTGGCCGTACAAGCACGATTCCTCAAAAAGTACAAGAAAGGTATCTGTCTCTTGTGAAACAATTCATTGAACAAGGTATTTTGTTCATGTTTATGTGTTTTGTAATGAATGTCATGTATTTCTATAAGTTATGTGAGTCTGTACCTGTGCAATGTAAAGAAGTAGTAATAGTTTTATGTTTAAAAAAATAATAATAGAAGATAAATACTAAAAGAGCACGAAGGATCAAGTAGATTCTATGGTGTGAAGAGCGGGCTCTATTTATTTAATTCATCATCATCAAGTGCCGTCTCCGCAACGAAGGTTGGCTGCAACATATCTCCATCTCCTGTCTTGGTGGTGCACTCTGCTAGACTGTAACCTGTCCATCGTGTAATGTTACTCTCCCACTTGTATCTCTGCCTACCTATTGCTCGCTTCCCTTTGACTTTACCCTCAAGTAAGATCTTCAATAAGGTGTCATGTCTTTTAATGTGTCCAAAGTATTTTATTTGCCTGATCTTTATTTCTCTTAGTAGTTCTTTCTTCATATTAAGTGTCTTTAGCACCTCTTTATTTGTTTTCTTCTCTTTCCATGATGTTCTCCCTATTCTTCTATATACCCACATCTCAAAGGCATCAATTTTGTCTTCTAATTGTTTATTTAGTGTCCATGTTTCTGAGCCATACATTAATATGGAATACATGTAGCATTTTATAATTCTCATTTTTAACTTGTTTGTAATTTGTTTAGATATTAATAATTTCCTCATGTCATTGAAGGTACTTTTAGCCATTCCTATTCTCCTTTTAACTTCTGTTTCACATCTGCCATCATTTGTGACTATGTGTCCAAGATATTGATACTGTTTTACTTGTTGTAGTTTCTCTCCCTGTATGTTTATGTGTACCTCCTGTTCTTCTGTGTCTTTGCTGATTATCATGGTTTTTGTTTTTTGAATGTTTATATCCAGTCCATATTCATTACTTGATTTATTGACTTGATCTATTAGTCTTTGTAGTTCATGTTCACTTTCTGCTAAAAGAACAGTGTCATCTGCATATCTAATGTTGTTTATTATTTTCCCATTGATCTTGAGTCCTGGTATTTCTTCTATATTTTTAAAGATATTCTCTGTGTAGATATTAAATAGGCTTGGTGATAAAATGCATCCTTGTCTTACCCCTTTTCTTATTTCTATTATTTAATTAGCTTGTGATTAAAAAACCAAGTGTACACATTATACTGGTGATATTATAAGACGTATTCATGATCAACTCACGTTCATTTACATGCCTGGTTATGCAACGAAAGAGCTGATTGGCCGACCTGCATTGTAACTTTGTCTGACACTGGAGGAAGATTGAACTCTTATTCTTCTTCTTCTGCGTTCGTTCTTAAACTCCTGCAGATTAGCAGGATGTAGTCCGGAGAACGGAATACGTTGTGTCATGGTTTACAGCATTGCTGCCATATCTGCGCCTTTCGGCCTGACACATCCGACTTCAGCATATAACTCCATCCCATAACCTCCTTAGTCGCCTTTTACGACATGCGTGGAAGGTAAAACAGTGTTGCTATTCTTTGCTCCCCTTTCGGGCCCGGCAACACACGGGCGGAACGAACTCCTTATGAGAAACAACATGGTCACATGAAATTATTGCGTGTGATGATTCCGTTTCCATGTCCAGAACACAGGAAATGGGCTTGAAAGACAGCATTGTCAGAAATTAGCGCTAATTTTGGCATAGAAGAATAGCAAAGAACTAGAAAATAACTAGAACTGTCAATCGCAGTGTAATGGTGGAACACTCGAGAAAATCAAAACATATGAACATGTCCACAGAAGATCGAAACATATGAACGTGTCAAGAGAAGATCGAAACATATGAACATGTCCAGAGAAGATCGAAACATATGAACGTGTCCAGAGAAGATCGAAACATATGAATGTGTCAAGAGAAGATCAAAACATATGAACATGTCAAGAGAAGATCAAAATATATGCACATGTCAAGAGAAGATCAAAACATGAATGTGTCAAGAGAATATCAAAACATATGAACTTGTTAAGAGAAGATCAAAACAAATGAACGTGTCAAGAGAAGATCAAAACATATGAACTTGTCAAGAGAATATCAAAATATATGCACATGTCAAGAGAAGATCAAAACATGAACGTGTCAAGAGAAAATCAAAACATATGAACGTGTCAAGAGAAGATCAAAACATATGAACTTGTCAAGAGAAGATCAAAACATATGAACTTGTTAAGAGAAGATCAAAACATGAACGTGTCAAGAGCAAATCAAAATATATGAACTTGTCAAGAGAAGATCAAAAGATGAATGTGTCAAGAGATCAAAACATATGAATGTGTCAAGAAAAGATCAAAACAATATGAACTTGTCAAGAGAATATCAAAAGATATGAACATGTCAAGAGAAGATCAAAACATGAATGTGTCAAGACATCAAAACATATGAACGTGTCAAGAGAAGATTTAAATATATGAACATGTCAAGAGAAGATCAAAATATATGCACATGTCAAGAGAAAATGAAAACATGAACGTGTCAAGATAAGATCAAAATATATGCACAAGTCAAGAGAAAATTAAAACATGAACGTGTCAAGAGAAAATAAAAATATATGAACGTGTCAAGAGAAGATCAAAACATGAACTTGTCAAGAGAAGATCAAAAGATATGAACATGTCAAGAGATCAAAACATGAATGTGTCGAGAGCAGATCAAAACATATGAACTTGTCAAGAGAAGATCAAAACATATGAACTTGTCAAGAGAAGATCAAAACATATGAACGTGTCAAGAGAAGATCAAAACATGAACGTGTCAAGAGAAGATCAAAACATATGAACGTGTCAAGAGAAGATCAAAACATGAACGTGTCAAGAGAAGATCAAAACATATGAACGTGTCAAGAGAAGATCAAAACATATGAACGTGTCAAGAGAAGATCAAAACATGAACGTGTCAAGAGAAGATCAAAACATATGAACGTGTCAAGAGAAGATCAAAACATGAACGTGCCAAGAGAAGACCAGCACATGTGAATATTTCCAGAGTGCAATGATGATGATGCTAACTAACTAACCAACATCATCAAGTCCTATTTCTGCATCAAATGTTGGCTCCAACATGCCCTGACTCTTGCCTTGGTAGTACATTTTGATAGACCTTATCTTATTCGTCTCATGATACTTCCCTTCCATTTGTATCTCTACCTCTTGCTCGCCATATCTATTAGTTGATGATGTATTTGTGGAGTCTAAACATTCAACAATTGTTTATAATAGCAATGTCTTATACAGTATATGTTCTACTATTGACAATTAAGAAAATTCTGTACCAACAGTACAATGAGGATGTAAAAAGAATTTTATGTTGTTCTTAATTGATTCCCAGGGTTAGAAGACAGCGTATCCCGGTAACAGGTGGATTATAGACTCATCCAAATTACCTGGTGAACACTTTAGGGATTGATCTTCGGTTGTGTAGACGAAGATGAAATAAGAGTTGATTGACACATACAATCAATAGTTTTGATTCACACATACAATCAATAGTTTTGATTCACACTTACAATCAATATTTAGGATAGGTCCTCAAGTGCCACCGTGACAGTGATTTTGACTCTGGTGAAGTCTTCGGGGGCTACCCAAATTACCATCTGATCTGATGTTCATATGTTAGTTGAAGGGTATCTGAATTTAGTAAAACAAATACAACATACACAAGTAATAATAAAGTTGTGTTCTTTTTTTACAGGTTTAGTGGACTTTCTTAGCTTCTTAAAACTTGCAGTAGCGAAGGAGATTGGCTAGTAAGTGATGATTGTTTTGTGGAGATTGGCTAGTACATGATGATTGTGCTGGGGAGATTGGCTAGTACATGATGATTGTGTTGGGGAGATTGGCTAGTAAGTGATTGTTGTGCTGGGGAGATTGGCTAGTACATGATGATTGTGTTGGGGAGATTGGCTAGTACATGATGATTGTGTTGGGGAGATTGGCTAGTACATGATGATTGTGTTGGGGAGATTGGCTTCTTCTTTGCTCACTTTCAGACTTCCACATTCATGACTCTGGTAGCAGCCAACTTTAGACCACCAGCTGTGCCATAAAGATTTTCATGAAAAGAGACAATGTATGGTCAACTACTTCTATGTTTTGTATTGTACATGTTGAGATCAACTTCTTCTTATTTCCTTCCTCTTTCACCCTTTACGGGTGTTGAAAGAGATACAGTGTTCTTGCTTTTTTGGCAGCTTCAGGTAATGTTATTTGTTGTTCGTGTAATGTCTCTTTGATGTTATCGATCCAGCGTACTCTAGGTCTACCCCAGGCTCTTCTTTCTGCTTCTCCTCTCTTCATATTTGCTTTATAAACTAATGAATTACACAGCATTCTTTCCAGATGACTGAACCATTGTATCTGTTGGTTTTGTATAACTATAAGATCAACTATTTAAATATGAACATGAATGTTGAGACTAAATATCTGTGAAAAATGACTTCAGTTTCATCTGATACTTGACTTTTCTCTAGTTTACCTCTCAAGGAACTTATTACACTAGACAATTTGACCTCAGTTCTTGACCATATAAGGGAACGGGTGGAGTGCGGAGTAGATAAACCAACACAGTCACTGTATCCATATCTTCTGACAAGTGAACAAGTGCCTGACATTTCTGTGAGTTTTTTAAGTAGTCATATTCAAACAGTTGTATTATTTTATTGTAGCTTTCATATATGATCACCATGTGTTGGATTATACATATTTCTGACTAGGTTGAGCTGAAGGAAGAATCTGAACACTGGTGAAGCCGGCCTGACTAGGTTGAGCTAAAGGAAGACTCTGAACACTGGTGAAGCCGGCCTGACTAGGTTGAGCTAAAGGAAGACTCTGAACACTGGTGAAGCCAGACTGACTAGGTTGAGCTAAAGGAAGACTGAACACTGGTGAAGCCAGACTGACTAGGTTGAGCTGAAGGAAGAATCTGAACACTGGTGAAGCCAGTCTGAATAGGTTGAGCTGAAGGAAGACTCTGAACACTGGTGAAGCCAGCCTGACTAGGTTGAGCTAAAGGAAGACTCTGAACACTGGTGAAGCCAGCCTGACTAGGTTGAGCTAAAGGAAGACTCTGAACACTGGTGAAGCCAGCCTGACTAGGTTGAGCTAAAGGAAGACTGAACACTGGTGAAGCCAGCCTGACTAGGTTGAGCTAAAGGAAGACTCTGAACACTGGTGAAGCCAGCCTGACTAGGTTGAGCTGAAGGAAGACTCTGAACACTGGTGAAGCCAGACTGACTAGGTTGAGCTAAAGGAAGACTCTGAACACTGGTGAAGCCAGCCTGACTTGGTTGAGCTAAAGGAAGACTCTGAACACTGGTGAAGCCAGCCTGACTTGAGCTGAAGAAAGAATCTGAACACTGGTGAAGCCAGCCTGACTAGGTTGAGCTCAAGGAAGACTGAAAATCAATGCAGCAGAGAATAGTTGCTCTGATACTGATATGCAAATTAATGGAGGCTATGTGTTTTCTTGTCTGCTCTTCTTCTTTTGCATTCATTCTCGAACTCCTCAAAAAGGGCAACAGGTTAAGCAGCATCAGTGGCAGACAGTGCCCCGATGTTTCATTCTCAAGCTCATCATTTCTATGCAGCAGTGCCTTGAAATTATCACAAATAATGATGGACACACGTGTTACTAACAATGTTATGCTGTGCTGTTATATGAATTGATTTTGAAAATGAGGGCTGTGTTGATTGCTGTGCTGTCATATTGCACATGTTAATGCTAGTCTTTCTTCTTCTTCTGCGTTCGTTCTCAAACTCCTGCAGATTAGCAGGATGTAGTCCGGAGAACGGAATGCGCTGTGTCATGGTTTACAGCATTGCTGCGATATCTGCGCCTTTCGGCCTGAAAAATCCGACTTCAGCATGACTTTGGGTCACTGACCATATATGGGATGGGGCAGTATGACCCCCTTAGTCGCCTTTTACGACATGCATTGAAGGTAAACATTGTTGCTATTCTTTGCTCCCCTTTTGGGCCCCATCAACACACAGGCGAGGGCTGTGTTGATTGCTGTGCTGTCATATTGCACATGTTAATGCTAGTGTCACAAAGTATAGTGTTGATTGTAACTGATAGCTTGTCATGTTATATTTTGAAATGCTGTTCTGTTATTGTTTTGTTTTCTTTTAACGTAACCCTTCCAACAAAAGGGTCTTTAACATTTTTGAAGGTGATATTATCCAAACAATGCTAATAATAGTAACACGATCAGAACACCATCTGGAAAACTTGTCATAATTACAAATTTGAAATTCTGCATATCTGTTTGCTGGACTACATCCTTCTAGAAATCTAGTAGGACCATTGTTGTGTTACAACAAAGAGTTCCAGCAGAAATTTAAGATTCTATCTATCTATATGCTGTAGCCCTTGTTTGCCTTGCGGCATCAGGGGTAGAATTTGATAATGACAACATAAAATCTGTTGAATCTCTGTCTTGGTGTACAGCCTGTAGTATTTATGATAAGAAGCAGGACTGGCACTCAAGTGCTCCAGTCCAAAAATCTGCTAGACTAAGATAAACCTTTAGTGGATAAAATCTCACTGTGGAATACCTGGAAATAAGAGAGCTGATCAGCTGACTAAGGAGGATGATATCCTATCAGATATGCCAATTACTTATCATCATCAGAAGAAATTTATAAATCCACAGCATAAAATGACTACCAAACAAATTATGAATAGCTCAGAACAAGTTATGTTATGCATCAGAACAGGACACAGTTGACTCTGCAGTTACATGTACAAATTTGCAACACAGATGTATAAATGTGGCCAGACATTTCAGAATGCAAAGCACATAGTTCAAGAATATGAAATACTAAGGCAAACCCACTAGCACAGAGACACAACACTGCAAGCAAAGCTCTTGTATGAGCTATAAAAAACAGCCAAGTTTCTTCAAGAAACAAATTTGCAGATATGGCACATTTTGAGCTCAAGAATTTCACAATGTAACAATCAGCATTGAAAAGAAGTCAGGAACAGTAATTCATGTAGCAATATTCTGAGAAAAAAATGAGTCAGGGATCCTGTTGAAGCATATGTCAGTTTTCATTGTGAACAAATAATTAATGTCCAAATTCTGTTTTACAGACTGTACCAAGCAAAGAAGATGAATTATTAGAGAAACTCATCAGTGAAACTAGGGACATTTTAGAAAGGTAATGAATTTGTACACATTCAGTGCTTTATTCATGTATTTTGAACAGGACATGCTAACATTAGTCGCAGTTAAAACCATACCAGACTGCAGCAACTACTCATATGTAAACACTGCTCTCATCCCAATAAAACAGTTCAATATCTCCTTATTGACTGCCATCCCCTCTCAACTGCCAGGAAAAAACTTTACCAGACACCTTCATCACTAACTCACTGCATGGATCATTAAGTCAACTTTAGAAGATCTGCACTTTTTAAAGAAAGGCATTGAGCTACCAAGAGTAGATCTAATCAGCAACAATTGGATATCTGCAACAAAATCCAAGAGTAGATCTAATCAGCAACAATTGGATATCTGCAACAAAATCCAAGAGTAGATCTAATCAGCAACAATTGGATATCTGCAACAAAGCTTCTAGATATCTGGTTTCTCCACATAAACATACCCATGTTCTTCTGCATTAATTCTCAAGCTCCTGCAGATCAGCAGGTTGTAGTCCTGAGAACGGAATGCATTGCATCATGTGTTATCTTACATCCTATGTGCAATGGGGTGGCTTCTCCATACTTTTATTTCATACACAGAAGAGTCCAAATCTCAGCGGTGTGCACCAACTCTGAGCAGTGTGCAATGCTTTGAGAAGTAGCTTTCTACTCGGAGGGGATACATTCAAGGTGTCTTTGACTTTTCTACATTTTCACAACTTGCAGAGATGTACTCATAAACAGCTCCCATGCCGAGAATCCTTTCCTGTCAGAGGTGTCCATAGCAACCCAGCTCTGAACCATAGTTACTGGGATCGGTTGGTCAGACATTCCCCAATATCCAAGGGGCTCTCCAATTATGCAGGGCTAACATATTTACCTGATTCGCCCAAGAAATTGTCACGTCCTGCACAGAGCTATTTTTCACACCTCATATGCCAGCTGTTCCTAGCCATGACACAACATACACGTTGGCAGCTAGGACTATTGTCAGAGCCGGAACTCATCTGATTCTTCTAGCATGATATGCAACGCTGGGTTCTCGGAATATTGCATCACAAAGGGAAACAAAATTGTACAGATGAAATTCTGCAGGGCTTCCACAAGATGAAAGTCTCACTGATATCATCTACTCAAGAATTTACTGCTTTATATTTGTTCTGGTAGGCCAATTAGTGAGAACTTCAGACCGTCTGCATTTGGGACAGTTAAAGCTTCTTTTTCTTGTTTCATTCACTTGAAACATGTCTATATCTGTATAGGGACAATTAAAGCTATATTCTCTCTGAAATTAATTGATTATTGCTGCTGAATGTATATTCTATTTAAAAAAATTCAGAGCCACAGAAGCAAGTACTACCGCATATGTTCTCCGTCACTTACATCGCTTTGAGAAGTATCTACTGAAATGGACTGTGTGAAGATGTGTTTACCCTGTATGTAAGAGATTACATATTTAGTAATAGTTATAGGGTATTGAATATGAACTGATGTACTAAGAACTCATGTGGGCAGGCAGAACAGACAACGAAACATATCCAACAAGACTACATTATTCTAAACCACTTGAGGAAGGAACACTGACTTACAGAGACGGATATCCACAGAAACTCTGCATGGTAGCCTTGAAGAGCTTTCAAATACAGCAGCATTTATTAAGAAAACAGGACTTGCTGTGTAGACATGTCAAACTGTATGGGAATACTGAGAATACGAACAGCGAATAAGAAGAACAAGAACTGATATCACTACACTCTAGGCATATTAAATATATACACTACACTCTAGGCATATTAAATATATACACTACACTCTAGGCATATTAAATATATACACTACACTCTAGGCATATTAAATATATACACTACACTCTAGGCATATTAAATATATACACTACATATATACATATTAAATATATACACTACATATATACATATTAAATATATACACTACATATATACATATTAAATAAGACCCGAGTATATGTGCATGTTGACAGGTATAGTAGTTAAATTGATTTCCATCTTATAAAACGGCAATTGCCAAAGTCAGATATTTTGGGCCATTAGTGCAAATAAAATAACAATGCAATGCATATCTGTATGCTGCACTATATCCCGCTGGAAGTGTAAGATCATTGTTCTGCTACAACAGAGTTATAGCTGAACTTTGAGAATGAAGGCTAACAAAAATAAGCCGGCAGAGGCAATTTTTTGGTTCTTTCTACACATTTTGTGCAGATATTGTTTCATTAAACTGTTTGCCAATGTGTTGCCAGAGCCTGAAAGAGGTTCTGAGAATAGTGATGTTATCTGTCATGCATGCCGTAAGAGGCGGCTAAGAAGGTTTTTGGGGATGGAGTTGGCTGTCCCATTCCATTGAGGGTCAAAGCTATCCAAAGCCATGCTGAAGACGGTTGCGTCAGGGCGAAAGTTGCATAAATTGCAGCCAAGCTATAAGCCATGACACAATGCATTCCATTCTGTGGACTACATCCTGCTAATCATCAGGAGTCGGAGAACGAACACAGAAACACTAAACTATTTGTATGAATTTATGATGTAAAAATTTACTACCATACTGTCTTTTTATGCAGTGATGATTTTCACACTGTCCTAAAAGAAAGCATAGACAGAGGATATCACTGTCTACTTGATGGAGTAGCTGAACATTACAAACAACTGTTGCCACCTGGAGAGTCTAAATCAGGGTGAGTATCGACAGAAGATGATTTCTTATACGCGTGTTCTCTAATAGGAACACAGGGTATATATAATAATATATATCTCGGAGGTCGTGGTTCACTGAACCTCAACCTTCATTATTTTGTATAACTAAAAGTTCTGATATAACTAAGTTGGACTAATGTTTGCAGTTGAAAGGAACACAGGGCCTTCTCTTCAATTCGTACAGAAAGAGTGTCTGAAAACATAAACGTTCATT
The DNA here is from genome assembly GCA_034231615.1 of Meghimatium bilineatum. NCBI lineage: Eukaryota > Metazoa > Mollusca > Gastropoda > Stylommatophora > Philomycidae > Meghimatium > Meghimatium bilineatum. The sequence goes on along the minus strand of CM067316.1, from coordinate 15,463,697 downwards.
TTTATTTGTTGTTGAGCTTGTGGCATACAGGTGAGGATACTGGTGTCTCTATGTTGAGGAGTGGGTGACTCAGAAAATGAGGAGTGGGTGACTGAGAAAATGAGCAGAGGGTAACAGAAAATTAGGAGTGAGTGACTGAGAAAACGAGGAGTGGGTGACTGAGAAAATGAGCAGAGGGTAACAGAAAATTAGGAGTGGGTGACTGAGAAAATGAGGAGTGGGTGACTGAGAAAACGAGGAGTGGGTGACTGAGAAAACGAGGAGTGGGTGACTGAGAAAATGAGGGAGTGACTGAGAAAAAGAGTATACTGGTCTCTATCTTGAGGAACAAGTGGATGAAAAAAAAAATGAGGATTCTTATTCTGTCCCCAATCAGAGTGAGACTCGGAGGTGAACTCGCTCTAGATCAGGGGTGGAAAAAATATGGCCCTCGAGTTAATTCCACCCTACCAAGTCATTTTTTTGTTGGCCCACGAGGCTGATCTAAAAGCACTGTATGCACAGGCCATGGAGCACTTATGATTTCCTTGGGGTTACTTACATATTTTTTGGGTTTCATATGAGAAAATATCAATCTGCATATCTTCTTCATCCATGGGGACCATTTGACAGAAGACAACGGTAAGAAACTGAGGCAAGACATGCAATGACAAAGGTGATTTAAAAAAAAAATGTGACTGGTAGTCAGCCTATCCCCTGCTTGCCCATGTGGCAACTGGGTACTTCTAGTTAAGAGTGCAAAATTTTTCTTTCCAGGTATGTCATAGTATGACTAAAGAAAATTGGAGGATGTGCTGACAACCTGTCACCTGTGAAAAAAACCATCATCGTTACATCTTGTCTTAATTTCTTACTTTTTGTCCTTCATGAAACAATCCCCATGGATGACGTAGAGATGCAGTGTCAGTTGATATTTAACCTATGTCCTTATGTGGTAGACTCCTACGTGACGGGGAATGCTAAATGTGCCATCATCGTGGATGGGTCAACAAATCTGACAGAAAAATTATGAGATATTTGGTCCAGAAGTGTGTGCTGCACCTCTGGTGGGATGTGGTAATCCTGAAATACAGGTGCACAGGAATGCCTCCCTTCAGGGACTAAACCAGCGTACATAAACTCCCCGTATGCATGCATACCTTTGAGACCTTATGTCTGGGTGTTGCCTCAGTTACACAATTGAGAACCTGTACTGAACCAGAAAGGCCATGATCTGTCAACAATTACCTGCTTACAGCTAAAAGATTATTTAATCCTGTCCCCAGCTTTCTTAGTAACCTCCTACAGTAAGCCTGGAAATAAAAAGAGAAAACAGGGGTCCTATTCTTTATACCCTAAACACGCCCGTGTGTTACCGGGCCCGAAAGGGGAGCAAAGAATAACAACACTGTTTACCTTCCATGCATGTCGTAAAAGGCGACTAAGGAGGTTATGGGATGGAGTTGGCTGCCCCATCCCATATAGGGTCAGAGACCCAAAGCCATGCTGAAGTCGGATGTGTCAGGCCAAAAGGTGCAGATATCGCAGCAATGCTGTAAACCATGACACAAAGCATTCCGTTCTCCGGACTACATCCTGCTAATCTGCAGGAGTTTGAGAACGAACGCAGAAGAAGAAGAATACCCTAAACTAGAAGTCCAGGCCCCAGTTGCCACACGCGTAAATCAAATTTAAATCATGGGCAAACACTGCCTCATATTTCATTACTTGCATAAATTGCGGGTGTGTACTGAATAAACATTACATTTCTATTAATTGTGTTCCCAGAATTCACAATGTGTCTATTGCAATGGCAAAGCTGATACCTGTTGTCAATTCACTTACATTTAAAATATGTGGGGATGCACCAAATCAATTTATTCAGGTTAGTATGACAAGATATTTAACATATTCTGTACATTTTTGGCCAAATTTTCTGTGGGTTTCATAACAATATTCTGTACATTTTTGGCCAAATTTTCTGTGGGTTTCATAATAATATTCTGTACATTTTTGGCCAAATTTTCTGTGGGTTTCATAATAATATTCTGTACATTTTTGGCCAAATTTTCTGTGGGTTTCATAATAATATTCTGTACATTTTTGGCCAAATTTTCTGTGGGTTTCATAACAATATTCTGTACATTTTTGGCCAAATTTTCTGTGGGTTTCATAACAATATTCTGTACATTTTTGGCCAAATTTTCTGTGGGTTTCATAACAATATTCTGTACATTTTTGGCCAAATTTTCTGTGGGTTTCATAACAATATTCTCATTATATTGTATCTTACATAATTTATCTTCACCCTATTTCTCACATATATCATACATTTCGTATATATAACATCAATTTCAGATGTATCATCAATTTTGACATGTATGATTTATTACTGACATGTATTATCCATTTTCATCAGCTCGGTAGGTAGTGTGGACTAGTCTCACAAATACAACTAGGGTGAACTTATGATTTGAAAGCAGACCATCCACATTGCACCAGCAATGTGATTGGATGTATTAGTGGTGCCTACAAATTCAACAATAGTTCTTCTTCTTCAGCGTTAATTCTCATACTCACACCTGTTTTCTCTTGTAGGAGTATATTGGCCCAGATAGATTTTCAGAAGGATGTAGTCCAGAGAATAGAAATGCTTTGTGTCGCTGTTTTATTTGCGCCAATGGCCCAACACATCCATCTTTGGAGGATAAAATAATTGAATAGTAATGTCCTGTACGGAATATACTTCATTTATATATTTATTGTATATTATATAAAGAAATTGTAGATTGTCCAGCTAGTGGCATTGCACTCCACAGCCACATTGAGTAGCAGTCATCTTTTTAGTCCTTTCAGTTCCCTGTGGAGGATATGGCTACAACTATTGCTCTCCAATAATTTTGTCTTCTTCTGTGCTGTCTTGTTTGCTTCAACTGTGCTCATAAAGTCTGAAGTGATTTGGTCTCGTGATCCCTAAAAGTCATCTGGAGTTTGAAAAAGCTTTAGAAAATATCCCCATCCAACAGACTTGCAAAAACTACTTAATGAATTGTCTTACCAGTATAGGGTAACCATGCAGTGGATACCCTCTCACTGTGGAATACCAGGAAATGAAAAAGCAGACCAACTGTCTAAGGAAGGTGCTCCCAAAGACCAACCAGATATACCAATCACCTACCATCAGAAAAAACAGATGATCAAGTCAATAAGAAAGCCACAAACACCAACACAAGATGACTATCACATTATGAACAGATCAGAACAAGGTATAATTCTATGCCTCCGAACAGGACACAACCGACTCCGAAGTTACATCCTTGCGGATGCACTGGTGATGTTTTCATCTCTATTTGCTTTGATGTGTTTCTTCAATTAGCACTAGAGCATAGATTAAAATGTCAGAAATACTTCTCAGGGAATTCTGCTGATGATGTTGCACTTATAGCGCACAGCGAGGTAACAATTTCAAAATTGACACCGTAATTAATGCATGCGACTTGTTCTCTATGACAATAAGCATCACAAAGACTGGTTATTTATCAAGAATCTACAGTACCAATGAGCAACAATTTCTACGTTAAACTGCAACTATCTAAAACAAGCTGATACATTTTCTACCTAGTCTCCACAATTATATCCATCCTTACTATAGATAAAATAAATATGTGCACAGGGAAATGTGGCTATCAATTTTTGTAGTCTAAACATGTAAAGAAAACCCTAAAGCTAAAAATGAAAATAAAAATATATACCGAAGATGGATGTGTCGGGTCATTGGCGCAAATAAAACGGCGACACAACACATTTACATTCTCTGGACTACATCCTGCTGGAAATCTAGTAGGACAGTGATCCTGCTACAAGGGAGATCCAGCTGGAGTTTAAGAATGAATGCGGAAGAAGAAGAAAAAAGAAACATACAGATCTATCAAATGTATGAGCACACTAAATTATAACTCTCAAACATGGACTTCATAAAATCAAATCATGAAAGGACACATAACATATTTCCGACAAATGTTTTCTTGAGTACATCCTGCTAGAAATCTAATAAGACCATTCTCCTGCAGCAAGCAAGAGACATCCAGTGGAAGTTTTTTGAGAACGAACACTAACAAACAATCATATTAACCAACACACACACACATACACCCCTCCCTAATTTATTCCTTATTATCTTATCTTCCAGGAATTACTGCTAATGGAAGAACTGAAACAACTTGCTGCCAATATTTACGAAGCGTTCAGTCAAGATCCAAGTGAAAAGTCTGCTCTTTAAATCAATGAACTTGCTAAATATCATCATCAGGTAGCGTATCCTGAACAGGATGTAGAAGTCATCACAGCCTTTTGAAACATCTGTTGATCTTGAGCCAGTCTTCCTGCTTCTGTTACTGTCATGTTCAGGTGGTCTTTGATGTCTTGCGTCCATTTTCTTCTTGTTCTACCTGTCGTTCGCCTCCCTGGCATCATCACCTCCATTATGGTTTTCTCTAGGCTGTCATGGTGTTTGATATAGCCAAAATATTGAAGTTTTCTGGAATGAACCATGCTGTTTAGCCAGTTTTATTTTACATTCTCTCAGGATGGCTACATTGGTGATCTTTTTTTGGTCCATAGTGTTCTGAGGTTTTTTTCTGTTACATTTACTTGCTATATTACAATACATGATAGAAATACAATTTTAAACACTTAAATAATAAGTCAGTAGAAATAGAGTTTATTTCTTACACCATTTAAACACATGAGAAATACAATATTGGATCATATGAGAAATATGATGGATCATGAGAAATACAATATTGGATCATATGAGAAATATGATGGATCATGAGAAATACAATATTGGATCATATGAGAAATATGATGGATCATGAGAAATACAATATTGGATCATATGAGAAATATGATGGATCATGAGAAATACAATATTGGATCATATGAGAAATATGATGGATCATGAGAAATACAATATTGGATCATATGAGAAATACAAATATTGGATCATATGAGAAATACAAATATTGGATCATATGAGAAATATGATGGATCATGAGAAATACAATATTGGATCATATGAGAAATATGATGGATCATGAGAAATACAATATTGGATCATATGAGAAATATGATGGATCATGAGAAATACAATATTGGATCATATGAGAAATATGATGGATCATGAGAAATACAATATTGGATCATATGAGAAATATGATGGATCATGAGAAATACAATATTGGATCATATGAGAAATATGATGGATCATGAGAAATACAATATTGGATCATATGAGAAATACAAATATTGGATCATATGAGAAATACAAATATTGGATCATATGAGAAATATGATGGATCATGAGAAATACAATATTGGATCATATGAGAAATATGATGGATCATGAGAAATACAATATTGGATCATATGAGAAATACAAATATTGGATCATATGAGAAATACAAATATTGGATCATATGAGAAATATGATGGATCATGAGAAATACAATATTGGATCATATGAGAAATATGATGGATCATGAGAAATACAATATTGGATCATATGAGAAATATGATGGATCATGAGAAATACAATATTGGATCATATGAGAAATACAAATATTGGATCATATGAGAAATATGATGGATCATGAGAAATACAATATTGGATCATATGAGAAATACAAATATTGGATCATATGAGAAATACAAATATTGGATCATATGAGAAATATGATGGATCATGAGAAATACAATATTGGATCATATGAGAAATATGATGGATCATGAGAAATACAATATTGGATCGTATGTGGAATATAATGTTGGATTTTAACACAATGAATGATCAGATTGTGAACCACAAGCAAACTGGACCATGGACCAAGTTGTGATTGTGAGACTAGCACACTAACCACTCTTAACGAGTTGGACTGTAAACTCCAAACCATGTCTTTTTTTAAAACGTACATCTCTCACTTTTTTTAAAACGTACATCTCTCACTATCTTCTTTCATGAAAAAAATTTATGTTTTTACTTTAGGCTTCCAATATATCAAATACTTGACTGATTTGCTTCTTGTGATTTAAAAAAAACAACAAATTTTTAATTAAATTAAAAAAAAATGTATATGCTTATGTAAATGAAATAAATGTGACTAGTCAGTGTCATTATGCTGTAAATGAGATGCATGCGACTTGTCAATGTCATTATGCTGTAAATGAGATACATGTGACTTGTCAGTGTCATTATGCTGTAAATGAGATGCACGCGACTTGTCAGTGTCATTATGCTGTAAATGAGATGCATGTGACTTGTCAGTGTCATTATGCTGTAAATGAGACGCATGTGACTTGTCAGTGTCATTATGCTGTAAATGAGACGCATGTGACTTGTCAGTGTCATTATGCTGTAAATGAGATGCACGCGACTTGTCAGTGTCATTATGCTGTAAATGAGACGCATGTGACTTGTCAGTGTCATTATGCTGTAAATGAGACGCATGTGACTTGTCAGTGTCATTATGCTGTAAATGAGATGCATGTGACTTGTCAGTGTCATTATGCTGTAAATGAGACGCATGTGACTTGTCAGTGTCATTATGCTGTAAATGAGACGCATGTGACTTGTCAGTGTCATTATGCTGTAAATGAGACGCATGTGACTTGTCAGTGTCATTATGCTGTAAATGAGATGCACGCGACTTGTCAGTGTCATTATGCTGTAAATGAGATGCATGCGACTTGTCAGTGTCATTATGCTGTAAATGAGACGCATGTGACTTGTCAGTGTGATTATGCTGTAAATGAGATGCATGCGACTTGTCTGTGTCATTATAATGAAATATGACTTTTCATATCTAGGCTTACTATTTTTCATGTAATATGTATAATATTTCAGGTTACTGCATCACATACAAATATGTCAGTTTTGAAGTGGGACACACAAACACACACATAAATGCCCATTCACTTCCATAAATTTAGCAGAAATCATTGCTAATATAGTAGAATCCCGCTATAATTGGCCAGGACTGACAAAATATGTAATAACAGAAACTCACTAAATACAGTACAAACAATATAGAATAAATATACTTGGGGATTTTGTTATAAAAGAATGCGCTATAGAGGGATTCCTCTGTACAAACATATAATTCATTGCCAGATGCTCATGTCTTACTAGACCTGAAAGAGTTGCAAAGAATAGTAACATCAGATGATACCCGTCATACATGTTGTAAGAGGCAACTAGGGTGGGTGTGGATCTCCCCATACCATGATCAATACTGTGATGAATCATGCCCCGACTGCTAGGAAGGAATCAATCTGCCTTGAAACTACACGAAAGTTATGGCAAAGTCCTCTCCAGAGTAGAAAGAAGGGTGTTGGCCCCATTGACCCTGCAGTCATATTTAACTAAACTTATCTAGGACTTGTAAAACATCCCCATCAAAAAGAATTCCAGAACAATCATTCTGTGACTGAAAAGTAAAACTCTCACCTGATATAGGGAATGAATGACAGAGCGATTATTCTGTGCTTGAAAGTTAAAAACTCACTTGAAATCGGGAATGAGTGACAGATCAATCATTATGTGCTTGAAAGTTAAAACTCCACACCTGATATAGGGAATGAATGACAGAGCAATCATTCTGTGACAAAAAGTGAAGCTCTCACCTGATATAGTGACAAAATGAAAGTGTTTGAACAAAGATTACAGCCTTTGCTTTAAACAGAATAAAACATTATTGTTCAAATCACAAGAAATATAAGAAATGGTTATGAATGATAGAATGAAAATGTGGAAGACGACAATATATGTATATCATGGTGATCAAATAAAAATCTCTGAAAATAATAACATCAGTTGTTTTTTTAAATTAAGTCAAGACCTAATCGAAATTATGACATTGTAATGACAATACTGACTTTCGTTATCCAGTTTTGTGTTCGTCCTTGAGAACACGTTTTATGTTGCAGTTCACAAGGATGTGATTGTTGTTACACCTTTTTAAACCAGTCCAGGATTCTGATTATAACATTGGTTTGGGTATTATTTTTCAGGAATTACAATGTAATTCCTATGTACAATTCCTTGTACATTCCTTGCTTCCTATGTACAATTGGAAAACAATTACAACTATGTTTTCTTTCATACCCAGAAGACTTAGTATAGATCCACTGACCAAGACTTGTTGGCATTCGTGCTAATTTATAAATCACATAGATTAAATACAACACATCTACAAGCATCAAGTTGGAGAGTTGACAATGGAGGCATGTTAAAGTTTTATTGTGATTGTCTGTTGATTGTAGAATACAATTGATGAATCAGTCTCCTCTTCGTTCAACTGCTGGAATCATACACCAGCTTCTGCCAAAGATGGATGTGTTAGGCAATTGCCGCAAATAAAACAGTGATGCAACACATTTCCATTTTCTGGACTACATCCTGCTGGAAATCTAGTAGAATCATTGTCCTGCTACGTCCATTGTCCTGCTACAAGAGAGATCCAGTGGGAGACTGAGAATGTGTCCTGCTACAAGAGAGATCCAGTGGGAGACTGAGAATGTGTCCTGCTACAAGAGAGATCCAGTGGGAGTCTGAGAATGTGTCCTGCTACAAGAGAGATCCAGTGGGAGTCTGAGAATGTGTCCTGCTACAAGAGAGATCCAGTGGGAGTCTGAGAATGAAAGCTGAAGAAGAAGATACACCAGGTGATAGATATGGGTTTTTCCAGTGAACTGAAAATTAACTGTGGTTATGGCTGTAGAGCTTGTTCCTCAGAACTTTTTCAGTGAACTGAAAATTAACTGTGGTTATGGCTGTGGAGCATGTTCCTCAGAACTTTTTCAGTGAACTGAAAATTAACTGTGGTTATGGCTGTGGAGCTTGTTCCTCAGAACTTTTTCAGTGAACTGAAAATTAACTGTGGTTATGGCTGTGGAGCTTGTTCCTCAGAACTTTTTCAGTGAACTGAAAATGAACTGTGGTTATGGCTGTGGAGCTTGTTCCTCAGAACTTTTTCAGTGAACTGAAAATGAACTGTGGTTATGGCTGTAGAGCTTGTTCCTCAGAAATTTTTCAGTGAACTGAAAATTAACTGTGGTTATGGCTGTGGAGCTTGTTCCTCAGAACTTTTTCAGCGAACTGAAAATGAACTGTGGTTATGGCTGTGGAGCTTGTTCCTCAGAACTTTTTCAGTGAACTGAAAATGAACTGTGGTTATGGCTGTGGAGCTTGTTCCTCAGAACTTTTTCAGTGAACTGAAAATGAACTGTGGTTATGGCTGTGGAACTTGTTCCTCAGAACTTTTTCAGTGAACTGAAAATTAACTGTGGTTATGGCTGTGGAGCTTGTTCCTCAGAACTTTTTCAGTGAACTGAAAATGAACTGTGGTTATGGCTGTGGAGCTTGTTCCTCAGAACTTTTTCAGTGAACTGAAAATTAACTGTGGTTATGGCTGTAGAGCTTGTTCCTCAGAACTTTTTCAGTGAACTGAAAATGAACTGTGGTTATGGCTGTGGAGCTTGTTCCTCAGAACTTTTTCAGCGAACTGAAAATGAACTGTGGTTATGGCTGTGGAGCTTGTTCCTCAGAACTTTTTCAGCGAACTGAAAATGAACTGTGGTTATGGCTGTGGAGCTTGTTCCTCAGAACTTTTTCAGTGAACTGAAAATGAACTGTGGTTATGGCTGTGGAGCTTGTTCCTCAGAACTTTTTCAGTGAACTGAAAATGAACTGTGGTTATGGCTGTGGAGCTTGTTCCTCAGAACTTTTTCAGTGAACTGAAAATTAATTGTGGTTATGGCTGTGGAGCTTGTTCCTCAGAACTTTTTCAGTGAACTGAAAATTAACTGTGGTTATGGCTGTGGAGCTTGTTCCTCAGAACTTTTTCAGTGAACTGAAAATTAACTGGTTATGGCTGTGGAGCTTGTTCCTCAGAACTTTTTCAGTGAACTGATAATTAATTGTGGTTATGGCTGTAGAGCTTGTTCCTCAGAACTTTTTCAGTGAACTGAAAATTAACTGTGGTTATGGCTGTAGAGCTTGTTCCTCAGAACTTTTTCAGTGAACTGAAAATTAACTGTGGTTATGGCTGTAGAGCTTGTTCCTCAGAACTTTTTCAGTGAACTGAAAATTAACTGTGGTTATGGCTGTAGAGCTTGTTCCTCAGAACTTTTTCAGTGAACGGAAAATTAACTGTGGTTATGGCTGTGGAGCTTGTTCCTCAGAACTTTTTCAGTGAACTGAAAATTAACTGTGGTTATGGCTGTGGAGCTTGTTCCTCAGAACTTTTTCAGTGAACTGAAAATTAACTGTGGTTATGGCTGTAGAGCTTGTTCCTCAGAACTTTTTCAGTGAACTGAAAATTAACTGTGGTTATGGCTGTAGAGCTTGTTCCTCAGAACTTTTTCAGTGAACTGAAAATTAACTGTGGTTATGGCTGAAGAGCTTGTTCCTCAGAACTTTTTCAGTGAACTGAAAATTAACTGTGGTTATGGCTGTAGCGCTTGTTCCTCAGAACTTTTTCAGTGAACTGAAAATTAATTGTGGTTATGGCTGTAGAGCTTGTTCCTCAGAACTTTTTCAGTGAACTGAAAATTAACTGTGGTTATGGCTGTAGAGCTTGTTCCTAAGAACTTTTTCAGTGAACTGAAAATTAACTGTGGTTATGGCTGTAGAGCTTGTTCCTCAGAACTTTTTCAGTGAACTGAAAATTAACTGTGGTTATGGCTGTAGAGCTTGTTCCTCAGAACTTTTTCAGTGAACTGAAAATTAACTGTGGTTATGGCTGTAGAGCTTGTTCCTCAGAACTTTTTCAGTGAACTGAAAATTAACTGTGGTTATGGCTGTAGAGCTTGTTCCTCAGAACTTTTTCAGTGAACTGAAAATTAACTGTGGTTATGGCTGTAGAGCTTGTTCCTCAGAACTTTTTCAGTGAACTGAAAATTAACTGTGGTTATGGCTGTAGAGCTTGTTCCTCAGAACTTTTTCAGTGAACTGAAAATTAACTGTGGTTATGGCTGTAGAGCTTGTTCCTCAGAACTTTTTCAGTGAACTGAAAATTAACTGTGGTTATGGCTGTAGAGCTTGTTCCTCAGAACTTTTTCAGTGAACTGAAAATTATGGCTGTAGAGCTTGTTCCTCAGAACTTTTTCAGTGAACTGAAAATTAACTGTGGTTATGGCTGTAGAGCTTGTTCCTCAGAACTTTTTCAGTGAACTGAAAATTAACTGGTTATGGCTGTAGAGCTTGTTCCTCAGAACTTTTTCAGTGAACTGAAAATTAACTGTGGTTATGGCTGTAGAGCTTGTTCCTCAGAACTTTTTCAGTGAACTGAAAATTAACTGTGGTTATGGCTGTAGAGCTTGTTCCTCAGAACTTTTTCAGTGAACTGAAAATTAACTGTGGTTATGGCTGTAGAGCTTGTTCCTCAGAACTTTTTCAGTGCACTGAAAATTAACTGTGGTTATGGCTGTAGAGCTTGTTCCTCAGAACTTTTTCAGTGAACTGAAAATTAACTGTGGTTATGGCTGTAGAGCTTGTTCCTCAGAACTTTTTCAGTGAACTGAAAATTAACTGTGGTTATGGCTTTAGCGCTTGTTCCTCACAACTTTTTCAGTGAACTGAAAATTAACTGTGGTTATGGCTGTAGAGCTTGTTCCTCAGAACTTTTGCAGTGAACTGAAAATTAACTGTGGTTATGGCTGTAGAGCTTGTTCCTCAGAACTTTTGCAGTGAACTGAAAATTAACTGTGGTTATGGATGTAGAGCTTGTTCCTCAGAACTTTTTCAGTGAACTGAAAATTAACTGTGGTTATGGCTGTAGAGCCTGTTCCTCAGAACTTTTTCAGTGAACTGAAAATGAACTGTGGTTATGGCTGTAGAGCTTGTTCCTCAGAACTTTTTCAGTGAACTGAAAATTAACTGTGGTTATGGCTGTAGAGCTTGTTCCTCAGAACTTTTTCAGTGAACTGAAAATTAACTGTGGTTATGGCCGTAGAGCTTGTTCCTCAGAACTTTTTCAGTGAACTGAAAATTAACTGTGGCTATGGCCGTAGAGCTTGTTCCTCAGAACTTTTTCAGTGAACTGAAAATTAACTGTGGTTATTGCTGTAGAGCTTGTTCCTCAGAACTTTTTCAGTGAACTGAAAATTAACTGTGGTTATGGCTGTAGAGCTTGTTCCTCAGAACTTTTTCAGTGAACTGAAAATTAACTGTGGTTATGGCTGTAGAGCTTGTTCCTCAGAACTTTTTCAGTGAACTGAAAATTAACTGTGGTTATGGATGTAGAGCTTGTTCCTCAGAACTTTTTCAGTGAACTGAAAATTAACTGTGGTTATGGCTGTAGAGCCTGTTCCTCAGAACTTTTTCAGTGAACTGAAAATTAACTGTGGTTATGGCTGTAGAGCTTGTTCCTCAGAACTTTTTCAGTGAACTGAAAATTAACTGTGGTTATGGCTGTAGAGCTTGTTCCTCAGAACTTTTTCAGTGAACTGAAAATTAACTGTGGTTATGGCCGTAGAGCTTGTTCCTCAGAACTTTTTCAGTGAACTGAAAATTAACTGTGGCTATGGCCGTATAGCTTGTTCCTCAGAATTTTTTCAGTGAACTGAAAATTAACTGTGGTTATTGCTGTAGAGCTTGTTCCTCAGAACTTTTTCAGTGAACTGAAAATTAACTGTGGTTATGGCTGTAGAGCTTGTTCCTCAGAACTTTTTCAGTGAACTGAAAATTAACTGTGGTTATGGCTGTAGAGCTTGTTCCTCAGAACTTTTTCAGTGAACTGAAAATTAACTGTGGTTATGGCTTTAGCGCTTGTTCCTCACAACTTTTTCAGTGAACTGAAAATTAACTGTGGTTATGGCTGTAGAGCTTGTTCCTCAGAACTTTTGCAGTGAACTGAAAATTAACTGTGGTTATGGCTGTAGAGCTTGTTCCTCAGAACTTTTGCAGTGAACTGAAAATTAACTGTGGTTATGGCTGTAGAGCTTGTTCCTCAGAACTTTTTCAGTGAACTGAAAATTAACTGTGGTTATGGATGTAGAGCTTGTTCCTCAGAACTTTTTCAGTGAACTGAAAATTAACTGTGGTTATTGCTGTAGAGCTTGTTCCTCAGAACTTTTTCAGTGAACTGAAAATTAACTGGTTATGGCTGTAGAGCTTGTTCCTCAGAACTTTTTCAGTGAACTGAAAATTAACTGTGGTTATGGCTGTAGAGCTTGTTCCTCAGAACTTTTGCAGTGAACTGAAAATTAACTGTGGTTATGGCTGTAGAGCTTGTTCCTCAGAACTTTTTCAGTGAACTGAAAATTAACTGTGGTTATGGCTGTAGAGCCTGTTCCTCAGAACTTTTTCAGTGAACTGAAAATTAACTGTGGTTATGGCTGTAGAGCTTGTTCCTCAGAACTTTTTCAGTGAACTGAAAATTAACTGTGGTTATGGCTGTAGAGCTTGTTCCTCAGAACTTTTTCAGTGAACTGAAAATTAACTGTGGTTATGGCTGTAGAGCTTGTTCCTCAGAACTTTTTCAGTGAACTGAAAATTAACTGTGGTTATGGCCGTAGAGCTTGTTCCTCAGAACTTTTTCAGTGAACTGAAAATTAACTGTGGTTATTGCTGTAGAGCTTGTTCCTCAGAACTTTTTCAGTGAACTGAAAATTAACTGTGGTTATGGCTGTAGAGCTTGTTCCTCAGAACTTTTTCAGTGAACTGAAAATTAACTGTGGTTATGGCTGTAGAGCTTGTTCCTCAGAACTTTTTCAGTGAACTGAAAATTAACTGTGGTTATGGCCGTAGAGCTTGTTCCTCTGAACTTTTTCAGTGAACTGAAAATTAACTGTGGCTATGGCCGTAGAGCTTGTTCCTCAGAACTTTTTCAGTGAACTGAAAATTAACTGTGGTTATTGCTGTAGAGCTTGTTCCTCAGAACTTTTTCAGTGAACTGAAAATTAACTGTGGTTATGGCTGTAGAGCTTGTTCCTCAGAACTTTTGCAGTGAACTGAAAATTAACTGTGGTTATGGCTGTAGAGCTTGTTCCTCAGAACTTTTTCAGTGAACTGAAAATTAACTGTGGTTATGGCTGTAGAGCCTGTCCTCAGAACTTTTTCAGTGAACTAAAAATTAACTGTGGTTATGGCTGTAGAGCTTGTTCCTCAGAACTTTTTCAGTGAACTGAAAATTAACTGTGGTTATGGCTGTAGAGCTTGTTCCTCAGAACTTTTTCAGTGAACTGAAAATTAACTGTGGTTATGGCTGTAGAGCTTGTTCCTCAGAACTTTTTCAGTGAACTGAAAATTAACTGTGGTTATGGCTGTAGAGCTTGTTCCTCAGAACTTTTTCAGTGAACTGAAAATTAACTGTGGTTATGGCTGTAGAGCTTGTTCCTCAGAACTTTTTCAGTGAACTGAAAATTAACTGTGGTTATGGCTGTAGAGCTTGTTCCTCAGAACTTTTTCAGTGAACTGAAAATTAACTGTGGCTATGGCCGTAGAGCTTGTTCCTCAGAACTTTTTCAGTGAACTGAAAATTAACTGTGGTTATTGCTGTAGAGCTTGTTCCTCAGAACTTTTTCAGTGAACTGAAAATTAACTGTGGTTATGGCTGTAGAGCTTGTTCCTCAGAACTTTTTCAGTGAACTGAAAATTAACTGTGGTTATGGCTTTAGCGCTTGTTCCTCACAACTTTTTCAGTGAACTGAAAATTAACTGTGGTTATGGCTGTAGAGCTTGTTCCTCAGAACTTTTGCAGTGAACTGAAAATTAACTGTGGTTATGGATGTAGAGCTTGTTCCTCAGAACTTTTTCAGTGAACTGAAAATTAACTGTGGTTATTGCTGTAGAGCTTGTTCCTCAGAACTTTTTCAGTGAACTGAAAATTAACTGGTTATGGCTGTAGAGCTTGTTCCTCAGAACTTTTTCAGTGAACTGAAAATTAACTGTGGTTATGGCTGTAGAGCCTGTTCCTCAGAACTTTTTCAGTGAACTGAAAATTAACTGTGGTTATGGCTGTAGAGCTTGTTCCTCAGAACTTTTTCAGTGAACTGAAAATTAACTGTGGTTATGGCTGTAGAGCTTGTTCCTCAGAACTTTTTCAGTGAACTGAAAATTAACTGTGGTTATGGCTGTAGAGCTTGTTCCTCAGAACTTTTTCAGTGAACTGAAAATTAACTGTGGTTATGGCCGTAGAGCTTGTTCCTCAGAACTTTTTCAGTGAACTGAAAATTAACTGTGGTTATTGCTGTAGAGCTTGTTCCTCAGAACTTTTTCAGTGAACTGAAAATTAACTGTGGTTATGGCTGTAGAGCTTGTTCCTCAGAACTTTTTCAGTGAACTGAAAATTAACTGTGGTTATGGCCGTAGAGCTTGTTCCTCTGAACTTTTTCAGTGAACTGAAAATTAACTGTGGCTATGGCCGTAGAGCTTGTTCCTCAGAACTTTTTCAGTGAACTGAAAATTAACTGTGGTTATTGCTGTAGAGCTTGTTCCTCAGAACTTTTTCAGTGAACTGAAAATTAACTGTGGTTATGGCTGTAGAGCTTGTTCCTCAGAACTTTTGCAGTGAACTGAAAATTAACTGTGGTTATGGCTGTAGAGCTTGTTCCTCAGAACTTTTTCAGTGAACTGAAAATTAACTGTGGTTATGGCTGTAGAGCCTGTCCTCAGAACTTTTTCAGTGAACTAAAAATTAACTGTGGTTATGGCTGTAGAGCTTGTTCCTCAGAACTTTTTCAGTGAACTGAAAATTAACTGTGGTTATGGCTGTAGAGCTTGTTCCTCAGAACTTTTTCAGTGAACTGAAAATTAACTGTGGTTATGGCTGTAGAGCTTGTTCCTCAGAACTTTTTCAGTGAACTGAAAATTAACTGTGGTTATGGCTGTAGAGCTTGTTCCTCAGAACTTTTTCAGTGAACTGAAAATTAACTGTGGTTATGGCTGTAGAGCTTGTTCCTCAGAACTTTTTCAGTGAACTGAAAATTAACTGTGGTTATGGCTGTAGAGCTTGTTCCTCAGAACTTTTTCAGTGAATTGAAAATTAACTGTGGTTATGGCTGTAGAGCTTGTTCCTCAGAACTTTTTCAGTGAACTGAAAATTAACTGTGGTTATGGCTGTAGAGCTTGTTCCTCAGAACTTTTTCAGTGAACTGAAAATTATGGCTGTAGAGCTTGTTCCTCAGAACTTTTTCAGTGAACTGAAAATTAACTGTGGTTATGGCTGTAGAGCTTGTTCCTCAGAACTTTTTCAGTGAACTGAAAATTAACTGGTTATGGCTGTAGAGCTTGTTCCTCAGAACTTTTTCAGTGAACTGAAAATTAACTGTGGTTATGGCTGTAGAGCTTGTTCCTCAGAACTTTTTCAGTGAACTGAAAATTAACTGTGGTTATGGCTGTAGAGCTTGTTCCTCAGAACTTTTTCAGTGAACTGAAAATTAACTGTGGCTATGGCCGTAGAGCTTGTTCCTCAGAACTTTTTCAGTGAACTGAAAATTAACTGTGGTTATGGCTGTAGAGCTTGTTCCTCAGAACTTTTTCAGTGAACTGAAAATTAACTGTGGTTATGGCTGTAGAGCTTGTTCCTCAGAACGTTTTCAGTGAACTGAAAATTAACTGTGGTTATGGCTGTAGAGCTTGTTCCTCAGAACTTTTTCAGTGAATTGAAAATTAACTGTGGTTATGGCTGTAGAGCTTGTTCCTCAGAACTTTTTCAGTGAACTGAAAATTAACTGTGGTTATGGCTGTAGAGCTTGTTCCTCAGAACTTTTTCAGTGAACTGAAAATTATGGCTGTAGAGCTTGTTCCTCAGAACTTTTTCAGTGAACTGAAAATTAACTGTGGTTATGGCTGTAGAGCTTGTTCCTCAGAACTTTTTCAGTGAACTGAAAATTAACTGGTTATGGCTGTAGAGCTTGTTCCTCAGAACTTTTTCAGTGAACTGAAAATTAACTGTGGTTATGGCTGTAGAGCTTGTTCCTCAGAACTTTTGCAGTGAACTGAAAATTAACTGTGGTTATGGCTGTAGAGCTTGTTCCTCAGAACTTTTTCAGTGAACTGAAAATTAACTGTGGTTATGGATGTAGAGCTTGTTCCTCAGAACTTTTTCAGTGAACTGAAAATTAACTGTGGTTATTGCTGTAGAGCTTGTTCCTCAGAACTTTTTCAGTGAACTGAAAATTAACTGGTTATGGCTGTAGAGCTTGTTCCTCAGAACTTTTTCAGTGAACTGAAAATTAACTGTAGTTATGGCTGTAGAGCTGTTCCTCAGAACTTTTGCAGTGAACTGAAAATTAACTGTGGTTATGGCTGTAGAGTTTGTTCCTCAGAACTTTTTCAGTGAACTGAAAATTAACTGTGGTTATGGCTGTAGAGCCTGTTCCTCAGAACTTTTTCAGTGAACTGAAAATTAACTGTGGTTATGGCTGTAGAGCTTGTTCCTCAGAACTTTTTCAGTGAACTGAAAATTAACTGTGGTTATGGCTGTAGAGCTTGTTCCTCAGAACTTTTTCAGTGAACTGAAAATTAACTGTGGTTATGGCTGTAGAGCTTGTTCCTCAGAACTTTTTCAGTGAACTGAAAATTAACTGTGGTTATGGCCGTAGAGCTTGTTCCTCAGAACTTTTTCAGTGAACTGAAAATTAACTGTGGTTATTGCTGTAGAGCTTGTTCCTCAGAACTTTTTCAGTGAACTGAAAATTAACTGTGGTTATGGCTGTAGAGCTTGTTCCTCAGAACTTTTTCAGTGAACTGAAAATTAACTGTGGTTATGGCTGTAGAGCTTGTTCCTCAGAACTGTTTCAGTGAACTGAAAATTAACTGTGGTTATGGCCGTAGAGCTTGTTCCTCTGAACTTTTTCAGTGAACTGAAAATTAACTGTGGCTATAGCCGTAGAGCTTGTTCCTCAGAACTTTTTCAGTGAACTGAAAATTAACTGTGGCTATTGCTGTAGAGCTTGTTCCTCAGAACTTTTTCAGTGAACTGAAAATTAACTGTGGTTATGGCTGTAGAGCTTGTTCCTCAGAACTTTTGCAGTGAACTGAAAATTAACTGTGGTTATGGCTGTAGAGCTTGTTCCTCAGAACTTTTTCAGTGAACTGAAAATTAACTGTGGTTATGGCTGTAGAGCCTGTCCTCAGAACTTTTTCAGTGAACTAAAAATTAACTGTGGTTATGGCTGTAGAGCTTGTTCCTCAGAACTTTTTCAGTGAACTGAAAATTAACTGTGGTTATGGCTGTAGAGCTTGTTCCTCAGAACTTTTTCAGTGAACTGAAAATTAACTGTGGTTATGGCTGTAGAGCTTGTTCCTCAGAACTTTTTCAGTGAACTGAAAATTAACTGTGGTTATGGCCGTAGAGCTTGTTCCTCAGAACTTTTTCAGTGAACTGAAAATTAACTGTGGTTATTGCTGTAGAGCTTGTTCCTCAGAACTTTTTCAGTGAACTGAAAATTAACTGTGGTTATGGCTGTAGAGCTTGTTCCTCAGAACTTTTTCAGTGAGCTGAAAATTAACTGTGGTTATGGCTGTAGAGCTTGTTCCTCAGAACTTTTTCAGATGGTCAGTTTTCTTCTTGTGGTGTAGTACAGTAGATAGTTTTGCAAATGTATTCTTTGTTTTTTCTGCAGATTGTCCACAGGGGCACATATCAGTGTTGCCAATTCCAAACTTTCCATACATGTGTTGAGTCTGTTCTGACCTGTTCTCAATCTAAAAAAATGATTGTTTATTTTCTCCAAGTTTGTGGATGGCATCTTATTTCTGGCTGCATGGGTATTTATGTAATGTTTATGGAACTTGTGATGATGGACATCATTGCTGGAAAATATACTTCTTCATTGTTCATTCTCAAACTCCCACTGGATCTCTCTTGTAGCAGGACAATTGTCCAACTAGATTTTCAGCAGGACGTAGTCCAGAAAATGGAAATGCGTTGTCGTCGTTTTATTTGTACCAATGGCCAGACACATCCGTCTTCAGCTGTGAAAACTATACAGAATCAACTATCTGTTGTTGTTGAGTGACTTCCATTTTTGGCTAGCTGATGTATCTTAATTCTCCTGAATCGGGAATGACTTGGAATACGTTGGTTGCTGATTCAGCGGTCCATGGGCTCATGCCCTTTGACCCAGGAATACATTGGAGATCTAATTCTTATGCCTGGTTAATTAATTTATGCAGTGATTAAGGGAATTCTCTATTATATATGAACAAGGTGGACAACATCTGTGGAGTTGTCCATAGACAACTATTGGGAGACAACTATTGGGAGACAACTATTGGGGGTACACTGAATATATATCGATTATGTATTTCTGGGGGCTAAAAAATGTGAGCAAAGAATATCAACACTGGTTACACCGACGTTCCATGCATGTTATATGGTCTATTGAGTATTAGGGGTGAAATTGGATGTCCCATGCTATGGGTCAAAGTGATCAAAAAGCTATGCCGAAATCGAATGAGTCAAGCCGATAGGCCCACATATGACAGTCCAGCTGTAAACCATGAACAATGTATTTCATTCTTCGCTAACCAGCAGGAGTTTGAGAACAAATATAGAAGACAATGTATGGGTGTGCTGAAAGTACTACATGTAGCCAGTTCCATTATTAGAACTTGGTCCGGATCGACATAATATGTATGTAATATACACCATTTTCTATAGCTGTTTCTGCTTTAGACTCAGGGACTTTAACTCTTTAGACTTTTGTCTTTATTATTGGGTTGAGTTTGCTTGCTAGACTTTTTTAAAGTGTGTAATTCTGCTTTCTTTTTTAGATATCCTGGACACTCCTGGTACCTAGCGCTGTGGTTCCAATTGAAGTTCATGCACTTTCTGTTTTCATTCCATTCTTTATATTTGTGGTCTTTTTCGGCCAGAGTGCATTGACTTATGGAGTGGTCATCTGCGCAAATGCTGCAACTTATTTTAATTTTGCATGTTATCCTTGAGTGTCCAAACCACTGGCAGTTAGAACACTGTATTACTTTTGCAATGAAGCTATCTGGTTTATTTGAGCTTCTTTAAAGATAAGATACTTTTTGGAATTTCTCCCTTGATGGTCACCATCACCACTGAGGTGGGTTTTCCTCCTTTAGTAATTCTTTTAGCAGAGATTATTGGTTGACCTCAGTTTTCCATCTACAGCTGTTTTTGTATGTTGCTATTCTCTAGATCTTCAGGTACTTCTTTAACAATGACTCTACTTGTAAGTTCCAGGATTTTTATCTAGATTGTGATTGGTTCAGCTAGCATTGTACTTTTTTGTATTTTTCTTATGGCTATTCTGGCCTCTTCATTCTGGCACAGATTGAGGGTTAAGTCATGCCTTTGTTTTTTAACCTTTAGCACGCTGTGTTTACAATTCGGGCGATACATTTCACCCAAATTGTGTTATGTCTTGATTGCAGAAGGTGAAATCTGCAGCCCAGTGCGTTAAACCCGAATCCAAACGAAAACGGCAGATTGGTAATTTTTTTACAGAATGTTTTGGCAACATAAAGAAGACTTTTCATCTAACTTCCTGTTTCTATTGTTAAAATGGTGATAGATGATGTTGTATGATTATGAAATTGAAATCCGAGTAATCTGTAGGCATCGGCATTGCTGCAAAGCGACATGACAGTGAATCGAGTTTTATATACTTTTCATTCATCGTATATTCAGTGAAATAATTATTTATTCTAATTCGAAAGTGAAAAACGTGAGAGGTAAGTTCTTCAAATACATTATTTAAAATATACTACGAGGTTTCCATTATGTAAAATATATAATATTCAACAGATTTCACAGCTTTCAATCGATCAAAAATATAGCAGGCCTAGATATAGATAGGTCTAAATCTGACTTTATTACTTTCTCACACATCTCGTATCACAAACACACATAAAAAAAACTTACACCAATATATGCAGAATTTAATTCTTTATTTATATGTGCAAATATTATTTAAATATCTGTAACAACAAAAAAGTTATCGCGATTTCAAAACAGCCACCAATGATTGCGTAACATTTCCAAAAACTAATTCCGCGGCAGGAGAAAAATTACGTAATTGTAAAAACAGTGTGTTAAAGGTTAATATTTGAGATAGCCTTTTAATTGATCACAGGATGTAGCACAGACATGGTGATGCTATTTGGTAAAAATCGACATACATAGCCTTTAGTCTAGCCACCTTTCTGAGTAATTTGGCTGATTTTTGTCATGTGCTTTGCAGGTTGAGTTTTGCTTTGGAGATGCTTGCCGTCAGGGTTTTGATACCATTCTGTGATGGCTCCTTGAGAGCATCAGCAAATGACTTGCTGTTTGTCTTTTGGACTATCTATTTATATTAAGTGTTTATTACCTATGGATTTCCCACTTTTTTCCCGCCTCCACCATGTGGTCTCTGGCTCTCAAACTTACAAATATTCAAAAAGGGTCTATTACTTTCTCTATCCCTCTATTTATATCCAGCAAACACTTTTATTAGTACTTCTATATAACACTTCTGGATAGCTAACACTTTTATCTAGTACTTCTATATAACACTTCTGGATAGCTAACACTTTTATTAGTACTTCTATATAACACTTCTGGATAGCTAACACTTTTATTAGTACTTCTACATAACACTTCTGGATAGCTAACACTTTTATCTAGTACTACTGCCTAGCACTTCGGGCTGTCTAACACTTATCTACTTTTCTATTGTTCTCTCTAGCATTTCTATCACTAGTAATAACTACATACACTTAATATGCAATACCATTTCTAAGATTAACACTTTTTTAACTAACACTTCAATACCAAACTTGATCCAACCTTGCTGGCTGGTGCCAGCAAGTTTCCTCACAGTGCAGCCAAGTCTTACCCCTTCTGAAGAATGAAATCAAATGGAATGATTCCTCTCTTTTTGAATGGTGTTATCTTTTTGTATATTCCTGTCATCATCATCATCATCACTCCAAGTGTCCAAAGTTTGAGCCATAGCTTCAGGCAATGAAACCTCCGACATCTGTCTATCTACTGCATCTCCTCTTGTCCTCTTTTCTATCATTGCTACCCTCTTTTCACACAAGTACTCATCATAATCTCGATCTCCGCCTCTAGTCCACACCAGAATTCTTTGATCGTTACCTCCGCTGATTAACTGATTTCCGGATTCATGAAATTTACAGCAGTTGACGCTGTTATAATGTCCATACAGATGTGAAGCCCGTCCTGGAGGCAATATGCTAAAAGTTGTAATACTGGAGCCTGTTGGAACAAAGGCAAAGTTTTCCGAACCACCCTTTGTCATGGAGAATTTGACAGAACGTTTCTTTATATTACTGAGGGGAGGGTATCGGGTTTGAAGCTTTCTGCCTGTCCACGTGTCCCACATATACAGTTTTTGATCAGTTCCAATTGTTGCAAGATGAAGGCCATCCGCTGTGAAGGACAAGCCATTGACAGATCCATCATGTGTAGTATCTGAAAATGAATAAAGTAAGGTAATAGAAAATGTCATGTGAAAAGTCACACAGTTCATAAACTTTTGCTTTCTTCTTCTCCTATTGGAACTATATGCTGATGTAAAAAAAATATTGAAAATGTGTAGAAATGTATGTGACGTGTAGAAATGTATGTGACGTGTAGAAATGTATGTGACGTGTAGAAATGTATGTGACGTGTAGAAATGTATGTGACGTGTAGAAATGTATGTGATGTGTAGAAATGTATGTGACGTGTAGAAATGTATGTGATGTGAATTTCTTCAATTACCTTTCTGTGGTTACTAGTCCTAAAAGGCAGGGCTGTACAGCTTGTCTCGTAGAGCTGTTTTCTTTTTTATTTGTGTGAAGTTTTGCTTTATTTAACATTATTCTGTGAGGAAATTCGTTTCCATTATTATATCAGACATCGCCCGTGTGTTACCAGGGCTCGAAAGGGGAGCAAAGAATAGCAACACTGTTTCCCTTCCACGCATGTTGTAAAAGGCGATTAAGGAGGTTATGGGATGGAGTTAGTTGTCCCATCCCATATAGGGTCAGTGACCCAAAGCCATGCTGAAGTCGGATGTGTCAGGCCAAAAAGCGCAGATATCGCAGCAATGCTGTAAACCATGACACAAAGCATTCCGTTCTCCGGACTACATCCTGCTAATCTGCAGGAGTTTGAGAAGGAACGCAGAAGAAGAAGAATATCAGACATAAGGCAGGTGGAGAGTGAAGTCAAAGACCTCCCAATACAAGATTACACCATTTAGAAATAAGGTGATTAGTTTTCTACCTTCATAAGTTAGATAAGACTTTGAATTAGTGAATCTGGTATTAAAGCTGGGTTGACTGGAGTTTCTAGGGCTTGTGCTGAGAAGAACACAGCTTGAACACTTAATAACCACTGGAAAGATCAAAGGGAGAAGAGATAGGGGACGACAAAGAGAAAAGTTACTAGATGGGCTTGTATCGTGGCAAGGTAGAAGCTCACCAACCAAGCTTATTGACAACACAAGATACAGAGAGTCATGGAGAAACATGATCGCCTATGCCAGTCGGCATGGCACTTGATTGACTGGAGTGCTCGCTCACTGGGAAGCCCACCATGTGCAATATATTTTTGCCAATTCTGCAATCAATAGTAGCCTTTAAATAACATTGATAAAAAATGAGTGAAATGTGATAAAACTCAATCATATGTGGTTCAACTTATTGAATGAATGTCACCGCCGAAGACAGATGTGTCGGGCCATTGGCACAAATAAAACGGCAAAACAACGCATTTCCATTCTCTGGACTACATCCTGCTGGAAATCTAATAGGACCATGGTCCTCCTACAAGAGAGATCCAACGGGAGTTTGAGAATGAACGCTGAAGAAGAAGAAGAATGAATGTCCTGCACTCAAAGACCTGCGGAAACAACTATTACCACCAAACCACTCCATAACTAACACAGTCTATACAGATACAAAACAGCTGAAGAAGACATGCACCTAACCACCTCCTGATACATCTTGAACTCAAATCGAATGGACTAGCCATTACACCATGGATTGTTAGTCAAAATACCCAAGCTATGTCATTTGTTACAAAAATGATGGACAAACTTGCCTGGTAAATATCCAGATTTCTTCTTTCCTTTGTTCCCCTGAAGCTTCATAAGGCATCCTTTGGAAGTCCGAACATCCCAGAGCATTGCAAAGTTGTCCACTCTAAAATGAGAAATTACCATTTTCTTTCAGAATTATATTTAGTGAAATACCACAAATAAAAAACATGTTATTTTTTGCACAGCAGATAAAAAGTTTTTTTAGTGGTAGTTCTTTTGATAATATTTTTCTGAGTGTTCTAATACTTGATTAGCATGATGCAATCCTTATTAAAGCAATGCGTTGTATCATGGTTTACAGTGTGGCTGTGATATCTGCACCTTTTGATCCAACACATCCAAATTCAGAATAGAAATTGTTGGTTGCTTATTTTCTATAGGATAGAGAACTCTTTGCCTAACTCTCCATAGTTTCCCCACATGAAATGTATGACAGTTCAGTGTCACCATTCTTTGCTCTCTTCACAAAATATGTGAAACTTCCTGCCTACCTTTTCCCCTACGAAACATATTGTACTTTAACTAAAGTCCAAGAGAGCAGTGTGTGATAAAATGTTATGGCACAGAGTTAATACACTTTGCATGCTATTTGACAGACTGACAAAGCCCATCTGAATCAAAAGCATAGCGAAAATGGTTGGGCTAGACATAAATGGAGTAACTTCGACCAAAATTTTCTAATGCAAAGTTAGATTTCAGCACTAAACAGTTGAGAATATTTAACATTACATTTTCTTTACACAAGCAGTATCATCAAGAAAATGATAATTTTCATGCTTAGTTTGTAGATGCATGTTCCAAATGGGGATTTGTATCCTTCTGAACGACTATTCAAGCAAGAACAAAAATGGAATCTCAATTATGAGAAATTAAAGATTTGACAGAAATTTTGGAAAAGCATACATGAGGTGATGTCATGACAGAAATTACAACTCGCATTGCCCTAGCATCAGGTGCATTTAACAGACTGTCTAATATCTGGAAGTCAAAGTCAATCAGCACACGCACGAAAATGCGCTTATTTAATTCCTGCGTTATTCCGGTGCTATCATATGGATGTGAGAGCTGGAAAAGCTCTTTATCTTAAGAGAAGAAATTACTGAGTTTTGAGAACAAATGTCTCCGTGGGATAACTAACACCCATTGGAGTGAATTCAAATCAAATGATAAAATCAGAGAAGAGAAACATCAAAATTTCATCACAGATGTTATCAGAAAACGCTGTTGGTCCTACATCGGGCATGTCCTACGCGCAGACACCAACAGAATACACCACCAATCTCTTGAATGAATACCTACAGGCAAAAGAGCAAGGGGTAGACCAAGAGAAACACTCAGAAGAAAAATACTTAGAGAAAGTAAAACAACCAATATTCATACTACTCAAGAACTGCACAGAATAGCTTTGAACATACAGAATTGGAGAGATTTGACCTCTGCCCTATGCGCTAACTTCAGCGCAAAAGGAAAATGAATGAATGAATATATGAGGGTTTCATCAGAATAAATGAATGTAATTCAGAATTAGAGAAGAAAATTTGACATTTCTGTTATTTACCCTCCAGTTGCTAAGATGAATTCATCTCTGTTTGACCACTGCACCGCCCGAACAGCACCCTCCTTGTGACCACGTAATGAGTGGATTGCTGAGCCAGCACGAGGGTCGACCAACTTGACAATAGAACTTTCTGTTCCCACGGCAATGAAGTTATGTTTGTTAGCTATTGTAGACATGTGATGACAGTGCACAATGCCATTGAACTGATATTCTTCAGCCGTCTGAGAATAAAGTTAAAAATAAAACGTTATTTTATCCTACATCTGTTTTTATTCTTAAACTTTTACAGATTAGCAGAAAGTAGTCTAGAGAATGGAATATATTATGGTTTATAGCTTGGCTGAGATATCTGTCTTTTGATCCAACTTCAGACTGTCTTTTGCTTCACTCTTTTTACATTTAATGGAATGGAACGTAACCTCCACACTCAAGACATTGCCAGTCGCCATTTACAACATGAATGGTAGTTCACAGTGTTATTTTATTCTCTCTTCTGGGTATTTTTAACACATTGGTGTAACACATTTAGTGTTGTGAAAAAATGTCCTTTATTTCTTACTGGACTTCCTGCTCTTAGTGTGTTTAACGAGAGAGTGAGATCTGAAAGCTTGCTAACATGTAAAAACCACTATAAGATGATTAATTTGCCCTGTGTTGCTGGTAAGTACAGTATCATTATATCATCAAATCTCATTATAATAACTTGGTTCAGACCGACAAACTATATATGCAATAACAGAAATTCACTATATACAATACAAACAGTAATAAATAAATACAATTGGTAATATTGAAAAATGTTGTTATATAGGAACATGTGTTATAAAAGGATGTGTTATAGAAGCACTGATGCAACCTATGATCATGGCCACTACTTGGAGGTACTAGGGTTTTGTTCACCACTTGGAGGTGTGCTAGGGTTTTGTCCACCACTTGGAGGTGTACTAGGGTTTTGTCCACCACTTGGAGGTGTATTAGGGTTTTGTTCACCACTTGAAGGTGTGCTAGGGTTTTGTCCACCACTTGAAGGTGTGCTAGGGTTTTGTCCACCACTTGGAGGTGTATTAGGGTTTTTCAACCACTTGGAAGTGTGGTAGAGTTATGTTCAGTGACTCTGATTGTCAATATATTGCTGGGTCCAAAAGGAACTGTAAAGAATAGTAACACTTTCACCTGCCATGCACATTGTTAGATATGATTAAATGAGGGTTGAGCATGGGTAACTAACTCATTCTTTAGAAAATCCAAGTGACTAAAAAAAAAGCTATACCGAAGTTAAATGTGTTCGATCAAAAAGTGAAGATATCACAGCCAAGCTGTAGACTAAACACCAATATATTTTTACCCTCTGACCTACATTCAATTAATAGGTAAGGGTCAGTGACACAAAGCCATGCTGAAGTCAGATGTGTCAGGCCGAAAGGCGCATATATCACAGCAATGCTGTAAACCATGACACAACGCATTCCGTTCTCCGGGCTACATCCTGCAGGAGTTTGAGAACGAACGCAGAAGAAGAATTAATAGGTAGAAATATGAAAAATCAAAAAAAGGAAGAAAACTGATCTTGATGATGACTACCATTTAAGTCTTTATCACCATGCCTGACCACTAGTAAAATTGTCACCATACCTGACCACTAGTAAGATTGTCACCATGCCTGACCACTAGTAAGATTGTCACCATGCCTGACCACTAGTAAGATTGTCACCATACCTGACCACTAGTAAGATTGTCCCTATGCCTGACCACTAGTAAGATTGTCACCATACCTGACCACTAGTAAGATTGTCCCCATGCCTGACCACTAGTAAGATTGTCACCATACCTGACCACTAGTAAGATTGTCACCATACCTGACCACTAGTAAGATTGTCACCATACCTGACCACTAGTAAGATTGTCACCATACCTGACCACTAGTAAGATTGTCACCATACCTGACCACTAGTAAGATTGTCACCATACCTGACCACTAGTAAGATTGTCACCATACCTGACCACTAGTAAGATTATCCCCATGCCTGACCACTAGTAAGATTATCCCCATGCCTGACCACTAGTAAGATTGTCACCATACCTGACCACTAGTAAGATTGTCACCATACCTGACCACTAGTAAGATTATCCCCATGCCTGACCACTAGTAAGATTGTCACCATACCTGACCACTAGTAAGATTGTCACCATACCTGACCACTAGTAAGATTGTCACCATACCTGACCACTAGTAAGAATGTCACCATACCAGACCACTAGTAAGATTTTCACCATACCTGACCACTAGTAGTCACCATACCTGACCACTAGTAAGATTGTCACCATACCTGACCACTAGTAAGATTGTCACCATACCTGACCACTAGTAAGGTTGTCACCATACCTGACCACTAGTAAGATTGTCACCATACCTGACCACTAGTAGTCACCATACCTGACCACTAGTAAGATTGTCACCATACCTGACCACTAGTAAGATTGTCACCATACCTGACCACTAGTAGTCACCATACCTGACCTCTAGTAAGGTGATGATGAAGTAACCTTTCTGCAGTAATAACACACCTAATATTCCTTGCCATCTAGGAGTCTGCACAAAAGAATGAAGGTGCATGTTTGCTGACCTGCATCATCCATCGGATCATTTGCCAGAAGACAAGTAAGAAATTGAGACAAGGCATGCAATGACAACAATTTTTTAACAGGTTAACTTTTCTTAGTCACCTCTTACAACATGCATGGAAAGAAGATAGTGGCCTTATTATTTTCACCCTGAATTAAAAAATCCAGGCCTCGGTTGCCACATTGACGTCAAGTAAAATATATCAGTAATTTTGTCTAGATATGACAACAGTGCAACAAGTCCTTATCACTAAAAGCAAGGAATAGAGTGCTTCTGACAATGCTATGTAGAGCTACATGTCATATGGAAGAGAATCATGAAAATTTGACAAACACATAGGAAATTAGGGGCCAAGAAGATGTGGCTTTGAGAGAAACCCATGGAAAGCAATGATAAGTAATCAGGTACTGCAGAAGAATGTTACCAAAAGAAAGTGATTTACTAACATAGACAAAAATAGTTGACATTTATTGGTCGCATTATGAGAAGAGGATGTTTAAAATGCAATGTAACAACATGCACAATTAAGGGAAAGACAGATGACATTCAAGAAATAAGATACTGGATAGTTTGATTTCATGGCATAGTAGAGAGCCAGCAGTGGAAGCTGGTTTGAAAGTATGGATTGATAATATTAAATACTGGACAGGATTAAGATTCTCCACACTCAAACAAAGAACTGATGCAGAGAGGCAAGGTGAAATTTGTGTGTTGATGTTTCCAGAGTGACGCCCTTACGACCCTGAAGGGTTATGGGTTTGATGATGATGAGTGGTACTGATAGAATGACAGTACCATACATCAATCAATCAATCAATCAATCAATGAACCCATAACCCTTCAGGGTCGTAGGGGTACCACATTGGATGCTTAAGCACATAGAGTCCTCCAGCGAATTCTATCCTCAGCGATGCGGATGAGTGTGAAAATATCTTGTTCTGTCCATTCCTTGATGTTGTCTGTCCATAACTTTATTTGCCCTCCTCTGCTTCTTCCCCCCTTCGACAGTTCCCTGCAGTATTGTTTTTGACAAGGAATCATGCCTGCATACATGTCCAAACCATGCTAGTTATCGTCGTTTCACTATTGAAAGCAATGGTTCCTGGACACCTGCACACATCTCTACTTTATTCTTACCATAAATATAATTTTGTGATAACCAATGACCATCTACACTGCCCATACAGCACAAGATGATGTCCCTCATTAGGATTTATGTTGAAAGTAGCCAAGGTCAACCACAGACAACAGTGCTTTCATTACCTTTAATAGATTAGCATCCCATATCTTGAGGACCCTATCTGTACCACTGGAAGTGAAAATACCAGTGTCTAAAGGATACCACTGTACAGTTTCTATACTCCGTTTGTGTGCATCTCTATTTCCAGCAGAGATTGAGCAAACAAGCTTGTAATTTCTAGTGCTGATCATGCCATTGTTATGTTCATCATCTTTCAAAACTTCCAGATCATGGATAGCTAGGGACCCATCAGAGCCACCGGACAGCAAACTGGAAATCAAAATTAAATTATCAAATTGTATTCTGAGATTTCATTAAACAAATATATACTATGTTTATGATACTATTTACACAATAATAAGACACAACTTTCCTAACATTAATTCTCCACACGCAGAAAGTCTCGCTATTTGCCTATCAGACAAACCATTGTGCAACAAAAAACTTTCAATAGATGACATGCTCCGGCGTTGAGGCACAGAACTTTCCTTCCAATGAAGGAAAGATTCCAAAATCTAGCAATGGGACGACTGAAAAGGAGCAGCTTTATCCATCAAGCTAAACGACTCCGTAGACAACTTACAGACCTACCTGAAGTTGGCAGCCCCTTAAGGTCTGTACCAGAGCAAACCCCGTGGAGTGAAAGCCATGGAATGCCAATATACATTCAGACCATTGTGAAAGGAATACTAAGCGAGGACGAACAGAACAGTGTGCAGCGAATGACAATCACCCTCAGTTTCCTGGATGAGGAATATCCACAAGATATATGGGTCAGAGTGTACACAGATGGGTCAGCACAGAATGCTGTGAGGAATGGAGGTGCAGGTGTATATATAGAATATCCACACAAGCCTAGAGATACAATCAGAACACAGACAGGAAAATTCTGCAATAATTATGATGCAGAAATCCAGGCAATTAGTGTGGCAGCTAAAAAACTGCTGAACTCCAACTCTGACTTACAGCCTGTGGTATTCCTGACAGATGCAAGGTCAGTGCTTCAAGCTCTCCAGTCTGGAAAACTAACAGACTTAAAAAAACTACTTAGCGAATTGTCTTACCAGTATAGGGTAACCATGCAGTGGATACCCTCTCACTGTGGAATACCAGGAAATGAAAAAGCAGACCAACTGGCTAAGGAAGGTGCTGCCGAAGACCAACCAGATATACCAATCACCTACCATCAGAAAAAACAGATGATAAAGTCAATAAGAAAGCCACAAACACCAACACAAGATGACTATCATAATATGAACAGATCAGAACAAGTTATAATTCTACGTCTCAGAACAGGACACAACCGACTCCGCAGTCACATGTATACAAAGTTCAAAATTGGCAACACGGCCATGTGTACATGTGGACAGGCAGCACAGAGTGCCAAACATATACTTCAAGAGTGTTCTGAGCATGAAACGCTGAGGCAGACATATTGGCCAGAGGAAACAACACTGGAATCAAAACTCTATGGGACACTGTATGAACTACAAAAGACAGTGAGTTTTATTAAGGAGACAGAATTACAGATATAGACATGTTTCAAGTGAACGAAAGAAGAAGAAGAAGAGGCACAGAACGAATTTGTGATTGCCAAGGTACCAGGTTCAAATTCCATCGCAGGCAATTATAAATCTCAGCCGTTTAGAAAGCAATAGAAATCTACTGAATATAAATACTGCAAAGAAAATTACTAGCATATAATTAACCAACAATAAGTTGGTTGAGAAATATTCTGCATACTCCACTGTCACATTGAGCATGAAGATGGAAATAGAGAGAGTTACAGCAGCTATTAATTGGTTGATAACTGATAACATCAATACATTCAATAATACTCACATACTCTCAAAGCATGCTGCGCAAGATAGAAAAGTACATGCTGAGAAAGGAATGGTGGGACTATTGAATAACAATTGTCCAGAGTATTACATGGATATACTGCCTGGTCATGCTGGCGTCAGAGGAAATGAGAGAGCTGACTTATTGGCAAGCTATGTGGCAATAGATGGCACAATGCTGAGAAGAGATAAAGCAGACTTGATCAAGGCAGTAATAAATTAATTTCAAGATGAAGATGGTGTCAATGAGGTTGAGAACGTACACATACAGAGAATATCATAAATGGGAGTATTTAGAGTAGAGGGAAGGAAAAGTAATTTTTTTGGATGGCCCCAAAGATCATGCAATCAACCCCTGACTGGGGCTCTGAGTCTACATTCACTGGGATGGATGCTGGAGCGGAGAGCAGAGCACATGGGAATTTCTCATAATGCTAGTTTCTAATCAAGCAAGAATCAAGAAGAAATTTACTACAGCTAAAAAGTTGATGGTTGATGGTTTCATCCTGAATAGGATATGCTACCAACTTCTTTAAAAATAACTTGCCAATATTGTGATTTTTTTGTTTTTGTGGAAAAGCATTTTATCTGTACAATTATGTTTTCCTTTGGTGGCAGCACTAGAGAATTTCATCTGTACAATTATATTTCTCTTTGTGGTGCAGTATTCAGCCAGAGAATACAAAATTGCACACCATGGTGAAGGAACTAGATGAGCTCCAGCATTGACTGTTGTCCTAGCTTCTAACAGGTACATGGTGCATAGATGGCACATGATTGCAACGGCTCTCGGGTTGACCCAGCCTTAAATGGGTATCAGATTAATCTGGGAAGTAAAGACTGTGAGGAAGAGGAGCTGGCTACCGCCCTCATACAGTAAAGTCACTGAAATGTGAGATCACTAACATATCACACACTTACGGTCTTAACTGCTATTGGTTAACTTTAATTTACTTATATAGATGTCACATGGGGGATGGTGAAAAGCAATGCTGTGCAGTACATGACAATTCTCTGAGTGAGAACAATATCAGACAATCATGTTAGTCCTGCATAATTTGAGTCTCCATGGATGGCAGGGAATAGATAGCTGGCTGCCCCATCAAACTCACTGACCATGACCCAATGCTGGGTTGCTATGGACACCACTTACAGGAAATGATGCTAAGCAGTGGAACTGAGACTCATGACTTGAACTCTGCATGTTGTATAAAGATAGACAAGTCACAAAACTTCTAGAACTTACCCCCTCAGAGTACGAGACTTCTTCCCAAAACACTGCACACAGCTGAGAGTTGGTGCACACAGCTGAGTGTTGGTGCAGACTGCTGAGAGTTGGTGCACACAGCTGAGAGTTGGTACAGACTGCTGAGAGTTGGTGCATACAGCTGAGAGTTGGTGCACACAGCTGAGAGTTGGTGCACATAGCTGAGAGTTGGTGCACACAGCTGAGAGTTGGTGCACACAGCTGAGAGTTGGTGCACACAGCTGAGAGTTGGTGCACACAGCTGAGAGATGGTGCACACAGCTGAGAGTTGGTGCACACAGCTCAGAGTTGGTGCAGACTGTTGAGAGTTGGTGCCCACAGCTGAGAGTTGGTGCCCACAGCTGAGAGTTGGCGCACACAGCTGAGAGTTGGTGCACACAGCTCAGAGTTGGTGCAGACTGTTGAGAGTTGGTGCCCACAGCTGAGAGTTGTCTCCTAGGTATGAAACAAACCTCTGGAGAAACCATCCCATAGCATGTAGGAAGTAAGAGCTAATTGTATGTAATTCCTGGGGATCAAAACAACTATATCAATGAAAACACTGGCTCTATGTAAACATGAACTGAAGTATCCTGTTGTATGCCAGTGAATCATGGGATCTATATGCCTCATAAGAGAGAAGAAGGAATGTATTTCACATTCGTTATCGAAGACACATACTTAGAATCTGCTGGAGTGATATAATAACTAATAATGAGAAATTGGATTGTAACCACAGCGTGACTTTAAAGCTCTAATAAATGACATAATTATACAGTGAGACTTTCCTCTTGTGGATGTCCCACAGCACTCCATCTATGCAATTATATGCATGGCAAGCCACATTGTTAATAAATATGGCTGTCCATAAACAATTTATGTCAATTGTTTGTAAATTTTGGACCTCATCTCTCTGTCAATAACTGTCAATTATTTTTATATATTTGACAGTTTTTATATTATTTTAATATATACCTAATTATTGATGTAATTTATGGAAAGCTCCTTACGTATAACACACTATATTAAATATAACATATGCAATAATAATTATTCATACACTATTTTATATATATCATACATTATATTACATATAACATATACTATATTACATATAACACACACTATCATACATATATAACACACACTATCATACATATATAAATCACACTATCATACGTATATAACACACACTATCATACATATCGCCCATATGTTGCCGGGCCCAAAAGGGGAGCAAAGAATAGTAGCACTGTTTACCTTCCATGCATGTCGTAAAAGGCGACTAAGGAGGTTATGGGATGGAGTTGGCTGTCCCATCCCATATAGGGTCAGTGACCCAAAGCCATGCTGAAGTCGGGTGTGTCAGGACAAAAGGCGCAGACATCACAGCAATGCTGTAAACCATGATACAACACATTCTGTTCTCCGGACTACATCCTGCTAATCTGCAGGAGTTTGAGAGCAAACGCAGACGAAGAATCATACATATAACACACACTATCATACATATAACATCCACTATATTACATACAAAATACACTATATTACATATAACACTGACAGTATGTTACATTACAATAATAATTTAACGATTATGACACCACACCACATACATACTATCTGTTTTCTGTAATATCAATGTCTTACTATCTGTTTTCTGTAATATCAATGTCCAAATCATTGACAGCTCCACTATGTACCGGCTGTAAATCTTTGTGCCTGCTTAGATCTAGTCCTTGCATGAAATAACTGTTCATAGAACGCTGGATAACCAATGGTTTCATCAGTCCAGTACTTTGATGGATTAAACATTTTGTTAATGAATGTTTATTAGAAAAAGCAGGACCCTTTGTAAATGAATAAAATTCAGAATTCATAATGTTCTTGTGTTGTCCTGGTATTTAAGCCCTTGCATCTACTGGGCTATTGCTTGTATGGAGGCTCATTGGTTGCAGTTCATTCTGGGATTTTCACTAGAAGTAAAAATATATCACATATTTCTACACAATCTAAATCAGTTTTAATGTATTGAAATATTCTTCTGCCTTCATTCTTCTGAAAATCAACAAATTCTTGAGACTAATGAGAAGTGAACCAGGTCCGTTCTAGCAGCACCGAGTGGCCATGCAACTCGAGTATACATGTTTTTCCGTACTTGACTAATCACACCCCCAATAAAAGATGTGATTTTGTCAAGATATTCAAACTGTGTACTCAAGTCACTGAGAACAGACCAATTGAGACAAGGACTATTACAAAAGGCATTTCATGCATCAAATAGCACAATCTTAAAACGGAAATTAATATTGACATGTGCATGTGTGCAACATTAACATAGCGTTTTTTTAGAGACAAAATTATGTCAGGAGTGCAGTGACGATGATCGAATGACGAATTAACATTTAGAAATTTGGTGGCTCTCTCATTATGGGGGGGCTCTCTCAGTGTGTAACGTGCAGAAATAATGAGCGCATAGTACTAATCATTGGAAAGGTAACAAATTATGTAAAATCTTGTCTGTGTCGAGATTTGAACTTGTCTTCTGTAGTGATTGGGCATGTGCAGATAAGTGTTTAATTTGATTAACATTAGGTTTAGAATGGTAGAATTTGGGTTAGGATTAGAATTAGGGTTATAAGTAGTAGGTCTATTTGGAATTAGCGTAATATTAGCATGTGCAGTAGTTGTGATTCTAAAATATTCTCATTTATGTCGGCAGATGTGATGTCACCGCATCCATTGATTTGATTGGTGTTATACGGAAATCCGGAATGTTGACTAGTTAAAAATGTAAACATTGTGCTATTTATAGTGCAGTGATGACTTAAACGGAGATGTTATCAAATTTAAATATAAATTGACATTTAACATGATCATGAAATTCATGATGAACTGGATTTGAAAAGTAAAAAAAAAAGATATCATCATCAAGTGCCGTGCTGAATGGCGATCATATTTCTCCATGTACATCGATCTCTAATATATGTCATAATCTCTGTTGGTATCGTCAATCGAAGCCATTTAGTCAAACTTTCCAATATCTTTTCTCTGGGTATTCCCCTTGATCTTTTCCCTTCGATCTTTCCTGTGTCACAATATTCTCAATGCCTCCTTTTCTCATTATGTGCCCAATAAATGTTGACTGTCTTTTTCTTATATTATCAATAATGCATCTTTTCACATCTATCCTAATAAGACATTGGCATTCTTCATTAGTAATTTTTTTGGTCGAAGGAATGCGTAACATTCTTTGAATAAATCACATTTCCACTGCCTCCAATGATTTTTGTGATGTCTTATTTATTATCTATGCTTCACTTCCATAGAGTAGCACTGTTTCAATGTAGCATTTGAGGACACATTTTCTAGTATCTATCGATA
Source organism: Meghimatium bilineatum (assembly GCA_034231615.1). Taxonomy (NCBI): domain Eukaryota; kingdom Metazoa; phylum Mollusca; class Gastropoda; order Stylommatophora; family Philomycidae; genus Meghimatium; species Meghimatium bilineatum. Next base: position 15,427,751 of record CM067316.1, on the reverse strand, counting down.
TGAACTTGTTGCATAGGATATTTTTAATTATATGGAATGCTGCTTTGCTTGTCCTATTCTGCTTATAATTTCGGTCTTGCATTTACCATCTGAAGTTATTAACATTCCTAAATATTTGAAACTATTCACCTGCTTTAAGTTTCTCACATTTAATACTATTTTACTATTTGGTGGGGAACTATTTCCTGATATTATCATTGTTTCTGTCTTTTTTAATGTTTAAACTAAGGATGTTTTTGTTCACTTTCTATCACCGCCCTGTTTAACAGATCTTGGAGATGTTCTTGGCTTTCTGCTATCAACTTACACAGTATCATCTGCATATCGTAGATTATTGGGTAAATTTTTCGTTCAAATAACCGTTGCGCTATAAATAGCACAATGTTTACATTTTGAACTATCCCAAGTCATGGATTTTCACGCGCTGCCAATGAAATTTAATGGATGCCGTGATGTCACACCGCAGATGAAAAAAGGAGGGTTTTTGCGCGTTATGTGGCCTTGTGAATGACAGATCCATCCATTTCATTCGCTTTGCACGGAAAACGGCGAAATCCATAGTTGGCTAGTTCATAATGTAAATATTGTTAATTAGATTAAACACTTACCTCAATCATCTTGGCTTGGTGGATAAATGGCTTCCTTATTTTATAGTTCCATTGAAAAGGAGCTATCTATGCACTTCATCTTGGCTTGGCGGATAAACATGCTTTATTCCACACAAGAACTCCTGGAATATATCGGCTGACTTCAAGTTTTTCTTTCTTCACATGAGGTAGGAGGTAAATTGTCCTTTACACCTCCTATCCTGATTGCGAAACTGCCTTTTAATGAGGCCCCACAAACCCTCAATTATGTTTGTGTGGGCCCCAGTTTCTGCATTTTTAAATTCGATGCTATGGTTTACAGTCATGTGCAATTAGCATTTATCACTTAAGCAGGCGTATGCTTTCCAACAATCTGATACAATTGTTGTTCCTGGCAAGACATATTCCTTTATAATTCTAATTATAAAACAACACCATATGTATGTCAATTCTGCTAGCATCGACTATCAATTTCATATAGTCCCCGCAACAAGGGCACACATAATATCATACCTAAAACACACTTATTTCCACCATTATGTAAATTTATGAAATAGGTCAAATCGTAACTGGTCATTTTCACTGTCTGATGTGCACTACAGTATTTCAATAATGAGCGTATGGGTTATTTTTGAGTTCCCCAACTTTTTTCCCAGAAGGAGTCCCAATTTTGGTAAAACTAAGGATCAGCTCTTCACTGTGCTATAAATAGCACACAATGTTTACATTTTTAACTAAAAGACGTAATGGATTTCAATGTAAGACCAATTAAATTAATGAATGCCGTATAAAATTAATGGCTGCCATGACGTCACATCTCCCGATGCAAACGATATCAATCACATTTTAGTTATAACTTTTATAACTAATTCATTTTTTAATTTATAACTGATCCTAACCCTAACCTAAATGCTAATGCTGTCTTCCATTTCAAATAACACACTTTAATTACAACTTTTGAAATCACACTGCAAAGGTTAGGTTACACCTCAAAACTAGAACAAAGGTCACAGTGAAGAGTTGATCCGTAGTTGCACCCCCATTAAAATAAAATTGCTAAATATTGCTAAAATATAATATATATCTCCATCTTCACCTCCGACATTTACCAGCTCACACTTCACTTTACCTCGGAATCACATTCCTGTGAAAGACTTCCACCAAAGGCAAAGGTTAGGAAATACCGCGAACCAGGCCAAAGGTCACAACAATTACTTGAACGGCGAAAACGCAGATTATTGATATTGTGTCCTTCTATTTTACTGCCTGGCATATTCTGCATTCAAGTAACTGTTGTAATCTTTGGCTTGGATTCGCAGTGTTTCCTAACCTCCACCTTTGTGACTTTTCAGTGTTAGATATGTTGCGTAAAGTTATAGATTTTGGTAAAAAGGGGGGGTGGGGTTAAAGGGTGGAAATCCATGACGTCGGGTAGTCCGGAATATAAACATTGCGCTATTTATAGCACAACGGTTACTTTAACGTGAAATTTACCCATATTCTTAGTTGATCTCAAGATATTCTCGCTGTAAAGAGAAAATAAATATGGTGACAATACACATCCCTGGCGTACATCTAAAAATTCCACCCAGTCCAAAAAAAATAAAAATATGCATCATTTCAATTCTAAAAATGCAGACTATGCTGGATCCATGGAATACTAACTATGATGAAAAATCCCGTAGGGTAAATGCACGTATTTATAAACGACCTAGCCTAAATCTTTACTATAAGAAACATAAACAGCTACAAGTACTCACCCTAACTAATATATAATGAGCAGACATGCTAGAAATTGTAATTTTCAGCGGTGAAATTAACATTGTGATGAGAACAATTTGTTAATTTTGCGAGAGTTGCCTTTCCTATTTATTTATAATTCTCGAGAGTAACATGCTCTTTGTTTATAAACTAAAACAGGATTGTGTCTGTTGACAATATGCAGTCCGGGGAAGGAATGTGTTGTGTCTGTTGACAATATGCAGTCCGGGGAAGGAATGTGTTGTGTCTGTTGACAATATGCAGTCCGGGGAAGGAATGTGTTGTGTCTGTTGACAATAAGCAGTCCGGGGAAGGAATGTGTTGTGTCTGTTCGTCTTTGTGTACATGGTGCCCAAAAGGGGAATCAAGAATCCGTGAACTTATGTATTCCCATCGAGGCCAGCAGCTTGAAATAATAATGGAGCTCAGTTCAGAAATTAGGGGCTGGGAACTAAGACTGGTCGGGCAGTCCCACTCGAGCAGGACCACAGTCATGCCCATGTAAGCAGGGTGCTGAAGTCGGAGGCAACCAACCAAAAGGCGCACACTTAATCAGGATTGCCACGTACAAAATACAATGGGAACAGGTCTATATACAATACATATAAACATGTCTCAAGTGAACAAAAGAAGAAGGTGAGCTTATGTATACTAAGCGCATGCTCAAAATTGGTTCAAAAGTTGTAGAAGACTGCCTTCACTGTACTCGGTTTCCCATATGTACTCCGTCACTCTCAACGAAGCGGTACGCCGGTTGCCAAAAGTACAACTCATAACACATAATTTCGTAGCTTCAAGCGCTAATCCACATGGAATTTCCCAAAATAATCTACCTTATAAACAAGACGACATAAGTCGGATTCGAACCCGTGATGATTGACTGTTAGTTAGTCGTCGGATCATCATTTCTCTTCTTCTTTCCACACTGCAACCCCGGACAGATCCATCGATGCTCCAATTTTTCCATGAGTGTATCCATCATTACACTATGACTGAAGTTACAGTTCTTTGTTGTTTGTCAAACATTCTTCTAAGTCAATAGTAACATTTATTTTTGACAACTCCACATTTCAGACCCACATTCATTATTCTGGACATTGAAAAGGAATCATCACAACGTTGATTTTATTTTTTCGCGTTGTTTCTGGTAAGAATTTCAATATTCGAACGATTCATTGCTCTACCATCAGAAACAGTAGCATTGAAAACCAGTATACCCATTATTTCGTTGTCTTGAACACCCATATATAAATAACCAAATGGTCGGAGGGTGTCCGACAAAGTAGAGGGTGCTATCATGTTCTATCTTGAACACCCACACGTCCGGCACGAAAATTAGTGCCATTTATTTCAACTTTGATCTCTCAGCAGCTTCAATTCACTGTTCTTGAATGCAACCAATTAGTATTTTTCTAATCAAGCTCATCAAGTCACCGAGATTGCAGACACGGGTTTCCCCAGGTGTACTCTTCCAGTTCAAAGACTTGGTCAGTGCCATAATCTCCAGTCATTCTGCTTACAGTCACAGCAAAGGCGTCACTTTACTCCTTGATGGTAATTTCCTACATACTGAGCCGTGGTCCAAGCACCATGCACACGTCTAACAACCGAATCATCTGTGTATATTATCGTGTCTCCTTCCCCTGAATTCTCACTGATCAATATCTGCATCTCAGACTCCACCGCAATAGGACATACCTTCTTTGCATTGTCTATTGAAAGTTATTATAACTCGGAAGAAGGTATAATGTTCGTCCGTCGTAATCGACGATGATCAAAACTCAACCAGAATACGAATAATAATAAATAATATAAGATAATAAAGTTAATAGTGCGTTTTAAAATGACTAACAAGTCCAATGCGAACACAACAAGTTCTTCTACACAATTGACATCTGTAGAGGGTGTCTATGGGACGTTGAGATGTTTTGTCTTTTCTGCTTGTCCGCTTCTGTTTTACTGTTTTTCGGCGCTAGTGCTCCAGTTCTGAGACTATAACGCCATGCTGTTCTATCATGAGCGAGGCTCTCCCAAGAGTCTACGTCAATTTTAAGATGCTTCAGTCAGAGCTTGAGTGTGTCTTTGAAACGCTTTTTCTGTCCACCAGCTTTTCGAAGGCATGTCTTGAGTACTCCATAATATATTTGTTTTGGTAGACGCGAGTCCTCCATACACACAAGATGAACTGCCCAGCATGCTTGTTCTTTCATATGTAATGTGTAGATGCCTGTTGAGGCTGATTTTAATACTTTAAGAAAAGGAACGAATTGGGTTCAGAAATGACTATCGCTGAAATTGGTTTACAGTGTGGAAGAATTGCGTTAATCGTCAACCACACTCTCTCTCCTGTGTTTTATTTTGGTCCAGTGGCAAGACAAAGTTGAGACAACTGGGAGAAAATCAGGCAAGAGTTGCCTGATTTGCAAGATATTTTGATATACTTGCCGGAGTTGCCTAATTTAAAAAAAACGAGGAAGGTATAGCAATCTATGGGCACACTCATCCGTGCTGCATCAGGAGCCACATCTTCTAACATGCACACACCTTTTATGACGTCCTCCGCATACCCTTTCCATGACTTTCCTCTTTTTTATTCTGCTACCTGTCACTTTCTGAATTTAAGAATGCAATTTAAGATGTTCTGTATCAGTTGTGACTTGATGTTGGTTTGTGCTCTGTAAAACTGTACTCTTATGCTCTGAAGTTGGACAGCGAGCAATAATAGCACGCCTCGTACCGACGAATCTCAAGAACAACCATGCATAATAAGCATCGCCTCATTCTGAGTCTTAACCAATACGAAACTTGACATGGTTGACTTTGTGGTCTGCTACTGTATCCAGTACAAAGCAAAAGTGACCGGAAGTGTCGTGTTTAGTCAGATGGTACCAAACGATGCTGACATCACAGTTCGGCTGTAAAAACCTGTTGTCTGGACTACATGGTGCTAACAGTGTTTGAGAACGGATATGGGAAAGAAAATGTGGCCGACACATTCTGATGCATACCACAGATTCAAAACTACTGGTTTAAGTAAGCCATGATTATGCATTTAGTGTCCTTAAAGTGTTTCGCATTACAATTAACTTCTTAGACTAGAAAACACACTTTTTAACTTATAAAAGGGACATAATTGCATTAGGATATTTCTGTATTAGAAATAAACGATTTCAGCCCCTGTTTCAAATTTTAACGGAAGTGCTGTGAGTAGTAGAGTCAGTCGAAACTCTCTTGAAGTGGAGTATACACAAATGTCTCAGCGGAGGACGCAGTGAGAAATGATGGTGGTGGCATCTGTCTAGAATGGCCCAAAGGAAAAAGCTTGAAAAATCACCAAAAATATATGGTCATTCCACAAATTTCTAGGCAGAATGTGAAGCAATCAAAGAAGTAACTCTTTGCTGCTGGGATCATCAAACCTGGAGGAAGAAAGGATAATCATCATGGCCTATGCTACATCTGCTTTTTGCAGTCATCTCAACTAAACAACCAAGCACAATAAGTGGTTCTCTGTGGTTTCCAGGCCACTCACAAATCAGGGAACATGAGAACCGAGCCAGCTAGCAAGAATTGAAAGTAAGTGCCAATATATAACTATATATGCCAAGATTCAGTATCACTTCCAGAAATGAAGTCCGTCACCAAAAGCTCCTTTAACATAGAATTGAACTCAACTCACCAATGCAGCCAAAAAGACGGTGCTATCTAAAGGCTTGGGAGAAAGGAACATTTTTTAGATTGAACAGAGACCCACAACATACTGAGACAAAGCATGTACGAGAAGTTTCGAATTGGTGATACCGTTATGTGCCCATGTGGACAATCTCCAGAAAACACAGAATATATTTGACAGATCTGTCCACTGTACGACACCACATAAGAAAAAATATGGTCACCTGAAACAGTTCTGACGGACAAAATACAACTCCATGTCTCGTAGTTGGTGACCACAGTACATTTCGTTGATGAAAACCATATCAACTTCTGACTTCGACTGGAAAACCAGGAAAAAGAAGAAGTCACAGAAGTAATAAAACGAATAAGATCATTGGACAGATATTACAAATACTGCTAAATCTGGCTTGAATTTATCAAAACAAATGAAGACTTCAGTATCAAATAATTTATTTTGCCACGTTTTTCTGAAAAATCTGCAGATGCAACATGTGTGCCCTCTTTCCTAATCACAACTACCATGGTTTATCAGAGCTTATTCACGTGTACGGTGGTCCACCAGTTTCATACTGTTCTTCTTCAGTGTTCATTCTCAAACTCCCGCAGGATCTTTCTTGTAGCAGGACAATGGTCCTACTAGATTTCCAGCAGGATGTAGTCCAGAGAATGGAAATGCGTTACGTCGCCATTTTGTTTGCGCCTTGATCCGACACATCCGTCTTCAGCGGGTCATACTGTTCAAAGATAAACGAACTCATGTCTCGCCTTACTACATCTTAACACTACTAACACAGAAACAGTACTGTAGTGAATCCCTGGTCACTGGTATAATTGAAAATGAACGGGCCGATCTTCTGGCAAGGATTAGATGATCGCTTGAATAAATAGAAAATGATATTTTATACCATGAATGTTAGACTATGATACAATCAGAATTGAAGAAATAGTGAAGGCAGATGCATACAGCTACAGAATCGAATCACTTTACCATCACATGTCACGCAAAGAACAAACCGTTATCTTCAGAATGGTCCAATAGGGACAAAACCCGAAATAAAGGAATGACGAAAACGGATGTGCTGGACCTCGGACGTCCAGACCATAGAGTGGCCAACCGAGGTGCAAATAACACAGTTCTACTGTGGAACCTGCAGCACAACGTACTTCAAGCTCCTCGGCGGAAATCACACGATATATTCGTTGTGGTTATATGAGAGCGAACGCTGAAGAAGAAGAAGAATGGCCCAGCAGACGAAGAACTCAAACATACAGAAAGCTCAAAATCGGTGAGACAGGTCTGTGAAACTGAACTATATCTAGACACACCAAACACATTCTTCATGAATGAAAATTGTTATAACCTTAAGTAAATTGCACAGTTCATTTAAGCAGTTCATTTTAGCGATGTAACCTGGTGATTTAGTGATTAACGATGAAGCAAATTCACAAACATTAACCTCATCGCTCATTGCCCCTCCTCTCTAAAATCATTCAGAATATCAGCCCGTCCATTTCCCACAGAAGTGATGATATCTCAGCCATGTTCGTTCATATTTCAATTGTGTGTTCTCTACCGTTCTCTAGTTATATATTTCTTCACTACATTTTCTAATCGTTTGACAATTCTTCAATTTTTTCTTCTTATTCTTTCTTTCGAAGACTTTCTTTTCAGCAGGACGTAGTCCGCGGTAGGTAATACATTATTATATTTTGTGTGCTATATCTGTACATTTCGGCCTGACACACCCGACTTCAGTATTGCTAAATTGTATCACTTTAATCTATGGGACAGGACATCCAATTCCAACTAAAACCGCGTTATTTATCTCTTACGACATGTATGGCAGTACACAGTGACACTATTCTTTATTCACTTGTTAGGTTCGTCTCTCGTATGTAATCGGTAGCGTATCATATTCAGTATGTAGCCATCAACTCAAAATGTTTTGCTGTAGGAATTTTCTAGGCAATATAAATACGTACAGTAGTTTTACATTGCTTTCTGAACGGTCCAGATGCATAATTGCTTGCAGCGGGAACTGAACCCGATACCATTTTTGTGTGCAACAGATACGCTATGCCACTCTCCGCCACACGACCGGTTAATGTAATATTTGCATTACATATGAATCAGTTCATATTCTGTCATGCATTAATACATTTCTGATCTTATCTACATGCAAGAAGACAAGCATCCTTAACAACCACTGAAGTCGGATGTATTGGGCCACTAGTGCAAATAAACCGCGACACCACGATTCAGGGTGCCCGTTCTCTGGACCACATACTAGTTGCATATGTAATAAGACCATTATTCTGCTACAAGTAACGTCTAACGAGAGTTTGAAAACCAGGCGAAAAAAGGTATTCTTTTATCTTGAGAAATAGATATCTTTATAAAAAGGTATTCTTGTATCTATATTAATATATATCCTTATATCTTTATGGAAATATATCATTAAGGGCCTATATCTTTATAGAAATGTATCATTAATTGCCTTTATCTATAGGCCTATATAAATATATAATTATATCTTTATAAAAAAGTATCCTTATACTGTATCCTTATATTTTTATAAAAGGTAACCTTATATCTTTATATGTATCCTTATATCTTTATAAAATGTATCATTATATATCTATAAAAAGGTATCTTTATATCGTTATGAAAAGGTATCTCTATATCTTTATACATAGGTATCCTTAGGTTTATATCTTTATATAAAGATATCGTACTATCCCATATCTAGAGCCTACCACTTATTTCGCCTGTATACAGAATGTGGACGAACGCGTACATTATGCACGTATTCGTTTCAAGTATGTAATAGTGCGCATACTTGTTGCGTCGTCAATTAAATTACGTCATTTCAGATCCTGTAGTGTAGCCAGAAACACAAATTGCTAATTTTGGCAAAGATTGCATTATGTCAATATTTAATACTACGAATGCGCATCGGAGGAGAAGGGATATTCCTAGAGTTAGGGGGGGTGTTAGGAGTTGGTTTAGAACAAATTCTAACCCTAGCACCCTCCTCCTAAATGCTATACATCTGTATGTCAAAAGAAACAGAGGATGTGTTGCTTCCTTATCAGTCGAAGACATCGATAGGTCAGCCATTTAGTCTAAAAAAACCCCCATTAACCGGCTGAGTGACGTCACAAACTACTAAAAATTACGATCGGACAATTATTTAAAAACTGTGAGCGCTAGTAGGCACTCGACATGGGATAAGGTATCCTTATAGACATATCTCTATACATATATATCCTTATATCTTTATAAAAAATATATGTGTATACCTTTAAAAAAAGGCATCCTTATATTTTATTTTGTTTAACAATGTATGAATTGTATATTTGATTTTGATTATGTGAGAGATGTTTACATATGACTCCAATATTATTAAATATTAAACACTATATTCCTCACCGAAGACGAATGTGTCCGGTCATTGGCGCAAATAAAACGGCAACACAACGCATTTTAATTCTCTGGACTGTGTCCTGTTTGACATCTAGTAGGATCATTGTCCTCCTACAAGAGAGATCCAGCGGGAGCTTGAGAATGAACGTAGAAGAAGAAGTGATTAAAAAATTTCTTGTCGATGTAATTCAATATGCATAAAATAATTGTAACCGAATAAATTAAAAACTAGAGATATTTGTTTAATCACATAAAATTCAGGTCACAGCATTGTCATTACATGTTCTGGAACTATGTAAATGTTGGATTAGAAAAGAAAGAATATGATTTTGTTTCATGTCCCAGTTTCGAGTATTTCAATGAGGCTCAGTGTAGATTTATTTCTTTTGTTGGTTACAAAGTAAATTTAGAATAGCGGCCATGATGAAACAAAGTGAGATTGTTTTGGATGGGAAAGCAGAATTATAGAATACAAGAAAATAGTGGAACTCCCTCAGCTATCGTATTTGGCTTAGCAGATGGGCAAATGTTGACTTGAAGTACCTCTTTGAGCTTAGTTTCCACGAATTCATCTATAAATCAATTGAACATACATCCTGGTAGAGATTAACAAAACAGTGCCCTTGTTTCTAGTCGTCTGTGTGGTTTGTTTGAACGGCAAAATTCCACGTCTGGTTGTCTGACTCTGCACTAATAACCTTCTGATAATGTTGGACGAAAGCTGTCGTCTGCTTGAGTTTGGATGTCCAATGTAAAATCAAATCAGGGTAACCTTAGAGTAATGCTGTATTGATGAGGGGTCTCAAAATTCAATTAGTGGTATGGCAATAGTGTTTGTTTTACATTATACATAGGTAAGAGAGGGTAGCTGGTAGGCTCAACATATACATGGAGTTTTCAGCTTTCAAACCCGTCGATTGTTTTCTTCGTCTTCTTCTTTCGTTCGTTTGGAACATGCTGATATCTGAAGTTTTGTTTATTCGTTTGCTTTAATTATTCAGTGTCTATCTATCTATCTATTCGTAAACTTTTTGTTGCCTTTCAGCGTCAGAGGTAGAAGAGTTTTGTGGAGATGGCTGTCGTGTGTGCTGTGAATATTGTGGAATTTGTCGCCTATTTTATTTCGGTGGTCCATCGTTTTCGTGGTCGTCCTCTATGTCTGCCTTCACTGTATCTGTGCAGCATAGCTTGATGTAGTATCTGATGGTAATCTGTTGATGTGTGCAAACCATTAGATCTATTGTCTCTTAATATATTCCAAGATTAACAGTGTCTATCGAAAGTCCTTATACAGAATAGTCATCCCAAACATCATCACGTAACTTGGCTGATGCCAGGAGCGTAGATACGCCTTCAGTGGGAGGGGGTTGACATAAAACTGTCACTCGTTCATCTTCGTGTGTAATTTCATATGTTTCATTAAATATTTGATTCCGCCGAGGACGGATGTGTCGGACCATTGGCGCAAATAAAACGGCAACACAACGCATTTCGATTCTGTGGACTAAATCCGTCTGGAAATCTAATAGGACCATGGTCCTACTGTAAGAGATATCAAGTGGGAGTTTGAGAATGAACGCTGAACAAGAAGAAATATTTGATGACCTTTTAGCGGGAAATTGATAGGGGAGTATTCCCAACTTTTGGCTAAATTCCTATTACTTCAGTTATTTTATGATTTCCTTTGGGGTTGACATTATCTACGGACATGGTTCATTAGCTTGATCTAGTCTAGAACTAGTGTGCTCATTGGTCACTTTGTGTATAGTTAGTGTCACGAGCCAATTAAAATCACAGAAAAAGTTGGATTAGACTAAAGGGTAGGATAAAGTGAGGTTACTCGGGATCAGAGAGAAGTAGTTTCCTGCAAAAGGTTTTGGTCATTGGAAAGAGACACAGGGTGATCCCCACATCTGAAAAATGTAAATGGTTCCATGATCATCCAGTTTTACAAGATGTATTCTGTATGTAAGTCCAAAATAAAACCAAAATAAGATTATGTATTGTAATCACAAAGCCTGTATTATAGAACATTTTGCTAAAAGAAATGGTTGTTGAGGCAGGGCCGTAGATTTGTCTTCGGTAAGGTTATGGGTGTTTTCATTAAAAAAAAGTCATTCACTCATTTTCGTGCTAAATTTCTTCATTTTCGCGCTAAATTTCTTAATTTTCGTGTACAATTTCTTGATTTTTGTGTACAATTTCTTGATTTTTGTGTACAATTTCTTGATTTTTGTGTACAATTTCTTGATTTTCGTGTACAATTTCTTGATTTTGTGTACAATTTCTTGATTTTTGTGTACAATTTCTTGATTTTTGTGTACAATTTCTTGATTTTTGTGTACAATTTCTTGATTTTCGTGTACAATTTCTTGATTTGTGTGTACAATTTCTTGATTTTTGTGTACAATTTCTTGATTTTTGTGTACAATTTCTTGATTTTTGTGTACAATTTCTTGATTTTTGTGTACAATTTCTTGATTTTTGTGCACTTCATTTTCATGAGATATTTTGATATTTTTTAAAATTAGTTGGAGGTGGGAAGGGGTATTTACCAGTCAATTCTTTAAATTCCCAGAACTTCTACGTTCGTTTGTTCTCAAACTTCTGCAGACTAGCAGGATTTAGTCCGGAGAACAGAAGTTTGCTGTTTCATAGTTTACAGCTTTGCTGCGATATTTGCTTCTTTCGACCTGATGCTTCTTTCCGTCTTCGATGGATCTTGTTAGTGTAATGCGCCATTACATACAAAACAATGCTACTGTTTCTGTAAAAAAAAAAGATGTTTTATGATTGTGACTTATTTAGCGGTCAATATGTCCTGCATAGAACATTGTTTTTGTTAAGCCGTCAATATATTATGCATAGAACATTGTTTTTGTTAAGCCGTCAATATATTATGCATAGAACATTGTTTTTGTTAAGCCGTCAATATATTATGCATAGAACATTGTTTTTCCTCTACGATTGTTTTGGGCGCAACTTATAGACATAATGACATGGTTATTCGACAGTATAACACGAATGGTTGGCTGGGTCTGCGCTTGGAATCACGAGTAAGTTGAGTCATGACTCCCGCCAAAAGAAGAACTACAAGAATCAAAACCAGCCTTCATATGTGACGGTGTTCATTATTGCCGCGATTTTCGTTGATCACTTTGTAGATAGTGAGTCCAGATCAGTGGGAAAATAATAAACAACGTGAGATATATAGAAGACAATGTCCTTTTAGCTGAAAGTGAACAGGAACTATAAGGACTATTATATCAAATCGATATATTATGCTGAAGACGGATGTATCTGGCCATTGGTGCAAATAAAACGGCGACACAACGCATTTCCATTCGCTAGAGTACAGTACATTCTGTTGGAAATGAATCAGGACCATTGTCGTTCTACAAGATAGATCCAGCGGCAGTTTAAGCATGAACGCTGTAGAAGTATGAAGTCGATAAATTAAGTAAAGAATATTGATTAGATGTACACATAAAAAAAACAACACCATGATAATCAGTAAAGTCACAGAACAGACACTAAACATAAAAATGCATGATAACTAAAAAAAGTAGAACATTATCAATATCTCGGACACATAATCACAAATGATGGCTGAAGTGAAACAGAAGTTAAAAGGAGAATAGGAATGGCTAAAAGTACTTTCAATGACATGAGGAAAATATCTAAACAAATTTAATATCTAAAGAAAAAAAACAAGCTAAAAATTATAATTATAAAATGCTATATATATATATTCTATAGTAATATATGGCCCAGAAACATGGACAATAAACTAACAATTAGAAGACATAATTGATGCCTTTGAGATGTGGATATATAGAAGAATAGGGAAAACATCATGAAAAGAGAAGAAAACAAACAAAGAGGTTCTAACAAAACTTCGTATGAAGAAAGAATTATTAAAGGAAATAAAGATCAAACAAATATAATATTTTGAACATATTTAAAAAAAATGACACCTTGTTGAAGAGGGTAAAGTCGAGGGGAGGCTAGAAAGAGGGAAACAGAGATACAAGTGGGAGAGTAACCTCTCTTCGATTGAATCCAGCTCTTTACTGTTGTCTTGCGCCAGGTAGATTATAATACTACTGTTGCACACTCACCATCAAGCGTGGTGAATGAGAGCTTTAGCTCTTGCTACATAGCCAGATGTGTCACCTCGGTTGCGCTGTATCCGTATTTGTTCAGAATGTTTTTTATGTTATTTATCCATCATTTTCTTGGTCTTTTCCTATAACATGACCTTGTTTTACCATATGCGCTTATAGGGAGTTAAGTGTATTACCTTTCTCATAAGAGTTATACAATTCAGGTAATCCTCTATCAACGATCTCCGAAGTTCTGGTATTGATTTTATAAGTGTCTACTGACTTCATTATTTAATTCCTGCGTTATTCCGGTGCTATCATATGGATGTGAGAGCTGGAAAAGCTCTTTATCTTCAGAAAAGAAATTACTGAGTTTCGAGAACAAATGTCTTCGTAGGATAACTAACACCCATTGGAGTGAATTCAAATCGAATGATAAAATCAGAGAAGAGACACATCAAAATTTCATCACAGATGTTATTAGAAAACCCCGCTGGCCCTACATCGGGCATGTCCTACGCGCAGACATCAACAGAATACACCACCAATCTTTTGAATGGATACCTACAGGCAAAAGAGCAACGGGTAGACCAAAAGAAGCACTCAGAAGAACAATACTTAGAGAAAGTAAAACAATAATTATCCATACTATTCAAGAACTGTACAGAATAGCTTTGAACAGACAGAATTGGAGAGATCTGACCTCTGCCCTATGCGCTAACTTCAGCGCAAAAGGAACATGATGATGATGATGATGACTGACATTTGCGTAGTTGTACTCTGTACAGCCAAATTCAGATTGTCCACCAAAGACACTTCAGCAAATGCTTCGACAGTTGTCAATAATTTCAATTAAACTTTTTTTTTTCAAAACATACAAAAATATGGTAATTAAAGCCCAACTAATGTATTTCATTTTGTCTACCACGCTTTGCCAACGTGCAATATTTTATATCAGCGGTTCTTAAAATGGGGCTCACATATCATCTCAATGATACTGTATTGATAGCAGAAAGCCAATAACATCTCCAAGATCTATTAAACAGGAGAGTGATAGAAAGTGAATGTACATGGAGTGATATGATCGCCAACGCTATTCGCCACGGCACTTGATCATGATGACATCATCTCATGTGGTCCACCAAGTCTTGAAGAAATATAATGAGGATTTATATTTACAAGAAAATGATAAAGGTACAGAAATTATGGGGGTCAGCGGCAGGAAAACCAGTTAATGGGGGTCCGCCATAACAAACATTTGTTAACGTAAAATGTACTTCTTAAGGTGATGTACGCTTTTTTTCTACCGCGGACGTTAGTTTAATTTGGTTATACCAGAGCTTTAAGCATGTAAACAAGAGCAGAGATCGCGGTCTGGTATCTCAATCACCACGATCTGCACATATCGAGTATGTTAGGTTTGTGCATAAGGTAGGTAGGTGATGAGTTTAACGTTGAGAGGCGCGTCTTTTTCAACCAGCGGACAACGTCCAAGCAGGCCATATCAAGTATATTCTTTTTTCATATCAGGACTCACAATTCAAATGTATTAGAGCCACAAAGACCCCTATATTGTTAGCTATAAGTTAATTCATATAAGTATAATAAATATAATATTATAATACAATAAAATATGTTTTTGCATAACTTTACAAACTGCTGTTTTATACGAATTCAAATCGGCGAAAATTATCAACATTTATTTCCCATTTCTTAAAGTTATTCTAACAAAGGACATAAATCTCCTTTAAAATCGCTCGATGATACACTACGTTTTATACGACAAGATTCGCTGTCAGAAATGTTTGTACATGCGTCCATTTTCTTTACTTATCTTCACATTTCTTCCTGTTATTTTTTCTCTCTAAATTTAAAATATAAGAAGAAAGGAAAGAAGAGGGGGGAAACTAGGAATAATATCTAATAAATCTGAGTTTGTATTTTCACTTTTCGTGCCGATGTAGATGCAGAAATAGAAAATGTGTCTTGGGAATTGTAGATGTGTCAATTGTTGTTACGTTTCACGCAGTTACCTTGTATTGATTGTCATGTGATTATAATAGTTTAAAACTGCGGTACAATTTAATTGTTTATTGTCTATCCCCAGGTTAACGATGGTTGGTGGTATTCACACTTGCCGTTAAGACGCGGGGTGGGGGCTTCAGCTGTTGTTCCAAGGTCAGATGTGTCGCCTTGGTTGCATTTAGTCTATGTTTGTTTAAGGCTATTTTGATATTTTATATGCACCATTTTCTTGGTCTACTTTGGCCTTATGTCCGAATGTTCTTTTGTAATATGCTTTTATTGGTATTTGGTTTGTATTCATGAGACCGAACCATTTTACTTTCGATAAAAGCTTAATTCTACACACGAAAATTAGTAACACGGTGGTTTATAACCACAGAAAAAACTTAATGCGACAGACGAAAATGATATACATGATGTAATGAATTTTTGGAAAACACACACGATTGGCGTTTCGAGCAAAAGGAACTTGATCACGAACACAACATAGAACAAGACGAATTAAGGACTGTACCGTCAACGATCATATAAAAGAGTTAAATGAGAACATATACCGAAAGGGGATCAAACAATATGCTACAAACCTTCATCAATGTTTGCCTACGTTGAGTACAAAGTTTGCAATGATACGATGAGATTAGAAATTAGGAATTAAAGGAATGAAATTAAACATACAGCAATCGAGATGTTGCTGAAAAAAGATGAAGCATCAGGTGGATACCACATGGAACCTACACTTAGACAATTAAAATAAGGCATTATAAGACAGGCATTATTTTGAAACCCACATGGAAACCCACATGGAAAGAATGAAAGACCAAGACATACATTCAGGGCCGTAGATACGATTTCAGTGTGTCATGTGACGTATTCCTTCCAGAACGTTGTCTTCCCAATGAACTCTCTGAACCTCTCTCTGTCTTGGGCGATGTGGCTTGCATTTTCTAGCGATGTATTCATGTTATCTTTAATGTCGTCAGTCCATTATCTTCTTGGTCTGCCCCTTCTCCTCTTCCCAGGTACTCTTCCCTCAATTATTTGTCTTTCTAAACAGTTATGTCTCTTTATATGACGAAACAGGCGTAGTTTTCTTTTTGTTATTGTGTTTAGTAACCAACACTCTGGGATATTCAGTGTGTTTATAATATCTGAGTTTCTGATTTTATCCTTCCATGATATTCTAAGTATCTTTCTGTAGCATTTCAGCTCGACGGCCTTTTACCTAATTTACCTAGGGAATTTTACCTAAAAATACAAGTATTACACCCATCATCGTCGTGTGTAATTCTTCTCTTTCTGATACGATATGGGATCACATTTTTTTTTCCAGAAAATCGTTAAGGTTTTTATCCACCTTTTGGCTATATTTCTTACTCATGTTTTGATGTGCTAGGAAAGGAAAGAGGGGGGGGGGGGGTGGAGGGTTTCACACCCCATATGCCTGCCGGTTTGCATACATTGGATGCAGATATGATGTCTAAGACAAAGAAAGAGATGACACCAAAAGGACAAGATAATCGTGGTACACGATACATATATTTACTGAGGCGATATGTTTAGACAGTGAGATATGTTCATAGAATAGGGATACACTTTCTATGACTTCTAGTAAATGTTACGTCCTAAGCAGTCATATGTACACAGAAACTGGCACATGAATTGACACAGTGGGGGGTTTATAACACATACATATGGGCGTACTCACCCACATATACACAGGTCTACAAGTGCACAAACTAATGTACACACATGCACACACCTGAACACATACACACATACACACGCGAACACATACACACCCCACCCCTGACGCATGAGCACATACCCCCCCCCCCACACACACACGATGAACAACAACAAAACAAGATGAATTATTGTTCTCCGAATTCGTTTCCAATCTCTTGTATCACAGACATATTTGCTCCCTTCAAGCAAAGCCGTTGCGTTTGATTTACAGAGGAAAATAAATGACTAAACCCATTATTACAATGTAGTCCGTCTAGCTGGAGCTCTGGAAGTCCATGTTCACGTAATTGGGATCAGTTCGTGCACGATTATTTTTCCTTTTTTTGTGTGTATTCATAGCAAGTCCAAATTGAGACAGAGTGACCAGGATATTCAGATATGGTAAACTGATCACGTTCCAAATCAAATTTAGACAAGCTTAGCTTATCTGGCAAGCCTGAAAATACTCTTTTAAAACTATTAACGATATGTATATTTGGGAGGAGAGAACGAATGATAAAGACAAATGGCTCTGGCAATACTGTATATACAAATGGAACTTGTTTACAATTAGTGCCTACCAATGTTTACAATGGTCATAGTTTTTAAAATAATTCCCCATTGTATTTTAAAAATATTTTATGTTAAAATGGCACCAGAGATAGGACCAAATCGTAATTTCGACTCAGACGAAAACAACTCCAACAATTCAGGTCATTTAATTTGTACTTCTATAGTGTTGAGATACGTCATTGTCAACTCTGGACGTGAATCCAGTTTGGTTATATCACAGCTTTTTGACCATCATAATAATAGAGACGGTTCAGATAACCATGTCACAAGGACTCCGAAAGTTATTCACCCCCCACCACAATTATGTTTGGTTAAGTAAAATGAAAGCAATGGCAACCTAGTGAACGTATTTATATTGCCTAGAAAATCACCACAGCCAACAAATGCTGGGTTGACAGCTACGTCCTGGATATGATATGCTACCAATTAAGTAAAATGTACCTCTTATGGTGTGGTACGCCATTTCTACCGCGGACGTTAGTCCAATATGGTTATATCAGAGCGTTACAACCATCAACAAAAGTGTAGGTCGAGGATCTGGTAATCTAGTCACCACGGTCTTCGGGATTACGTCCAACTTATTTGTGTTCACATCCAACAATTTGAATATCACTGTAAAGTAACCTTCCATGATTTGTCCGCGTTTTTGTGTGTTCTGTTTTTGCATTTAGCGTCTTGTAATGTCATTTAGGCTGGAAAAATGAGCTGTTAATGTACAGATAATACAACGAATCAGCGAACTTCAAATAAGCATGTTTCAGATATATCTTTAAAGAAAACACCGCAGAAATCGATTTCAATCACGACACATGGTAATCTGAAAGTTGTCCCCCTTCCTGGAAGTTTGAGCCAAATTAAGCCCCATGAATCACAACGGCTTTTAAAAACAACTGCGTAATCAATATGTAATCGGGAGACGAATGTTCTTGCCCGCCTTCTGCTGTTTTAGCAGGAGATTGAGTGTAAACACAATTGATGAAATCGGTTTGCAACGACTTGCAAGACAGTTTGCTATTGTAGGCGAGAGGACGCCATTGTTCCCGACGCACCCCTGTGTGGCGTGCAGTACGCTAAACCTAATTTATAGTTTTACGTGATTTTTGCGTTTACAAAGTGGAAAAATCAATATCCACATTATGACCATAACAACCCCAATAATCGCCATGACCATGAACCAACACGTTATATCCTATATACAGTATCAAAATAAATTACACAAAATAAATATAGGGACTGTACATAAATTACGAGAATTTGGATGGAAAAAGGAAGTGTGTGTGTGTGTGGGGGGGGGGGGGGGTGTAAAAAAAGAAAGTTTGACAGAGAGGATAAAGGTGTGTCCATGTCAGCTACCTTACGTCCAGGATGAAGAGCACCTATTAGGTAGGATGCCCGGTTGTCTTCTCTAACTCTTGTGTCAGGTAGGCCCTACGCTGTGTCAGCTGGGTCGAATGATGTGTCACGAGAGAAACACGTCACGTTCTGGATTTTTAAACTATGGGTTTTAAAAAAAAAGTAGACATCAACAATAGTTTCTTTTATACACAAATTAAATAGTTTTAAATTTGAAATATGATTCTAAAAATGCTAAAACTTTTTTTGTATTTTGTATAAAGAAAATTCTGTAATTTTTTAAGCATTGTTTTCGACTAATAATTTATGGGATAAGGGGTGTACATATATTTTTGCTATAATTAATCAGGCCGGGGGAGGGTTTGACCTACAGTCTAAACATTTGCTGACATGTATGGGGGGGGGGGGGGTATAAATAAATAAACAGTTCATGAAGTATTTTTGATAGCTACTAAAGCAGGAAAAAAACCCAACAAATTTGTGTTCGGAATCAGCACAATTATATCATTTTGATAGATGGAACGGAAAGACATCAAGAGACGTTAGGCAAGTAAAAATAAATGAAAAATTAGATTTCTAGACTGTTCTAACCGCAGATCATGGTTTCGAAACGTTTCCATCAGGGGAGAAATTTGAAATTTCTTAGGGTAGAGATTGTTACCACCCTTTTGGATGTCCAGACCAGATTGCGTTTATTTCGCGTGAGATATTCATCGAGAATTGAGGAAGCTATTAGACTGAGATCTAGTGGTTTAGATAGTTTGTGGGTATGGTCCGCGGGTAGTATTATCTAACTCCTGTTTTATGGTTACTTTGTGGATATGGTCAGTAGGTAGTGTTTTGTCAATCCATGTTTTAGGACTAAATGAACATTTGTTGGAGGATAGTAGCAACGTGTAATTTGTAAGTTGTACATATATACAGCAGTGACGTAGCATGCATTTTTAGAGGGGTGACACCGAGTGATCTTTCTTATAATCTTGTATTGCACTTCCAGGCGTCTGTTCTTCTTTTCTGCGAAAATGTTTAGTACAGATGAGAACTAACATCATAAATTATTTCTAAGCGTATGACTGGCGTGAAGCCAGCGCTTCAACCAATGAACGCTTCTACACTAAAGAGATACGTACACTAAACGTTTTTGGTGTTAAGGACGGACAACGGTTCAACAAAAAAATAAACATGCGATTATCTTTCTGTAATGTTTATAGTAAATAACTATACATTTGTGTGCGCTTGCTGCAGAAATAATTAAAAACACAATAAGCCAATGTCACAGATGGTGTTTCTTGATAATGTAATGTCTGACCTACAATTTGTTTAATTATGGAATATATTCAGAAACACGAGAAACAAAGAATATCTCAAGAACTTACCGATGAGAGATTGTCATGTGACGTTGTCACATTCCAGAACGGTCTTCTCAATGAATTCTCTGAACCCCCTTCTATCTTGAGCGATGAGGCTTGCATTTTCCAACGATGTA
This sequence comes from Meghimatium bilineatum, assembly GCA_034231615.1. Taxonomy (NCBI): domain Eukaryota; kingdom Metazoa; phylum Mollusca; class Gastropoda; order Stylommatophora; family Philomycidae; genus Meghimatium; species Meghimatium bilineatum. The sequence goes on along the minus strand of CM067316.1, from coordinate 15,407,033 downwards.
TTCATGTTATCTTTTATGTCGTCAGTCCATCGTCTCCTTGGTTTGCCATTTCTCCTCCTCCCAGGTGCTCTGCCCTCCATTATTTGTCTTTATAAACAGTTGTCTCTCTTTATGTGACTAAAATGGTGTATTTTTTCTTTTTGCTATTGTGTTTAGTAACCAACACTCTGGCATTTTCAATGTGTTTATAATATCTGAGTTTCTCTTTTTTTCCTTCCATGATATTCTAAGTATCCTTCTGTAGCATTTCATCTGAAAGGCGTTGATCTTCTTCGCCGCTGTCTTACTTAATGTCCATGTTTCACAGCCGTATGTTGCAACCGGAAAAATAAAAGTTTGTAGCATTAGCAGTTTCGTTTCTATTTTGTTTTTCCATATGTTTTTCAACGGTGTTATTTTACAATATGCATGTGCCTTTGCCAATCCTTTCCTTATTTCTGCCATGCAGTCTCCTGCACCGTTGATGTTTGCTCCTAACGAGTTTATCCACACATTCTAACTCAGTATTGTCTATTCTGATTTTTGGTTGTTGTTTTGTTATATCTGATGACAAGATTTTTGTTTATTTACGTATTTAAATACAAGTTATATAATTCGCTGTATTTCTTTGTGTTCTTGATTAGTTGTTCCAATCCCTTTATATCATTTGAAAGAAGCACTGTGTCGTCTGCGTAGCGTAGTTCCGGGATTAGGAATCCACCTATGTTTAAAGCGTGGTAGTCAGTGTTGTGTATGTCTTCTCTCACGTTCCTCATTATACTTTCAGCGTAGATGTTGAACAAGTATAGGGAGAGTGTGCATCCCTGCCTTACTCCATTCTGTGCCTTACTCCACCCTGCACCTCAAACCACTCTGAAAGACCGCCCTCTAACTTCAATGCAGCCTTTTTATCTTAGTAAAGTTCTTCTATTAGATAAATGAAGATGTCTTGGAAAACCCATGCTGTTCATTATCTCCCATAGTTTCTGCTGTTGGACGCAGTCGAACTCTTTTGAGTAATCTATGACGCACATGTGCAAGTCGGTTGAGAATTCCTTACACTTTTCTATGTCTCATGTTAAGGATGTGATCTTTCGTTCCTCTGCCCGATCTGAAGCCGGCTTGTTTAGTTTATCTCGATCTATAATTTTTGTTTGATTCTTTGAAGTATATTTATCATTATTTTACTTGCTTGAATTATAAGGGTAATTTGATCAAATCTGAAGATCGCCTTTTTTTGGGAGTGGTATATATAATGATTTTTTCTATTACTCTGGCCATGCGCCACTTTTTATATTTCTAATGAATTAATTTAACCAAATAGAGAAACAAAGAATATCTCAAGAACTTACTGATGAGAAAAATAAATAAAGAACATCTCAAGAACTTAAGGACAAGAGAAACAATTTTTAATGGTGTATAAACAATTTTTTGTTGACGTCAACTTTTGTTAACCCTACCCCCCCCTCCTCAACCATCAAATCCCTCCCTAATTGTTGACGTAATTTATGGACATCCCATAATGCCTATTTTACTTTTATGTAGTTGTTTCTTAACCTGTCTAATCTGGTAACACTGATAACGTTTCTCAAGCAACACGTTATTAGCTTTCTACATTTTTCAGTAATTTCTATTCCCCATCGAAGTCAACTCCCTGAAGTGGGGATGGAGCTTAGTCCAGCCAACAGAGGCTGAAAACTAAGATTGGTCGAGCCATCCTTGACTTCGAGTCAGACCACAGTCCTGCCCAATCAATCACTGGTGCTGAAGTCAGAGATACCACGCAACAAAGGCGCAACAGCAACAATGTTATCACACAACATTACTAGATAACATTTCCAATTATGTTAAATTCTGTGCCCGACATCTTTTGACAATGAAGATGTCAACGCACCAGCGTAGATTAGAGACAACATTCACAACATATTCCCATAATTAGATGGGAATATCAAATGTTGTAAAAACAAAGAATCTTGCTGAATATATACATCCTTCATCATCATCATCAAGTGCAGAATGGCATTGTCAATCATATTTCTCTATGTACATCGATCTCCCATATATGTCATCATCTCTGTTGGTGTCGTAAATCGAAGCCATTTAGTCAAACTGTCCAATATCTTTTCTCTAGGTCTTCCCTTTAATCTTTTCCCTTCTATCTTTCTTGTTGTCAGGATATTCTCAATGCCTCCTCTTCTCATTATGTGCCCAATAAATGTTCACTGTCCTTTTCTTATATTATCAATAATGCATCTTTTCACATCCATCCTTCTAAGACATTCTTCATTAGTAATCTTTGCTGTCCAAGGAATATGTAACATTTTTGGAATAAACCACATTTCCGCTGACTATTTTTGTGTTGTTTGTAAAAAAATATCCTTGCTGTTTGTTAAAAAAAATTATTACCTCTTATGGTGAGGTGTGCCCCTTCAACGCTGGATGTTCGTCCAACATGGTTATATCCAAAATTTTTACCATAACAAATAATGGAAGTTGTGATTTGCTGAACTACAACCTCCGAGGTACGAAAATATTTATATCGTTGCTGTTTTGTCTCATGAACCTCTTTCATAACCGTATCACAAATCACAACTCAGATGGTATACTTATAATTTTCTTTTATGAAGATAACATACAATCATATCACACAAGAATGGATATGTAAACTTATATTGTATTCATCACTCAATGCCAACAACTAACGTACAAAAACTTAAACATCTACATATTCTCGTTTGTTTGAGAACCCCAAGAATTGCGAGCGATTAGCTCTTACTTCCTGTGTGCAGCGGGGTAGTTTTTCTGAGCTTTCTTTCATACCCAGGAGACTTCTGTTTTCGGCTTAGTGCAATGCCTATTGAAGGAGTCTTCTACTCAGAGGGGTATCTACATATTGTTAATTGTATCAATCTCACTGGTATGTAATGTAACATATCTCACTAGTACATGTAATATGTTCTAATCTCACTCGTAAATAATGTAACAACTTTACTCTGCTAGTAAATAATGTAACAATATTACTCTCACTGGTACAACCTGTACATAAATGTCGCATAAGAATATACAAGATAGCTTCACAAAGTTCCTGGAATATGCAAGATAGCTTCACAAAGTTCCTGGAATATACAACATAGCTTCACAAAGTTCCTGGAATATACAAGATAGCTTCACAAAGTTCCTGGAATATACAACATAGCTTCACAAAGTTCCTGGAATATACAAGATAGCTTCACAAAGTTCCTGGAATAGTTGACTAGTGTTTAAATGAAAGGTAATAGTATTGGAAATTATATATTTAGAAGTTGAACTAACATGGTTCGGACATGTATGCAGGCACAATTCCTTGTCAAAAACAATACAGCAGGGAACTGTCGAGGGTGGAAGAAGCAGAGGACAAATAAACGAATGGACAGGGCTAGATATTTCCACACTCATCCGCATCGCTGAGGATAGAATTCGCTGGAGGACTCTGTGTGCTGAGGCATCCAATGTAGTACCTCTATGACCCTGAAGGGTTACGGGTTTATAGATAGATTTAGAAGTTAGTAATCAGTTCAATGAAAAGACATGGCAGACGTCACATGACCTTCACAAATACTCTCGAAGAGAACTCAGATATTTGTGTTTTGTGCTAGTTCCATCCTTAGAGTTGAAAATATGCCTGCTTGAACAACATACAAATGTAAAAATCTTGAGAAGTCGTCCTCTGGGAAACCAACATTGAACATAATATCCTCTATGGTCTAAGACATACAATCAGAAGACAACAACCCAAAAATACAGAACAAACAATTGCATTATGCTGCATGACATTGATCCCTACTGGAAAAAATGTACTTAGCCAAGCACAATGTGATTACCTTGGAACAGCCTCCATATTCTCCTGACCTTCCACTTGATGTTTTTCTTGTTCTCACGACTTTAAATCGGCACTTAATAGACAATGAGTCAAGGATACAGATGATGTTATCACCAATATGACAAGACAGCTGAGAGAGGGGTCAAAAAATTGATTCCACGAATATTTCCAGCAGCTGTATTCAAGTTGGAGAGTATGTAGGTGCCAGAAGGAACTACTTTTGAAGGAAATATAGTGTAGATAATTCTATTGTTACTTATTTCCTACTAAATCCACTAATTCTATTGTTACTTATTTCCTACTAAATCCACTAATTCTATTGTTACTTATTTCCTACATAATCCACTAATTCTATTGTTACTTATTTCCTACTAAATCCACTAATTCTATTGTTACTTATTTCCTACTAAATCCACTAATTCTATTGTTACTTATTTCCTACATAATCCACTAATTCTATTGTTACTTATTTCTACATAATCCACTAATTCTATTGTTACTTATTTCTATATAATCCACTAATTCTATTGTTACTTATTTCTATATAATCCACTGATTCTATTGTTACTTATTTCTATATAATCCACTAATTCTATTGTTACTTATTTCTACATAATCCACTAATTCTATTGTTACTTATTTCTACATAATCCACTAATTCTATTGTTACTTATTTCTACATAATCCACTAATTCTATTGTTACTTATTTCTACATAATCCACTAATTCTATTGTTACCGGTACTTATTTCTATATAATCCACTAATTCTATTTTTACTTATTTCTACATAATCCACTAATTCTATTTTTACTTATTTCTATATAATCCACTAATTCTATTTTTACTTATTTCTATATAATCCACTGACTCCGGGAACTTTTTGATACTACCTCATATAGAAATGCTTATGCTGATTTACAAAATAATTTTAATAATATTCTCTCAGTGTTTCACAATGTTTGTTTATACTCATTTTTTCACACCATCAAATTCTCTTTCACAATATATTATTTAATATCTTCACACTTGAAACATCAAATTCTCTTTCACAATATATTCTTTAATATCTTCACACTTGAAACATCAAATTCTCTTTCACAATATATTGTCTCACACTTTCACACTGCAAAAATCAAATTTTCTCTGATATTATTCACAACATATTCTCATACTATGAACATCAAATTCTCTTTTATTTTGTACACAATATATTCTAAATTATCTCTCACCCTTTCTCTCTTTCATACTATTCTTAGGTCAGTAGATGGCATGTCCTGAAGGCATAGCGTGAGGTGGTGAAAGATTTCCCTAAAATGACCCCAGATTATGGCTTCTGTTTTGGGAAGAATACAATCTAGGATCCATAGCGACGATGGATGCGACTCACAAGATTAATCTGAGCCACAGTCTTCTATGGTATGTAAAAGGTATGACAGGTTTACTTGTAGCATCCTGTGATGTTGTGTCTTCTAAGCTCTTGCACAATCTGATACCATTGTTTTTCTTTCATATTCCAGTATTTTAATTAGGGGTGGAGGGTAAACGTTAGCTTAGGTGCAAGATATAGTATTTCTTCTTCATTCTCTTTTTTCTTCATCTTCTTCAGCGTTCATTCACAAACTCCCACTGAATCTCTCTTGTAGCAGGATAATAGTCCAACTAGATTTCCAGCAGGATGTAGTCCAGAAAATGGAAATGTATTGTGTCGCCGTTTTATTTGCGCCAAATGCCTGATACATTCATCTTCAGTGGGTTCCCTTTCAAATTTGCACATTGAAGACTCTGACAAAGATAGCAGCCAAACCCAGACTTTCACATGATGACTCTGACAAAGATAGCAGCCAAACCCAGACTTTCACATTGATGACTCTGACAAAGCAGTCAACCTCAGGCTCTGAACAGTGTCCTATAGTTTTTCATGAAAGGAGACAGGACATGGCCAAGTGATACTCCGTCTGTTGTACTTTGGGCAGGTCTGCAACTTCAGCTGTCATAGGGCTGGTGCCACAGGTGCTTAAGTGTGTTTTGCCTATCTTTTATTTGTGATATAGGTGGTGATGCCATCTGTAATGTCCTGTTCGTAGTCAGCAAATGATAACTTGGTCCCATATGGACAGCTGATGGTGGGCATTAAATTTGACTTGACCTGAGTGATCACATTCCCACTTTGATTTTAGAGAGGTTTTAGTTGCTACATTGGCTGCCTTGCAAGTAGTTCTCATGTCACACTTTTGCAATTTACCACCTTCTTTGGCAAGTCTGTCTGCAGCATTTCCTATACAGTATTTTATTTTTTCTAAATGGGGATGGGTTTGAACCCTAAACCCCCTCCCTCTTCTTCTCACTCCCAAAATATATACTTGACTTTTCCTGTTACATTTTATTTTCTCTGACTCTTTTATACTATACAAAATTGAATTCTCATTAATTCATCTCCACACTATTATTAGTCTATTGAACTTATGTTTCTGGGAAACCAAAGAAAGCCCACAATATATATCTACCCATGATTATTTCTTGTATTATGCCTGGGCTGCAAATTTCTTTAAATTTCTGTACCACTGGCCCACTTCATGTGGTTTAAAAAAAAATGTCAGGCCAGGATCCTGTTTGTCTCTGTCATTTCTAGCAAATGAAGATGGAATGGGCACACTCTGAATAAAGCAGGAAACTGTCTTCAGGCAAAGATTGGTAAAAACTCAAACAACAGGGGAAAAAGAGACAATGAAAGTTCTCAATGATATAGTATCATGAAAAGTCCTAGAGCTGAGAGAATGAAAGTTGTCAATGATATTAGTATCACATGGAAAGTTCTAGAGTGGAAAAGTAAGGGAAAGGTTCGAGTGGAGAGAATTTGTCTATAACCCATAGTCGTATAAGGACCAGTGGCTTGAATGTTTGACATTTTCACCAAATTCATGCTACAGTCGATTGTGTTGGACCAAAAGGCACAGATAACACAACCAAACTGTAAACCATGACACAATATATTCAGTTCTTCTGACTACATTCTACTAATCTGCAGGGGTGTGAAAATACATTCCGATGAAGAAGTAAACGACTCATGTGTTCATATTCAAGCAACTTTCTAACCAGAACTACTTTTCCCATATGTACATATTTTTCCCACATGCACTATTCACACTCATTCTGTTAAGGTTGAATGTGCTGCGACATTGGCACAAATAAAATTGCAACACAAGATATCTTAATTCTCTGGACTACATCCTGCTGGAAATCTAGTGGTAAATAATATTGGGAAAAAACCCATAAAAAGGGTGAAATAGCAGTTTTACTTGGAACAATACTCAGAATCAACATTTCAACTGAAAGGTCTTCATTAAGATGGGGACAAACACAGAACGGAATAACAAAATGATCCTTTACATAGGGACAAACAAAGAATAGAACCAATGTATTGGATCATTTTGTGATTCCGTTCTGTGTTTGTCCCTTTATTAATAAAGACCTTTCTTTGAAATGTTGATTCTGTGTCTTGTAAGTAAAACTACTATTTCACCTATTCTATATTTACATATAAAATCTTTCCTTCAATATTTATTGACTATGTGGTGCATAGTTTAACTGTAGTCTCATGCTAAGTTTTTGGCTATAAATATAGTGGGACCATTGTTTTACTGCAATAAATACATAGTGGGACCATTGTTTTACTGCAATAAATACATAGTGGGACCATTGTTTTACTGCAATAAATACATAGTAGGACCATTGTTTTACTGTAATAAATATAGTAGGACCATTGTTTTACTGCAATAAATACATAGTGGGACCATTGTTTTACTGCAATAAATACATAGTAGGACCATTGTTTTACTGTAATAAATACATAGTGGGGCCATTGTTTTACTGCAATAAATACATAGTGGGACCATTGTTTTACTGCAATAAATACATAGTAGGACCATTGTTTTACTGCAATAAATACATAGTAGGACCATTGTTATGCTACAAGAGAAATATTTTAGGACCTATTGTCTTACTACAAGGGAAATCTAGTAGAACCATGTTCCTGCTACAAAAGAAATCTAGTAGGGCCATTGTCCTGCTACAAGAGAAATCTAGTAGGACCATGTTCCTGCTACAAGAGAAATCTCGTTGGGCCATTGTCCTGCTACAAGAGAAATCTAGTAGGACCATGTTCCTGCTACAAGAGAAATGTAGTAGGACCATGTTCCTGCTACAAAAGAAATCTAGTTGAGCCATTGTACTGCTACAAGAGAAATCTAGTAGGGCCATTGTCCTGCTACAAGAGAAATCTAGTAGGACCATGTTCCTGCTACAAAAAAAATCTAGTAGGGCCATTGTCCTGCTACAAGAGAAATCTAGTAGGACCATGTTCCTGCTACAAAAGAAATCTAGTGGGGCTGTTGTCCCGCTATAAGAGATGTCTATTAAGACTATTATCCTGCTAAAAGAGAAATCTAGTAGGACTATTGTCCTGCTACAAGAGATATCCAGCGGGTGTTTGAGAATGAATGCTAACAAACAATTCCTTCTGTCTACAAACTCTCATCTCAAGCTATGCTTCCTCTACACAATCAACACATGAATATATATACGTAACATGCAGACAAATATATGACATAACAATAGTTTCAGTTTACATTTGGTTATACCTGATATTATACATGGAATCATAGGAAATATAACAATAAAACAGCAGGCAGAATATAATACATTATTGGATATACTGTTTCAATATGAATCTATATATATATATAAAACATGACACAACACAATGATTCTTCCCACTTTTGTTTTAGATTTGATTCATATCTTAGCTCTGGGTCAGAGGTACATCTTCGGTAAGGAAGACCTAGAGAAATAAAATAAACAATTGCTTAGTTTTTTGTGGACTTTCTGCATTCATTCTCAAACTCCCACTGGATCTAGCTGGACCATGGTCCTACTAGATTTCCAGCAGGGTGTAGTCCAGAAAATGGAAATGCGTTGTGTCGCCGTTTTATTTGCAACAATGGCCCGACACATCCGTCTTCGGCGGAGGGCAAGGGTTTAAACGTAACTTTTTTCCTAGCTTCGTAGTACTAAATGACATAAGGTTTAAATCCCCCCCTCTCTATGTGTGTGAATTTGGCCTTGGTTCAAAGTGTATTGTAGCTCTGGCAAGGTTGCTGAAACGTGTAGTGTGCATTAAATAGAGTGCATCACAGTGTTTTCCAGCGGAACCATGTCAAGGTAACTATTTGGATGATATTTAATTTATCTATCGCAATTTCCACTTGTCCCATCAAGCGTTATGGAGGAGAGTTGGAGTTGTCTGTCTTTGGCCATTTGGGTCGCATTGGTGAAGGTCAGCACGTGTCTCAAATGTTTCTTTGTCACCACCCACATAGTTCTTGGTCCATCCTATGTTCTTGATGATATTTAATAAGACATAATAATAAGCCCAGAGAAAATATAACAATTCTTAGGTCCCAGGAGACCATAGAGAAAAAAAATCCTCCAGAGCAGGGGCAAAAGGTTAAAAAATATGGGGACACACTGATCTAATTTATCAAGGACTTCGTACTTATATTATTTATAAACGGCAACAGAAGTTGTGAAAATACACTTGTTGGTGACTTAAAATCGTGTCCGTTAACAGTGTGTTGCCGGGGCCCGAAAGGGGAGCAAAGAATAGCAACACTGTTTACCTTCCACGCATGTCATAAAAGGCGACTAAGGAGGTTAAGGGATGGAGTTGTCTGTCCCATCCCATATAGGGTCAGTGACCCAAAGCCACGCTGAAGTCGGAGGTGTCAGGCCGAAAGGCGCAGATCTCGCAGCAATGCTGTAAACAATGACAACGCATTCCGTTCTCCGGACTACATCCTGCTAATCTGCAGGAGTTTGAGAATGAATGCAGAAGAAGAATTGTTAACTAGGCCAGTAGCAGTGTTTATGATGGCTGTGTAGTGTTTATGATGGCACTGGATATATGACCTAGCTAATAAGATGTTCTTAATTGCAACATCTTATCAGAACATAAAAGGAGACAAACAATAGTGACACTGCTACCTGCCAAGCATGTCATAGGAGGTGACTAAGGAGGTTTCGGGGTGGTGTTGGCTGTCCCATCCCATATAAAGTCAGAAGCCATGCTGAAGTCAGATGTGTCAGGCTGAAAGATGCAGATATCGCCGTTAAGCTGTAAACCATCAATCAACACATTTCATAGGTATCAACTTATTTTTGCCATAAATCTGTATTATTACAAATTTATTTCTGTAATTTAATATAAATGTCTGTATTTAGCAGAAAAAAAATTTTTTTTTGCCCCTCAATAAGAGCGTGTGAGATATAAATGCATGAAATAGTAATAATTACTAAACACATTTTTTTTAAAATAAAAAAAATTAAAATTAGGATTTTTAATGGGGTTCTTTTCTGGGGTCCGAAATCTGTATTAATACGGAAAATCCGTACTAGTTGACAACTGACATTCCGTTCTCCGGACTACATCCTGCTGATTTACAAGAGTTTGAGAACGAACACAGAAGAATTTTATGAGTAAACAAAAGGTGCTCAAAACTTTAATCAATCAAAGTGGTTGACTCTTGTAACAGGATGCATCACTGAAGACTGGCTAAACCACATCGTCATGGTGCACCCTGGAAACAGATTTGCTTTGAAGCAGTTTCAATAACACTTTATGGATTGTGTACAGGTAATGTATACTAAGATGGAATGAAGATTGTGTACAAAAGACAAACAAGATCTCTGAATAGAATCTCTCAGCCCCCAAAGCCAAAAAAACTGTTGTAGAAAAGTGCAAGACAACCACTGGTCTGGATTGCTGGGTTATTATATCCGAAAGATCACGTAGGCAAAAACAGTAATCAAAGTCTGCAAAGAAGCATATAACATCCATTGAATACAGGAGAAGGTAGCACAGTGCTAGAGGGCAGTACATCCATTGAATACAGGAAAAGGTAGCACAGTGCTAGAAAGACAGTACATCCATTGGATACAGGAGAAGGTAGCACAGTGCTAGAAAGACAGTACATCCATTGGATACAGGAAAAGGTAGCACAGTGCTAGAGAGACAGTACCATCCATTGGATACAGGAAAAGGTAGCACAGTGCTAGAAAGACAGTACATCCATTGGATACAGGAGAAGGTAGCACAGTGCTAGACAGCAGTAACGTGAAAAATTAAGCGACAAAATAAAAACTATAATGATAGCAATATTCATGCTTGAGAACAAGTTTTCAGTTCTCTTCCAACGCCGAAGATGGATGTGTCTGACCATCGGCGTAAATAAAACGGTGACACAACACATTTCTATTCTCTGGACTACATCCTGCTGGAAATATAGAATGGATCATGGTCCTGTTACAAGAGAGATTCCAGCAGGAGTTGGAGAATGAATGCTAAGAAGAGGAGGTTGTCTTCCGGTTATGTCAAAAAGTAAAGGCAGCACACCATACTGATGCAGTATAAAGGAACTATGGGTAGAAATTTGAACTTTTACGAGGTGTTCACGATGTTGGTGAACGAAACCTCAGCTAAGAGCGCGGATCAACCCTAGTCAAATTTTACTATTTGAGCAATTTCATTTATTGGAACCAGGCTCACAGTTGAGATATGGGTCAGTACCAGAGAACACAAAGCATTGGATCATCTAATTACATGATACGTTCACTGACAGTTGAACATCTCCTATGAAATAGACATAATCCGACGAAAGTCTCTGCAAAAAGTCACCAAGGGGCATGTTTTGGTCTGTAAAGTCCAAGAGCACAGTGGGTAGTGGGTGATAAACCATCACAGTATAGAGCAGATACACACCCATTGTCTAGAGACAGAATGGAAAGCTATCACAGGCTAGAGAAGCTCACGTTAAATAAAAGAATATTGAAATCGAATGTCCTGGGCCAAAAGCCCCAAATAATGCAGATCTGCTGTAAAACTCGGAGCACAACATATTACATGCTCTCCTGCTCACACAAATACTCACGCTAATTATTTGAGAGTGGACACAGAAGATGTAAATAAGACATATGGAAGCCTGTTATAAAAAGAAAAATAGTTTTCTCATTGCATAAGGAAAATTTGTCTCCCAGGTGTTGGGCTTGACGGGGGAGCAAAAACAGTGACTTGCCATGCATGTTTTAAAATGTGGCTTAGCTGTCTCATCCGATAGAGGGTTAAAGGGATCTATAAGTCATGCTGAGGTTGGCTTATCTGTCTCATCCGACAGAGGGCTAAGGGACCTATAAGTTATGCTGAGGTTGGATGTATAAGGTTGAAAGGTGGAGATATCTCAGGCAAGCTGTAAACCATGAAAATACATTCGGTTCTCCTGGCCTACACCATGCTTCTCTGCAGGAGTTTGAGAACAAATGTAGAAAAAGTAAAACCCTTCTTCTATCCCCAAAACTAGGCTCAGCTACAGCCCATTCACAGTTTTTCATGCAACTTTACATTAAATAACTTCAAAAACTTGCACAGCAATATGAAAACATACCAAAAACCAAATCTGCTACAACTGTCTCTGTTCATTCAACAATTAGAACAATCCAATGACATAAACATGTCAAAATAATAGCATGAACATTTTACTAATGTTGTCTCAGATATATACACAATTTAAAAAAAAAAGGATAAAGATGCATTCGACAAAATTGTGATGTTCATATATTGTGAGACTTCTTGCTCTAAATTATTATACTGACATTGTAGAACAGACCATGCAAAGGCAGCATTTCATAAGATGAAGTACATCCTATGTAATCAATCTTTGTCAATTGAGGTGAGAAAGAGTTCTTAGAATTTATATAGAACCAATTCTGACACGTGGAGGTGAATCTAGGACAACCAAAATATTATTTAGAAAGCAGAAATGTTTTATAGAAGAATATTGTAATGTAACATTTTTGAAATGACAATTTACATCCTGACAGTCACTTTCGAATAATATTGTAATGTAACATTTTTGGCAGTAGCCAACCAATGGCAAACCTCAGTCGCATTTTGTCTCCTGTGTGTTGTGTGGCCTGAAGGGGAGCTAATAGCAATACTGTTTACCTTCCATGCATGTAGTAGGAGGCGGCTGGAGGTTATGGCGTGAAGTTTGCTGTCCCATCCTATATAGGGTTAAAGTGACCCAGAACCATGCTGAGGTTAAAAGGTGCAGATATCGCAGCAAAACTGTAAACCATAACACAATGCATTTCGTTTTCCAAATTACATCCTGCTAATCTGCAGGAGTTTGAGAACGAGCGCAGAAGTGGACTTTTATGACATGAATGGCAGGTGGAAGTGTTACTAACTTTTACTTCCTGTTTGATTCCCGAAAACATACGGACATAAAAAAGATCAAAGTTCAGAATTGGCAATATTCTGGGCGAGGTCCACAGATGAGATAAGTGTACACAAGGTTTATGCAACATTGAGTAATGTCAGTTATTTTCATTTCACTGATAAGTTGAGATTTATTTTAAATCACATACAATAAACTTAATAAATCTTTTTCTGCGTTCGTTCTCAAACTCCTGCAGATTAGGAGGATGAAGTCAGGAGAACAGAATGATTTGTCATGGTTTACAGCTTGGCTGTGATATCTACGACTTTCAGCCGGAAACATCCAACTTCAGCATGACTTCTAGGTCACTTTAAACCTTTATGGGATGGACAGCCAACTTTACCCCCAAAACTTCCTTAGTCATCTCTTGCGATATGCTTATCAAGTAACATTGTCACTATTCTCTGCTACCCTTCTCGGTACCCACAATGCAAGGGTGAAGATTAGATCTGATGTCTTTGTTTTCACACAAGCAATTTAAGAGAAATGAAAAAAGGTGAGATTAGCTGCTGGCACAAGTTGTACAGAGAAATTGCTTATATTATTACAAATTGATACAATACATCGTATCGAAAAAATTCTATGAATTTTAAACGAAGTCCACATGTAATGATGATACTGTTATAGTTGGTACAATTATTGTGAGGGAGAGGTCAAGAAGGGGGGGGGGGGAGAATTAAAAAAAACCCCAACTCCATCACACCTGGAATGTATATACATTTTAAAATGCGTCAGCCCATCGGTGACTGATGGAAGAGAGTGTTAACCATACTCTTAGAATATGCAGACTAACATTACAATATTGATGACTCGGTGGTTAGTGTGTCCATCTTAGAAAGATAACTTGGTCAAACTTGCTTATGTTTCTAAGCTGATTGTCCACGTTGCAATTGGAGGTATTGGTAGTGCCTGAAAATCTAAGGGACAAACACAGAACAGCAATGTCCTACACAGAATAGCAATGTCTTATACAGCACATGCTTCTATCATTATTATTTTTTCTAACACTATTTTATGCACTGCTTCTGAGGAGCTGCTATAGACAGCCACTTCAGGTGAAATTCAGTAATAAAAGGGCAAACTGAAAGTCACATAAGTGGCACCTTGTGCTTTAAGAGTTAATTAAATATTCACATGCTAATTGGAAGCATTTTTTCGAACACTATTTTATGCACTGCTTCTGAGGGGCTGCTATAGACACCCACTTCAGGTGAAATTCAGTAATAAAAGGGCAAACTGAAAGTCACATAAGTGGCACCTTGTACTTTAAGAGTTAATTAAATATTCACATGCTAATTGGAAGCATTTTTTCGAACACTATTTTATGCACTGCTTCTGAGGGGCTGCTATAGACACCCACTTCAGGTGAAATTCAGTAATAAAAGGGCAAACTGAAAGTCACATAAGTGGCACCTTGTATTTTAAGAGTTAATTAAATATTCATATGCTAATTGGAAGCAAGTCTATTGATAATGAGTTGTATAAATGAATGGATGGAATATGGCATTTATTATTTGCTACAAGAATTATTAGTACTAAATAGATAGTTCACTTCTCTTCCTCACTAAGTTTCCTTTCCTATATAGAAAATGTGATGAGACTGAAGGAGAACGATTTACCTATTTAATATTTTGACCATCTCTAATCGAGCCAGCCAGGATATCCCTACCAGATGTCACCGTATAAGATTACATGTGGTTGAGTTGACATTTCTCAGCAGTATTGTATACAAAGGTAATAGTCTGACTCACAAAGGCCAGATATATTGTACACATACCAGATGACACGAATAGCATTGCTTGTAATGAAATATTGCATGCGCATGTAGTCATATTGTTTGGTTATAACTCATATCTATCTTATTGCTGCATATAATTTCTTCATCTCAATTCATGATTAAATTTATCATTTTATCTACACTTTGGCATTATCCTTCTCGGTTATCTTTATATGTACATGTGTTAAAGAATTCACATTTTTTCAGCATTTAGACTGATTTCACAAAAACTTCACAGTAACAGATGGCATTTTTTAGCATTTAGACTGTGATTTCACAAAAACTTCACAGTAACAGATGACATTTTTTAGCATTAATTCTCAAACAATTTTGGATCTATTTTGTAGGAGCACAATTGTCCCACTTATTTCTACCGTGATGTATTGCCATTTTATTTGCACCAGTGGCTCAATATTTATGACTTTGGCAATGGTATGTATACATTTTTTTCCTCAAATTCATTGAATGTCCATAGCGATTTTACTAGCAGACCAGCTTGTGCGTTATAACCTATTTATCAGTATTGCTGGTACATGCCAGTAATATAATTTTTATCTATCATCTTTCCCTAGGTGAATGATGGTTGATAGCATGCACACTTGCTGGTAAGCATAGGGGTAGGAGCCTCAGTTGTCATTCCACAGCCAATACTTGTCACCCATCCAAACTGTGGCCACAGTCATTGCTGCTTGACATTTTTTGTAGATTTGCGTGTCGCTATCGACTGGACCACATATGTCCACCATACCTAAGAATCTAAAATGTTGAAGATTGGTGTCTCCGACAGATAGATAACTTCTTTGATCAATAATCTTAAGCTAACATAATCTAGACTTTCCTTGAAACCAACCTCACACAAATGCTTGAACTTTAGAACAATATTTATTTTGGCAATATTTTCAATAGATTAATATACATTAGATCATCCTTCATTGGATGTCATCATTAAATCTTGATCTTTACTATGAATATCACTCAAACTTACAATATTTAACTTGCCCACAGAATTGTTCTCTTAAAATTATACAATAAATGCAGGAAGTCAAATGTATGCAGACAGTTAACTTGATCTGCCCATCTCATCTTCAAACCTGTCTGACAATGTACAAATCACAGTTGGTTGGGCGGAGTAGATTTTCCATCATGGAACAAAATTTCAATCTGTTCAAATCACAATCTTGCACTGTAAGCGACAGTACATGCTGCCATTAGAGTACTGGAGCAGACAGGCTGCTTGATTCATCACACTCTAGTTTCAACTCTGCTGGTTTTAATATATCCAACACATAAATTATGTGTTTAGGAATACTAGACAAATGCAAACTATTAGGGCTCTAATTACACATCATCCTCTTGTGCATAACCGGAGACTCTGGCACAGAGGCAGAAAGATATGACAATTCCAAATACCTGAAATACAGTTAAAAAAATATAGATTATTCTTCAGATGGAATGACAGTAACAGTTTAGATCAGGGGGTAGTAAAAGTAAAGTTACCCATAGCATTTATTAATGCCGTAGGGGTGTGAAATGTTAGCGATCTCATATTTCAGTGGCTCTGCTATATGAGGGCAGTAGCCATCTCCTCTCCCTCGTAGTCTTTACTTCCCGGATTAATCTGGTACCCATTTAAGGCTAGGTCGATCCGGGAGCCGTTGCGATCTGAAAAACATTTCCGCCTCAGCTGTGGAATGAATCCAGGACCACTTATATGTGAAGCCAGTATATATACATAAATATACATAGGTAATGACAAAGATCCATAGAAATTATGAGCAATTAGCTCTTACTACCTATGTGCAATAGGGTGGTTTCTCCAGAGCTGTATTTCATACCCAGGAAACAAACTCTCAGTGGTGTACAATGCTTTGTGAAGAAGTCTCCTGCTTGGAGAGGATTTGTGTATGTAGAGGGCATGTTTCAACATATTATGTGAAGGAATCTAATCATATCAGAGCCTGCAAATATTTGGAGGTATATAATATTTCTAATTCTAGCTACACAGTGAAGAGTAACAGTTCATGTCTTGGATGGATAAGGTACCAGGTTCAATTTTTCCTTCTGGCAGCTGTGTACTCATCGTGTACAGAATCAATACAACCTACTCTTCTTTCTTCTTTCTGTCCTCATGTACCTTTCGGTGTTGAGGGGAGAGTGAGTGTACATTCTTTTGCCCTTCTATGTGCCTCTTCCCCTGTTATATTTCCGAGTGTTTCTAATACACTATCTATCCACCTTTTACGAGGGCGTCCAATAGGTCGACTGTGATCGTATCGTTTATTAAGTGTTTTTTGGATAATACTTTGCTCTTTCTGTCTGGTTATGTGGCCAAACCATTTAACTTGTTTCTGGATGTATTCTACTGTTGACTTGATCCCTAATTGTTTCCTTAGTTCTTCATTCTGATTTTGTTTCTCAAGCTAACTCCAATCATACGTCTCACACATTTAATTTCAGTGATGTTAATCTTATGAATTGTTCTAGAATCTAATGTCCAAGTTTGACACTGATAACGCAACATTGGTAAAAAAAATGGTGTTAAATAGCGCTTTCTGTAATAAGTTTACTCGGGATTGCCCATTTCCCCAATACAACCTACTGAATATAAATATTGCCTATAAAATCACTACAGCAAAGATATATTAGGTTTATCGCTACATCCTACACAGGTATACTATCAACAATGTTCACATACTTTTGACACCTTATCCCACATGATTGCATGGCTTCAATACAGCCAATGCACATCTATTTAACACTACGGAAGCACAACTCTGAATCCCCATCTACTCATCTTGCAGCAAACCACTTCACATCTGGTGAAGCATGAAACGAGCCTGACCCAATTACTCCCCTGTTTAACAGCTTAATGGCCATAGACAAAGAAAATAAGAATATTATCGTGCCCACCATATTTTATATTAATTTTCTGTCTGTTTTCCAATGTTCCTCATTTTTACAATAAGTTTTCTGTACACTTTGTATTCCATAACATTATTCATTTTCCCCACTTTTGTTTTTCTATCTTTACAATCTATACATTTTTTACAATTGATGACACTTCATTCTTTTTTTTCCTTATCTTCATGAAGCACTAATGTGTCTTAAATTAGCGGCCAGACATCCCCCCCCTCTCTACTCACTCTCACCGTATGTGATTTTCAAATCAAAACATCATTACAGATGGTAATCACAGCTACATATGGATTCTCAATGAGAACAGTTTCTTATTATTATTATTTTTTTTGGTTTCCATTTTAAGAATAAATGGATGCTTTGTTTGTGATTGGAATTCTTGTTTGCTGCTGAATTGTAGCCCAGAGCCAGATTATCAGGAACAACAAAAGAGGAGATAAAAACACCTTAATAAATACAAGAATCTTCCAACATTTCTTCCCCCCCCCCTTCTCGCTGTGGTTTGTTTTATTGGATGATAAAATCTTCAGGGCGCAGAATAAGGGTCCCATTAGCAGGTTTCCGAACCTTAAACAGCTATTTAAGAAAATGTAAGTGATTAAAATACAGATTATTAGCATTTTTTTGTGTTGGTTACGAATTATATTTTCTTTTGTATTTTTTGGTAATTAAGGTCATCATTATTTTGCATTTCTTCAACAATCATGATCTCAAGGATAATTCATGTTTGCTTGATTGTTTTTTTGGAAATCTGACCACTCAGTTTGGTGTCTGTAGTTTCCTGGAGACTATTGATCAGTGGCCATGTGTAGGAGCATTAAGCGCTAACAAGCTTGTTAAACCAGGTGTGAAAAGGGTATGACATGGGGCATGATAACTAGAAATGTTTTTCCAATATAATGCTGGGTTATATCAAGTTTTTCCAATATCTTAATGCTTGGTTATATCAAGTTTTTCCTGTACCATAATGCTGTATTAAATCAAGTTTTTCCTAATACTGTGTTATATCACGTTTTCTGGAACCATAATGCTGGGTTATATCAAGTTTTTCCAATATCTTAATGCTTGGTTATATCAAGTTTTTCCTGTACCATAATGCTTGGTTATATCAAGTTTTTCCTGTACGATAATGCTGGGTTATATCAAGTTTTTCCTGTACCATAATGCTGGGTTATATCAAGTTTTTCCTGTACAATAGTGCTGGGTTATATCAAGTTTTTTCCATACTTTAATGCTAGGTTATATCAAGTTTTTTATGTACCATAATGCTGTATTAAATCAAGTTTTTCCTGTATCATAATACTGGGTTATATCAAGTTTTTCTGGTACCATAATACTGTGTTATATCAAGTTTTTCTGGTACCATAATGCTGTATTATATCAAGTTTTTCCAATATCTTAATGCTGGGTTATATCAAGTTTTTTCTGTACCATAATGCTGTATTATATCAAGTTTTCCCAATATCTTAATGCTTGGTTATATCAAGTTTTTCCTGTACCATAATGCTGGGTTATATCAAGTTTTTTCCATACTTTAATGCTAGGTTATATCAAGTTTTTCCTGTACCATAATGCTGGGTTATATCAAGTTTTTCCTGTACCATAATGCTGGGTTATATCAAGTTTTTCCTGTACCATAATGCTGGGTTATATCAAGTTTTTCAAATATCTTAATGCTTGGTTATATCAAGTTTTTCCTGTACCATAATGCTGGATTATATCAAGTTTTTTCCATACTTTAATGCTAGGTTATATCAAGTTTTTTCTGTACCATAATGCTGTATTATATCAAGTTTTTTAATGTAGATTTATTGTAATAATAATATTAATATCTGATCATTGTCATTGCACACCTCCTCTAAATTTCTTACTTTTGTTTTCTGTTGTTCTTATTTACCCACTGCCTTATGGGTTAGCATGGGAGTGACTTAGGCTAAGAGAGTCAACCCCTACAGAAATCCACACTGCCTAGCAGATTAGAATGGGAGTAATTCACACTTAGGTAGTAAACCTTTACAGAAAATCCGGATGGGAGACCTTAAGGCAGTTGACGGTGTATTAAACCATATTCTGACATCTAGATGTCTGCTTGTTTCCAAGTGTATTGTCATTGTTTCCCTCGGAACTAATGAACAAGGAGTAAGCGCAAATGAGCAAGGAACTTTCTCCAAAAAAACCAAAAAGAAAACCATGCAGAGTAAGCAATTATGTATGAAATTTGAAGGTTCTCATAACCCATTTGAAATTTGAAGGTTCTCATAACCCATTTGAAATTTGAAGGCTCTCATAATCCATTAAAATTTATAGGTTCTCATAGTCTATTTGAAGGCTCTCATAGTCCATTTAAAATTTGAAGGTTCTCATAACCCATTTGAAATTTGGAGGTTCTCATAACCCATTTGAAATTTGAAGGCTCTCATAGTCTATTTGAAGGTTCTCATAATCCATTTGAAAGTTCTCATAACCCATTTGAAATTTGAAGGTTCTCATAATCCATTTAAATTTATAGGTTCCATAGTCTATTTGAAGGTTCTCATAGTCCATTTGAAATTTAAAGGCTCTCATAGTCCATTTGAAATTTTACACTGGAATGTTTCCTGACCATCTGTAAAGTTCTAAAATACCATCAATAATAATCAATAATAACAGTAATAATTGTCACCATTATCATCTATCATTATTATCAGGCCCATAACAAGTAGCGTGCTATCATTGGATATTTGGATTAAGCTCGCTATCATTGGATGATTAGATTAAGCGCGCTATCATTGGATAATTGGATTAAGCGTGCTATCATTGGGTAATTGGATTAAGCGTGCTATCATTGGATAATTGGATTAAGCGTGCTATCATTGGATAATTGGATAAAGCGTGCTATCATTGGATAACTGGATTAAGTGTGATATCATTGGATAATTGGATTAAGCGTGCTATCATTGGATAATTGGATTAAGCGCGCTATCATTGGATAATTGGATTAAGCGCGCTATCATTGGATAATTGGATTAAGTGCGCTATCATTGGATAATTGGATTAAGCGTGCTATCATTGGATAATTAGATTAAGCGTGCTATCATTGGATAATTGGATTAAGCGCGCTATCATTGGATAATTGGATTAAGCGGGCTATCATTGGATTAAGCGTGCTATTATTGGATAATTGGATTAAGCGTGCTATCATTGGATAATCGGATTAAGCGTGCTATCATTGGATAATTGGATTAAGCGCGCTATCATTGGATAATTGGATTAAGCGTGCTATCATTGGATAATTGGATTAAGCGTGCCATCATTGGATTTTTGGATTAAGCGTGCTATCATTGGATAATTAAGACTTAGCTAGTCCCTAGAAATTTTAGTAAAGCTATTTTGAGTTTCACTTCCACAAGGAGATAAAAGTTTTACATTTAGATAATAAATTGTATAAGGTGCATAATTCTTCACTCAATGAAGAATTGCAACTTGCTTCACAATATCCTTTCATGTATCAACAAATTACATTACAATGACGTCAGAAATGATCAATTTCATTCGTGGAAAAGGTATGGATGACCTGATTCATATACGCAGTCGACGACAAGCAAATGTTAGTCATCACATAATAAGCACACACAAAATATAATATATTTTCTATTTGCTTGTGTAGTGTTGTGATTATTAGATTCATGAAACTGTTCTCATTAAAGAGATCTTGTAGAAATTTAAAATGTTCAGTTGTCCATATAATTTGACACTGTTTCAAAGTGTTGATATGGAAGAGGATTAGGGTGAGACAGCAGTCCATAGAACATCTAAGCGCAATTAGTGTAGAGTAGGCCTATATTAGAGCGGCATGTTGTGACAAAATTGTTGTGTCCTTGAGCAATTAAGTTTCAAATGAAACTACTTGTTTTGATGAAAAGCAGCAAGTAATAAACGATTGAAATTACATTTATAAAACTTCTTCAGATTTATTCCTAAACTTGTACTGGTTCTTTCTTGTAGCTGGACAATGGTCCTACTAGATTTCTAGCAGGATGTAGTCTAGAGAATATAAATGAGGTGTGTCTCCATATTATTTCCGCCAACGGACCGACACTTCCGTCGTCAGTGGTATTTATAAAACAAAAAAATTACTGTACACATTATTTCAAAACAAAAGTTATTGCATTTATTTAAAATGGTTAAATGCAACTCAAATGAGAAAAATATGTGGTATATATATATATATATATATATATATATATATGCTAATGTCTGTATATCTATTCCATGAACTGTCACATGCTTATCCCTCTTGTATATTTCTTTAGTCTCTACTTCAATTGGTAGCCCCCACCCCCTTGTGACCAATCTCTTACTATTTCCTTCTCAACCTCCTTCCCCCCCCCCCGGTCCT
This sequence comes from Meghimatium bilineatum, assembly GCA_034231615.1. Classification (NCBI taxonomy): domain Eukaryota; kingdom Metazoa; phylum Mollusca; class Gastropoda; order Stylommatophora; family Philomycidae; genus Meghimatium; species Meghimatium bilineatum. The sequence continues at coordinate 15,384,794 of CM067316.1, read as the reverse complement.
CCCAACCCTGTTATTACTCTTCTATAGTACACAAACAAATATCAGCAGCATATTTTAAGCACTAATTCTCTCTTTCACATTTCCTGTCTTCCAATAGTGTGCAAATTCATGATCGTTTATTGAATGCACTCAATGTGATATTTATTAAACACATTCTGCATATTTTCACTTGACCTTGTTTCTTTGTTATGAGAAACAGGATCAAGTCATCTTGGCTGTTAATATATTTACGGTTTGGTGTCTTTTTTTAGTTTTTTGTGTGTGTGTTTCTTGAAAAAGGTCCCAATAGGGCCGCAACGTAGGAAAATTGTCATTTTTTGTTTTATTGCTTATTTCTTATATACATTTTTATCTAGATATGTTCATAGTTACATATTCCTAGTAACCTGTTTATCTTATTTTGCATTACTATTTGAAGGATTGACTACAGTGAAGATGATGCTGAAGATGACAACGTGCACATACAAAGAATGACAGAAATGTGGGCAACAAAAGATGAGGGGCAAAAGCTTGTATGTTGTTTTTAGATCTGAAGATCACATAATCAACATCTGACTGACTTTAAGTCTGCCCACTCTTGGATGGCTGCTGGAATGGAGTGCTGAACACTTATGGGAATGTCCTGTATGCTGTGATGCTGGTTATAATCAAGTGCTAGGTGAATGTGTGTTGTGCTGCATGTAAAAATAGTTAGGTGGTTGCCAGGTGGATTTTTCTTAAGTAGCTAGACAAGACGTGACAATGTCCTAACTATTTTTTGTATACAAATATTAATTTTGTTGATAATCTTAATCATACTTACCAGAAATATAGGCACAATGGCTGCTACTGCCCCAGCAACTGCTGAATAGGTTTGTAGATGGTCTATTAATTTATCATAGCAGCCCTTACAAAATAAAGCAGATGGAAACTAGTCAATGTCAAAATAATAAATGAAGGGAGAAATTAAACGTGTGTGTGTGTGTGTGTATATATATATATATATATATATATATATATATATATATATATATATATATATATATATATATATATATATATATATATATATATAATATAATATAATTTAATATAATTAATTCAGAAACTAGTCAATGTTTATATAATACTGCAGGTATTATAAATATGAAGGTAGAATAAAAATAATGGGTAATAACTACGGTAGGTCAAACATGGAAAATGTTAATGAACTTGTGCTAATCACTGATAACACAAAAATTCACATTGCTATAAAATGACATTTATCAGGAGTGCAATGGTAAAACATGTCAAGTAAGATATTGCACTATCTACGTTCACATCATAATGGTAATATGACTCCTAAGACTTCTGGTGGAAACATAAATTTTGTGTGTTATCAATGACTGTCAAAACTATTACCAAATTTCACTAGGTAGAAACTAGTAAATTTGTATATAATTAGCTTCACATAGATATGATTTTGATAAAGGAGATAAAACAGAATAGGTGACAATGGGTGGCAGATAACTACTTACATTTGTATACAAATAAGGATTGGTTCTTCTCAGCTCTTCTCTGTGTCCCTGAAAGAATCGTGGAGGACCGTTAAATTCAGTCTCCCCGATACACAAATTGAGGTCGCCCGGAGCACAGCAACTATCTGGAACTCGTCTGTTTGGACCCTCTGTGTAGATAATGTTTGGTATTATATTTATAAGTTACATATATACATGTTGATTTGTCGTGCAATATTTTCTCTACGACAAATCAGTGAAAAGACAATACAATAAAAAAACCAAATGAATATTGTTTTTATAGATCAGGAGAAAGCTTCGATTGAATAAATAAAGAATTGACTCTGAAATATTCTAGAAAAGTATGGAATAAAATGAATATTATTAGATTGTGCAAGAGCCATATACAAGGATAATGAAAGTGCAGTTAGAATAAATGCAAGACTTACTAAGTGGTTTTCAGTAACATCAGGAGTTAGACAGGGATGTGTCTTATCATCATTATTGTTTATCATTTACATGGATAATATTACAAAAGTAGTAGAAACACCACCAGAAACTTACTATCCAAATGACATAACTGAACTACTCTTTACTGATGATCAGTGATTACTGAACAGTTCAAGTGAAGAGCTTCCAAGATCACATACACCTACTCAATGAAAGCTGCCTCAATCACAACGTGAAGATCAACACAGAAAAAACAGAAATAATGTCTATAGGCAGAAAACCCAAAACAATCAACATAAAAATAAATAAATGATCAACTACTGAAACAAGTTGGGAATTTAAATATCAAGGAAGAATTTTTACAGCCGACGAGGAAAGAATGGACAGATAGCTCGAGATAAGAATTTAAAAAAAAAACCCAACTTCAAAAATTATGAACTTACACCAATTTTGAAACACACATCTATTCCCATGGAAACCAAAAGGCATATCATAAATTCAATATTCATCCCAACATTATGTTTTCAATGTCAGACATGGACACTAACTAAAGAACAAGAGAGAAAGCTTACTACGTGTGAAATGAGATGTCTAAGAAAAGCAGCAAACAGAACAAGAAGAGATCATATGAGAAATGAGATTACAAGAACTGTTGGAAGAACATCAGTGGTCAAATATATTGAAAAACAGAGATTGAAAAATTTCAGTCACCTTAATGAGAATGAACTTATTGGCCAGAGCATACATGAAAATAGAAACAGAAAGATACAGAGGAAGACCAAGAAGAAGGTGGATTGAAGGAGTTACCAACATTCTGACATGGCGTAGCACTACTGCATATCAAGCGACAGGAAGTTCAATAGCCCAAAAACCGATCATCATTCAATCCTATGATGCCTCACAGCATAAGCAGAGAAAGGACAATAAATATAGATAGGTAAAAGATAAAAATGACAGTTCAGAATATAGTAAATTTGTTCAGATTGTTTTGTTTTTTTATTAGTGGTAAAAGTTAAGAAGTTAGAATTGCTTGTGTGTTGCTAGAGGCTAAAAGGGGAGCAAAGAGTAGCAACACTGTTATCTGTCATCCATTGTGACTATGGAGGTTTTGGGGGGGCAGGGTTGGCTGTTCCATGTTATAGATGGTCAAATTAATCCAGAAATCATATTAAGTTGGATTTGTCAGCATGAAAAGTGCACGTTGCAATCGAGCTGTAAACCTTGACACAATGCACTCTTTTCTCTGGACTACATCCTGCTAACCTGCAGGAGTTTGAGAATAAATGCAACATAAGAAAAAGTAAAAACAATAATACATGAGTGGCATACTGCAATATAAAACAATTTTCAAGTTGATATAGTTCTAGGTATGCACCCGAAAATCGTTTTATTTCGCTGTATGATACCCTTAAGCTATATGGTCTCAATACAAATCATTCTTCATTCAAATTGGGGCTGATGTCCCTAATATTAAAAGAGTATTGTTCAGATTTCCTAGGGTACTTAAAGCACACCCGCCTCTCTCAATCTACTGGATCATTGATTGTAATGTTAGATTATTGATTATAGTGTTGGCTTGGTGAGTGTGATATTTGCTGTTTTGCTATAGTGCAGACTTATTAAATGTGATATTGATTCATAAATTGCTCTATAACATATTCTTCTTACCCCTATCAGATTATCTTAACCATTACATAATATTTTACAATTTGTCACACAGAATGTATACGACAAAGTTTTGAACCGATGCCTACAATATGCTAGACAACTTACTTTTGACTCCAGACCACTTTGTTTTAGACATATAGTACATCCATGAATTAAAGGAAGTAACATTGCCTTCTACACCACAACACTCCAGCTGTAGGATACAAAACACATGTCAAACTACTATATATTTTTTACATATACACCGCATATTTTTTTTCCTGGCAACATATCATATCCACACATTTTCTAAAATCCAGAATTTGGTTTTTATTGATGCTATTTTAGTTATTTGCTACAGCCTAAAGAAACTTCATCAAAAAAGCTAAAACTAATTACAATTCGAAACACTCAAAAAGTTGATACCTATTTTTGGTCAGTTTTTGTTGAAAATCACAAATGGTCAAAATTATAAACTCAAGGCTGTATTGCTAGGCACAGTGATACAGAATATTAGGTACTGAATGTAATATCTGTTACCACAATTTTTGGCCAATCATCAATTAATCAATAAACCCGTAACCCTTCAGGGTCGTAGGGGTACCACATTGGATGCCTCAGCACACAGAATCCTCCAGCGAATTCTATCCTCAGTGATGCGGATGTATGTGGAAATATCTTGCCCTGTCCATTCCTTGATGTTGTCTGTCCATGCTTTTATTTTCCCTCCTCTGCTTCTTCCACCCTCGACAGTTCCCTGCAGTATTGTTTTTGACAAGGAATTGTGCCTGCATACATGTCCGAACCATGCTAGTTTAAAAGATTTGCATTCAATCAATCATACAAATTTATAACACAAGCTAGTCAGCTATTTATAAATATATGTATTATCCTTACACAAGAACCAGACTATTGAGGACGATCTGGTCTTCTGTCTCTACACCGAAAGTGGAAAGTATAGCTAGATACACCAAAAGTGGAAAGTATAGCTAGATACACCAAAAGTGGAAAGTATAGCTAGATACACCAAAAGTGGAAAGTATAGCTAGATACACCAAAAGTGGAAAGTATAGCTAGATTACACCAAAAGTGGAAAGTATAGCTAAATTACACCAAAAGTGGAAAGTATAGCTAGATACACCAAAAGTGGAAAGCTAGATACACCAAAAGTGGAAAGTATAGCTAGATACATCAAAAGTGGAAAGTATAGCTAGATTTATTAAATGTTCTTAATCATACAGTTAAAGACTATGTGTGCAAATAATAAAATGTTCAAACAATGTTCTTTCTTCAAAAGCCACCCAAAAGGTAGCAGTTATTTTCAGGAATAATACATACCGGTATTAATAATCATGTTACAGCCTGGGAGGGAATAATTCACTCTAAAATGTATGTATGTATGTAATGTATGTAATGTATGTATGTATGTATGTATGTATGTATGTATGTATGTATGTATGTATGTATGTAGGCAGGCAGGCAGGCAATGTAAATATACTCAATAGTTTGTGATTGCTTTCTAAATGGTCCGGATGCACAATTGCCTGGTGCGGGATTTGAACCCTATACTTTGGCTATCACAGACGAGCATTGTACCACACTGCCAAAGAGCTGGACGGAAATTAAACATAAATGAAATCTATGCTTTTAGAACATGCTTGACATGAGAAAACTATACGAGAGATCAGCAAGAATGCATGAAATCAGATAAGTCACAAAGGTAACAGATGTTATGCAATAACTACCTGTCTTTGCATAGCATCCCAAGCTTCTGTAACTCTTCTGTTCTCTGTATTTGTGCGTGCATCGTAACCATAATTCATAGACAGTGTTTCTTGCATCCTGATTTGTATTTTCAGTGCCAGCTGGGGATTAAAGGAAAACTTTCAGTAACAGATTTAGCATGAAAAGTTAGGTCTGTGGCTTACCGCTGCCGTAATCTTATTTGTATGTGAAAAATTTGTCACGTAGTGGTTAAAATATTTGCCTTGAATTCAAGATGTTGCAGGTTCAAAACTTGCCAGTGGCATCTGGTATACAAATGCATTGATTAACAAGTTGACCTGTTGCAGGCAAGGACATGTTTAACAAGTTGACCTGTTGCAGGCAAGGACATGTTTAACAAGTTGACCTGTTGCAGGCAAGGACACGTTTAACAAGTTGACCTGTTGCAGGCAAGGACACGTTTAACAAGTTGACCTGTTGCAGGCAAGGACACGTTTAACAAGTTGACCTGTTGCAGGCAAGGACATGTTTAACAAGTTGACCTGTTGCAGGCAAGGACATGTTTAACAAGTTGACCTGTTGCAGGCAAGGACATGTTTAACAAGTTGACCTGTTGCAGGCAAGGACATGTTTAACAAGTTGACCTGTTGCAGGCAAGGACATGTTTAACAAGTTGACCTGTTGCAGGCAAGGACATGTTTAACAAGTTGACCTGTTGCAGGCAAGGACGCGTTTAACAAGTTGACCTGTTGCAGGCAAGGACATGTTTAACAAGTTGACCTGTTGTAGGCAAGGACATGTTTAACAAGTTGACCTGTTGCAGGCAAGGACATGTTTAACAAGTTGACCTGTTGCAGGCAAGGACACGTTTAACAAGTTGACCTGTTGCAGGCAAGGACATGTTTAACAAGTTGACCTGTTGCAGGCAAGGACACATGTAATAAGTTGACCTGTTGCAGGCAAGGACATGTTTAATAAGTTGACCTGTTGCAGGCAAGGACATGTTTAACAAGTTGACCTGTTGCAGGCAAGGACATGCTTAACAAGTTGATCAGTTGCAGGCAAGGACAAGTTTAATAAGTTGACCTGTTGCAGACAAGGACATGTTGAACAAGTTGACCTGTTGCAGGCAAGGCAATGTTTAACAAGTTGACCTGTTGCAGGCAAGGCAATGTTTAACAAGTTGACCTGTTGCAGGCAAGGCAATGTTTAACAAGTTGACCTGTTGCAGGCAAGGCAATATTTAACATTCTATAATGTCTCTTTATTCATCATTCTGGTTTCTTGAGTATTAGATCCCTCTCAACAGAGCTGTAAGCCACCTCTGAGAATATCACTTCTTCTTCTGCGTTCGTTCTAAAACTCCTGCAGATTAGCAGGATGTAGTCTGGAGAACGAAAAGCGTTGTGTCATAGTTTACAGCATTGATGCGATATCTGCGCCTTTCGGACTGACACATCCGACTTCAGCATGGCTTTGGGTCACTGACCCTATATGGGATGGGACAGCCAACTCCATCCCATAACCTCCTTAGTCGCCTTTTATGACATGCGCGGAAGGTAAACAGTGTTGCTATTATTTGCTCCCCTTTCGGGACCTGGTAACACACGGGTGTGAGAATATCACTTAACTCTGAGCTTCATGCAATAATCCCCAGAGACCTTAAACATGTTATTGCCTGAAACAGGTCAATACTTGTCAAACATGTCCTTGCCTGCAACAGGCGAACTTATTAAATATGTCAGTGCCTGCAACAGGTCAACTTGTTAAACATGTCCTTTCCTACAACCGGCCAACTTGCTGAGAATTGCAACAATTTGAGAACATTTCATAAAAAAGACCATTCCGAAAAGAGCCACCACAGAAAGAGTCTCAATAACTATGGATCAGTTCTGTTAACAAACAACCTGTCTCGTAACATTTGCTTAACCCAAGAAGCTTTAATAGCTCACGGCTTAAGCCCATGAATAAGCATTTGTTTAAACAGCTTTACAGCCAAGCTGGAACTTAATCAGAAGCATGGACACATTGTGATTAGTGTTCAGATATTCATAGAAAAACAGGAAGCATGTACCCACTTCTTGATGGAAGAGTGTTACTGATCAATAGAAAACATTGACGAGAAGATTTCAAGACTGAATGTGTGAATGTTATTCCAAGTCAAGATTGGGAATAATGTACAGTTAAATGAGTTCATATTCAATATGTGATATAATGTCTATTGTAATTTGTGATGTAATATCGCAACATTTCTAATGTGTTGACATTACCAGATTAGACAGATTATGAAATGATGACATTAGAATTTAAATTGTAATATTTAATGAATATATTGAGAGACAGCAATTACTATGGTTTATAATATTGAGAGATAGCATCTGCTTTGGTTTATAATATTGAGAGATACCAACTGCTATGGTTTATAATATTGAGAGATTCCAACTGCTTTGGTTTATAATATTGAGAGATATCACCTGCTTTGGTTTATAATATTGAGAGATGCCAACTGCTTTGGTTTATAATATTGAGAGATAGCATCTGCTTTGGTTTATAATATTGAGAGATAGCATCTGCTTTGGTTTATAATATTGAGAGATAGCAACTGCTTTGGTTTATAATATTGAGAGATATCACCTGCTTTGGTTTATAATATTGAGAGATGCCAACTGCTTTGGTTTATAATATTGAGAGATAGCATCTGCTTTGGTTTATAATATTGAGAGATAGCAACTGCTTTGGTTTATAATATTGAGAGATACCAACTGCTATGGTTTAATAATAATATTAAGAGATACCAACTGCTATGTTTAAGACATCTCATGAGAATGGAAAGCACCCAACTTCTTATAAGTACATAAAATGAAACAAGATCGGTTTATAGATTCAGAAGGGGACCAAAACAGAAATGGATAGATAATATCAAAGAAATTATTTCAACATATTTGGATATACCACAATAGAGGTGACACATCTGGTTGTAGAATAGAATATAAATTAAAACTTCCACCACAATAGAGGTGACACATCTGGTTGTAGAATAGAATATAAATTAAAAGTTCCACCACAATAGAGGTGACACATCTGGTTGTAGAATAGAATATAAATTAAAAGTTCCACCACAATAGAGGTGACACATCTGGTTGTAGAATAGAATATAAATTAAAACTTCCACCACAATAGAGGTGACACATCTGGTTGTAGAATAGAATATAAATTAAAACTTCCACCACAATAGAGGTGACACATCTGGTTGTAGAATAGAATATAAATTAAAACTTCCACCACAATAGAGGTGACACATCTGGTTGTAGAATAGAATATAAATTAAAACTTCCACCACAATAGAGGTGACACATCTGGTTGTAGAATAGAATATAAATTAAAAGTTCCACCACAATAGAGGTGACACATCTGGTTGTAGAATAGAATATAAATTAAAACTTCCACCACAATAGAGGTGACACATCTGGTTGTAGAATAGAATATAAATTAAAACTTCCACCACAATAGAGGTGACACATCTGGTTGTAGAATAGAATATAAATTAAAACTTCCACCACAATAGAGGTGACACATCTGGTTGTAGAATAGAATATAAATTAAAACTTCCACCACAATAGAGGTGACACATCTGGTTGTAGAATAGAATATAAATTAAAACTTCCACCACAATAGAGGTGACACATCTGATTGTAGAATAGAATATAAATTAAAAGTTCCACCACAATAGAGGTGACACATCTGGTTGTAGAATAGAATATAAATTAAAAGTTCCACCACAATAGAGGTGACACATCTGGTTGTAGAATAGAATATAAATTAAAAGTTCCACCACAATAGAGGTGACACATCTGGTTGTAGAATAGATTATAAATTAAAAGTTCCACCACAATAGAGGTGACACATCTGGTTGTAGAATAGAATATAAATTAAAAGTTCCACCACAATAGAGGTGACACATCTGGTTGTAGAATAGAATATAAATTAAAAGTTCCACCACAATAGAGGTGACACATCTGGTTGTAGAATAGAATATAAATTAAAAGTTCCACCACAATAGAGGTGACACATCTGGTTGTAGAATAGAATATAAATTAAAAGTTCCACCACAATAGAGGTGACACATCTGGTTGTAGAATAGAATATAAATTAAAACTTCCACCACAATAGAGGTGACACATCTGGTTGTAGAATAGAATATAAATTAAAACTTCCACCACAATAGAGGTGACACATCTGGTTGTAGAATAGAATATAAATTAAAAGTTCCACCACAATAGAGGTGACACATCTGGTTGTAGAATAGAATATAAATTAAAACTTCCACCACAATAGAGGTGACACATCTGGTTGTAGAATAGAATATAAATTAAAAGTTCCACCACAATAGAGGTGACACATCTGGTTGTAGAATAGAATATAAATTAAAACTTCCACCACAATAGAGGTGACACATCTGGTTGTAGAATAGAATATAAATTAAAACTTCCACCACAATAGAGGTGACACATCTGGTTGTAGAATAGAATATAAATTAAAACTTCCACCACAATAGAGGTGACACATCTGGTTGTAGAATAGAATATAAATTAAAACTTCCACCACAATAGAGGTGACACATCTGGTTGTAGAATAGAATATAAATTAAAAGTTCCACCACAATAGAGGTGACACATCTGGTTGTAGAATAGAATATAAATTAAAACTTCCACCACAATAGAGGTGACACATCTGGTTGTAGAATAGAATATAAATTAAAACTTCCACCACAATAGAGGTGACACATCTGGTTGTAGAATAGAATATAAATTAAAACTTCCACCACAATAGAGGTGACACATCTGGTTGTAGAATAGAATATAAATTAAAACTTCCACCACAATAGAGGTGACACATCTGGTTGTAGAATAGAATATAAATTAAAACTTCCACCACAATAGAGGTGACACATCTGGTTGTAGAATAGAATATAAATTAAAACTTCCACCACAATAGAGGTGACACATCTGGTTGTAGAATAGAATATAAATTAAAAGTTCCACCACAATAGAGGTGACACATCTGGTTGTAGAATAGAATATAAATTAAAACTTCCACCACAATAGAGGTGACACATCTGGTTGTAGAATAGAATATAAATTAAAAGTTCCACCACAATAGAGGTGACACATCTGGTTGTAGAATAGAATATAAATTAAAAGTTCCACCACAATAGAGGTGACACATCTGGTTGTAGAATAGAATATAAATTAAAACTTCCACCACAATAGAGGTGACACATCTGGTTGTAGAATAGAATATAAATTAAAACTTCCACCACAATAGAGGTGACACATCTGGTTGTAGAATAGAATATAAATTAAAACTTCCACCACAATAGAGGTGACACATCTGGTTGTAGAATAGAATATAAATTAAAACTTCCACCACAATAGAGGTGACACATCTGGTTGTAGAATAGAATATAAATTAAAAGTTCCACCACAATAGAGGTGACACATCTGGTTGTAGAATAGAATATAAATTAAAACTTCCACCACAATAGAGGTGACACATCTGGTTGTAGAATAGAATATAAATTAAAACTTCCACCACAATAGAGGTGACACATCTGGTTGTAGAATAGAATATAAATTAAAACTTCCACCACAATAGAGGTGACACATCTGGTTGTAGAATAGAATATAAATTAAAAGTTCCACCACAATAGAGGTGACACATCTGGTTGTAGAATAGAATATAAATTAAAAGTTCCACCACAATAGAGGTGACACATCTGGTTGTAGAATAGAATATAAATTAAAAGTTCCACCACAATAGAGGTGACACATCTGGTTGTAGAATAGAATATAAATTAAAAGTTCCACCACAATAGAGGTGACACATCTGGTTGTAGAATAGAATATAAATTAAAACTTCCACACATACACTTAACAGCAAGTATGGACCAGTAGTGTCACCCTCCACCTGGGGCTAAACAATAATATCAAGGACTCTGATACACAGCACAATTACGTATTAGATATGTTGATTATCCTCTTCGCACACCGGACATGTTCACAGGTACTCAGATCTCAGTTTCAGTAAATCTTTCAGGGTATAACGACAGATGGTTCCCGTTTTATGTTTGTTACCTGCTCTTTAAAATATCTTTGTTAGGTGTTCTCTATGAGCTACACCTATCCTCAACTCCAAACTCGCGCATTCTCGATATTGACTCATGCTCATTTATTTCAAAATCCTCTGATCTTGCGGACTCACGAAGAGCACTGAGTATGTATACTCTGTCCATATACTGACCATCTGTTATTGTGGCAATGATAGCTAATTGGTGGGCCCATTTGTTCAAGATTGGTGTAAGTTCATAATTGACATAGTTGACTTTTTGAAATCGTGTCTCAATATCTCTGTCCATTCTTCCATCGTCTACAAAATTTTCTCAACATATTGAAATTCCTGCACTTGTTTCAGTAGTTGATAATTTATCTTTATGTTGATTGCATTGATTTATCTACCTATAGACTACTTCTGTTTTTCTGTATTGATCTACTTGTGATTGAAGCAGCTTTTATTTATCTTTTAAAATATCCAAAATATTTAATTTGTTTTGTATTTCCTTTAATAGCTCTTTTTTCATACGCAGTGTTATCAGAACTTCTTTATTAATTTTCTTCTCTTTCCATGAAGTTCTCACTATTCCTCTACATGCAGTGGAATACCTTTTTAACACACACTTTTCCCCATCGAGGCCAACTCCTTGACGTGGAGATTGGGCTTAGTTCAGCCAACAGAGGCTGGAAACTAAGATTGGTCGGGCCAACCCAATATCGAGCAGGGTCACAATCCTGCTCAAGCAAGCACAGGTATTGAAGTCAGAGATGCCAGGCTGAGAGGCGCACCAGCAACCATGGTATCATGCAAACCGAATAGTTGACATGTCCAAGTCAATGCCAGCAGGTGGTGTTTCTTACTGATGCTATGTCTGTCCTACAAGCCCTTGACAGCGATAAACTGCCAGACCTGAAGAAAGCCATACGAGAAGTGTGCATCCAAAGAAGGGTAGTACTACAGTGGATACCATCCCACTGTGGCATACCAGGAAATGAAGAGGCAGACTGACTGGCAAAGGATGGAGCAACACAGGAACAAAAAGACCAAGAAATCACCTACCAAGAAAAGAAGACCCTCATCAAATCCATCAAGAAAGTCGACCACCCAAAAGACAATTATCACTATCTCGACAGAGCAGAGCAGGTTATTATCTTCCGCCTCAGAACAGGATACAACAGATTAAACAGCCACTTAAATAGACTAAAATTGGTACCATCACCACTGTGCCTTTGTGGGCAGGCAGCACAGACAGCTGAACATATCCTGCAAGACTGCAATGCACTAAACCAGTTAAGGGAAGAACACTGGTCCACAGAGATGGATATCCACAGAAAGATGTATGGGAGCACTGAGGAGCTTCCAAATACAGCAGCATTTATTAAGAAAACAGGACTTGCTGTGTAGACATGTCAAACTCTGATCGAGCAGAAGAAGAAGAACGCACACTTTTAAAATAAATTTCCCTATTTGAACATTGATGCGTTCAAACAAACACTGAGAAGTCAGAATGGTTCCAAGTTGTTACGGGTGTTAAACAGGGATGCATCATGTCCCCATTACTTTTCTGCGTCGCTATTGATTGGGTCATGAGAGAGAGAGCACTGTAAATGAGCTGACAGGAATAAAATTGATTAATAATACCATTTTCAAAGATCTTGACTACGCAGATGACCTGGCCCTTTTGAGCACAAACCACACAGATGCTCAATCTAAGCTTGACAATCTCCAACACTACTCAAATCAGATAGGGTTGAAAATCAACACATCAAAAACTCATATACTAGATTTTATAAGATCTAACGACATAAAAATTCAAAATGTTCCATTATTAAAAGTCAACAATTTTACATATTTAGGCACCAATCTAGCATCGGATGGAGACTCATCAAAATTTTACACCGTATTGCCCTTGCAGCGGGTTCTTTCAATAAACTATGTAAAATCTGGACGTCAAACACCACAAAACTCAGGTTGTTAAACTCCAACATCATCTCTATTCTATCATATGGATGCGAAAGTTGGAAAGCCACAAAAGCCACAGATAAGAGACTAGACTCCTTTGAAAACAAATGCATACGTACTATTCTGAATGTTAAGTGGAGTGACTTTAAATCTAACACTACTATAAGAGAGGAAAGCAAACAAACCTATATATCTTCCTTCATTAGACAAAGGAGTTGGACTTACATCAGCCATGTTCTCAGAATGAACAGCCTAAGAATTCCCCATCAATCACTATATTGGGTGCCACCTGGAGTAAGAAGAAGAGGGAGACCTAGAGAAACTCTACGAAGAACCATTAATAGAGAAGGCATGTCAATGAACCTAAACAACACACAAGAATTGAAAGACTTGGCAACACAAAGACAGAAATGGAAATGTATGGTTTCTGCCCTATACGCAGCCTATGGCTCTGGAGGAACATAACATTTAAACAACACGTTTCAAAATCCTCAATTATATTTATTCTTTATACTGTGTATGGCGAATTTCTGTTATTACACACATATTTTGTCAGTCAGGAGCAAGTTGTTATAATGGGATTCCACTGTATCTACATCTTAAAGGTATCAATTCTGTCTCCTAGATGACTGTCCATGTTTCTGAGCCATACAAGTAGAATAGATGTAGCATTTTATAAATTTCATATGTGACTGACTTACCTCACTTCTAAAGAAAAATGCTAGACCACATGCTGCTCCTAATACGATGAGAACAATTGCTAACGTCGTCCCATACTGAAACAAATTTAGAATTTCAAAATGTCACAAAATACTAATATTTGTATTACTAATACAGTACATATTTTGGAAGCTAAGGCAAATGCAAGACCAGATGCTGATCCAAAACTTATAAGTGCAGATGTACATTGCCTGTATGAATGGCCTCTTTAGATGCTTTCAACCTTAAGGATCTTACATAAATCTACTATCCTGGACATGCAAGTGTTTGCAATCATGAGACTGAAGGTTGATGCATCAAATGCACAGTTTGGGCCAGAGGCAGGAAACCTTTTCTAGATCTGCTGGTCAATTTCAAGAAACTCCATAGCTTAAAAAGTAAAGAACATGACAACCATCGTGATAAAGCTACTGGAAGCATCTCCTGAGAGGAAATTATTCCTTTTACCTTCGCTCCATTTGATGTTGTAAGACTCAAAAGGCTTGATAAATCATCTGTCAACTCCACTACAAAATCGAGCATTAAAATGGCAATAGAAACAATAACAATGGCACTCTGTGACTGAAATGTCAATTCATATGATGATACTTTCACACTCCCAAAGCTTGTTGCATAAGCCATCTGAAAGAGTGAAAAATATACATGTGCATGTACATATAGAAAAGTTCATGAGGAGAAATGGGCGGGTCATGCTACTAAACAACTCGGTTGTCTAAAATTTTATATGAATATACTACCTTGGTCATGCAGGGGTCAGAGGAAATGAAAAAAGTGAACTCATTGGTGGACAATGCTGCATTAGATGATACATTATTGAAAAGTGGTAGGGCTGATATAATAAGGGAGTCATTGATTTACAAAAGAGTGGAGAAGACTTTACTGGAGGTGATGACGTGCACATGCAAATAATGATAATGGGAATGAACAGGGGTGAGGGAAAAAATTGTGTCCTCTCTTGAAAATTCCGATCACATAACATCTGACTGGGAATGACTCTGTATTCTCTTGGATTGCTGCTGGAAAAGACAGCATAGCATTTATGGGAATGTCCCATGCGACATGATGCTGGTTTATAATCAAGACTGAAATGGCGTAGAGGATTGACTTGATCATACTCAAGTTTCTAAATATGTATTCTGCATGTTTCAACATAAACGGCATTCAGTCTGCCAAAAAGTACAACTCATAGCTCATAACCCAAGGATCTCAGAAATAAAATGCACTTGAAACAAGAAGTGATAACCAGCTATTGATCTCGCAACCACTTGATCACAAGGCAAACAGTTTTTAAATTATGCCGGGAAGATCCCTCTGAGATTATAAGAGTTACAGCAAAGCTCTTTGTGAAATAGCAAGATTTATGTTGGCGTGCGTGGGTTGAAAGGGGAGCAAAGAATAGCGAGTAACCTAACATGCATGTCTTAAGAAGCAATTAAGGAGGATTTTAGGGTGGAGGTTGGCCATCCCATTCCAGAGGGTCAAGGTGACCCAGAAGTCATTTGAGTCAGATCGAAATATTTGCTATTTGGCTATTGCTGCCAAGCTGTAAATCGTGACACAATAAATTCCATTCTACCGACTACATCCTGCTAATATTATGAAGACTGAAAAAAAATACAGAAGATACGCAGCCACAATCACTAAGCATTCTGGGATATTCTTCTTCTGCGATCAGTTTCCTATGATCATAAGTCTATACAGGAAGGTGGGCCGCCTCCATGAATTCAGTCGTCAGCAGGAGATCCTCACGGTTGCCCCGCAGCTTCACCTTCAGATCTGTCTCTTTGGGCCATATTTTGGTTCTTTCATCATCAAAGAGTGGGCATGTCTGCAGAATATGTTCTGGAGTCTGGGGACCCTTTTGACATGGGCATAGGTCAGTTTAGACAGCCTTAATTTTGTGGAGATGTGCTTGTAGTCTGCAATGTCCTGTGCGAAGTCTAAAAATTGTGGTTTGTTGTGACCTGTTTAGCTTTAGAATAGGGTCCTGTGGAAAGTTACTGCTTGTTCTCTGACTCCATGTATGTTTGTATTTTCCTTTGATGAGGGTTTTTGCTTCAGTCAGTGATATTCTGTACTGGAATTGTTCCTTTTTTGCACCTGCTTTTGCCAGTCTGTCAGCTCCTTCATTTCCTGATTCTGGGATATAAAAGAGAACTCTGGGTAACAATAATCTCACAATTAGGGATCAGAGAAACTGACAGACTTGATTTGAAAGTGCTAACATCACTGTCTAGCACAGAGAACAGAGAACATCAGCATTTCCTCATCGATGAAAGCAAGAAAACAACAACATGTACTCAGTAAGAGACTAGTTTACGCAAACTATTTTTTTTACGACAATCACATTTTATTTACAAATAAAAAGGTCTATCTATGTTCATTCAGCTGTGCATAGGGAAGAAACCAGAGCTCTCTAATGCGAGTGATATGATGCTATTGTGTGTAATTCTTGCATATTGTTGAGACCCATAGTCATACTCTCTTTGATGGTTGTTCTCCAATGAGTCTCTCTTGGTCTTCCTCTTTTTCTTGTACCATCTGGTACCCATTTTAACACTTGTAGTGGTAGTCTGCTTTCATTAATTCTAAGTACATCTCCGATATACATCCATCATTTGTTTCTTATTGTTATTGAAACATATTGGTTTTTTTCGTCCTTGCTTTTTTTACCTGAATTCTTCCCAACCAATATCTAAGAATTTTCTATAGACATTCATTTTCAAATTAATTCAATTTCTTCTCTAGTGCTGTTGTCATTTTTTGCAACTTTTGCAACAGTATGGTTGCGGGTCTAAGCATGTTAAAAACCAAATGACATGAATTAAGAAGTATTTATTGAAACCATAAACATCTTTATGTTATCCTTATTGTCTAAGCACATCAAATGAAAAATACAGTTTAGTTTGCTGAATCAACACAAACACACTTGGGTATTCAGTCTTCCAAAGTAAATGGTGAAGAGTATGCACGCTGAGGGTTCAATTAATTAGCAGGTTTGTGGCTTCTGAAATTCTTTGCTATTTCGAATCAAAACAAGCCTCCAAAAGTCATGCAAATATTTCCATGCATTTTGTTGGACGGTGTTGGCTGGTTACACAAAGTATATACATCATCATCATCATCAAGTGCCATCTCCGCATCGAAGGTTGGCTGCAATATCTCCCAACATCTCCTGTCTCTTGTCTTGGTGGTGCACTATGCTAGACTGTAACCTGTCCATCGTGTGATGTTACTCTCCCACTTGTATCTCTGTCTACCTCTTGCTCACTTCCCTTTGACTTTACCCTCAAGTAAGGTCTCCAATAAGGTGTCATGTCTTTTAATGTGTCCAAAGTATTTTAGTTGTCTGATCTTTATTTCTCTTAGCAGTTCTTTCTTCATATTAAGTGTCTTTAGCACCTCTTTATTTGTTTTCTTCTCTTTCCATGATGTTCTCCCTATTCTTATATATACCCACATCTCAAAGGCATCAATTTTGTCTTCTAATTGTTTATTTAGTGTCCATGTTTCTGAGCCATACATTAATATGGAATAGATATAGCATTTTATAATTCTCATAAAAAACAAAAAGTGCAAAACCAGGCACTTAGAATAATGTTGGGAGCAATGAAATCAACACCCATAGCAGAGATGCAGAAAATGGGAAGAATGCAAACACTTGGCGAACGAAGAGACACAAAAGTACTAATTCAAGCAGAAAAGTTTCAGTGTATGCCAAGTCATCCAATGAAGGAAAGATTCCAAAATCTAGCAATGGGGCGACTGAAAAGGAGCAGCTTTATCCATCAAGCTAAACGACTCCGTAGACAACTTACAGACCTACCTGAAGTTGACAGCCCCTTAAGGTCTGTACCAGAACAAACCCCGTGGAGTGAAAGCCATGGAATGCCAATATACATTCAGACCCATGTGAAAGGAATACTAAGCGAGGACGAACAGAACAGTGTGCAGCGAAGGACAGTCACCCTCAGTTTCCTGGATGAGGAATATCCACAAGATATATGGGTCAGAGTGTACACAGATGGGTCAGCACAGAATGCTGTGAGGAATGGAGGTGCAGGTGTATATATAGAATATCCACACAAGCCTAGAGATACAATCAGAACACCAACAGGAAAATTCTGCAATAATTATGATGCAGAAATCCAGGCAATTAGTGTGGCAGCTAAAAAACTGCTGAACTCCAACTCTGGCCTACAGCCTGTGGTATTCCTGACAGATGCAAGGTCAGTGCTTCAAGCTCTCCAGTCTGGAAAACTAACAGACTTAAAAAAACTACTTAGCGAATTGTCTTACCAGTATAGGATAACCATGCAGTGGATACCCTCTCACTGTGGAATACCAGGAAATGAAAAAGCAGACCAACTGGCTAAAGAAGGTGCTGCCGAAGACCAACCAGATATACCAATCACCTACCATCAGAAAAAACAGATGATCAAGTCAATAAGAAAGCCACAAACACCAACACAAGATGACTATCACATTATGAACAGACCAGAACAAGTTATAATTCTACGTCTCAGAACAGGACACAACCGACTCCGCAGTCACATGTATACAAAGTTCGAGATTGGCAACACAGCCATGTGTACATGTGGACAGGCAGCACAGAGTGCCAAACATATACTTCAAGAGTGTTCTGAGCATGAAACGCTGAGGCAGACATATTGGCCAGAGGAAACAACACTGGAATCAAAGCTCTATGGGACACTGTATGAACTACAAAAGACAGTGAGTTTTATTAAGGAGACAGAATTACAGATATAGACATGTTTCAAGTGAACGAAAGAAGAAGAAGAAGAAATAATTCTCATTAACTTGTTTGTAATTTGTTTAGATAATAATTTCCTCATGTCATTGAAGGTACTTTTAGCCATTCCTATTCTCCTTTTAACTTCTGTTTCATATCTGCCATCATTTGTGACTATGTGTCCAAGATATACACAGTGACCAACAAAATCACAGAAAAAAATCAAAATGATCACATACAAATTTTTTTTTAGAAATTCTACTGGATAGCCAAGAGCTGGTTATACACCCTCCTCTCTGTGCGCACACCAAGGGTAGTTCAATCAATCAAGTGCTATGCCGAATGGCGTAGGCAATCACGTTTCGCCACGACTCTCTGTCTCTTGTGTTGCCAATAAGCTCAGTTGGTGAACTTCTACCATGCCACAACAAATCCATCTAGCAACTTCTCTCTTTTCCCCCCGTCTTTCCTCCCCTTGATCTTTTCCAGTGGTTATTAAGTGTTCAAGCTTTGTTCTTCTCAGCACATGCCCTAGAAACCTTCACTGTCTGCCCCTAATATTCTGTATGATTGATATTTTTATGCCAGCATCAATGAGAACATCTGCATTAGTTTTCTTAGCTTAGGTATTTTCATCAAGGGTACCGGTAGTTAGAAATAATTTTTTTTCACATTTTTCTCCGTTTTGTGCCCTCATTTAGAAAGTACAAATGTTGAGATTTTAAAGTATTTAAGCCCCTTAAAAACATTCAGTCAACTGATTTAAATAGCCTTAAATTAACAAAATATCATACAAAACTACTCACAAAAGAAAGGACACACTTATCTTCCCGTATAGTACCACAGCATCCACAGAATGCTAGAAGGGCCACTGCTCCTCCACCTGCTATTAATAAATAGGTTGTGACTTCATATAACTGGTTGCCCACAATAGGAGTGACTTTTCTGGCGCTGAAGTCTGTGACTAGCAGCCATATTCCTATTCCTAGTGCTGCACACCCAATTAACTGGAATAAACATCATAAACATTTACTTGAAGTGCACACAACATATGTACTTGAAGTGCACACAACATATGTACTTGAAGTGCACACAACACATATGCTCTGAGTGCAAACAACATATGTACTTGAAGCGCACACAACATATGTACTTGAAGTGCACACAACACATATGCTCTGAGTGCAAACAACATATGTACTTGAAGTGCACACAACACATATGCTCTGAGTGCAAACAACATATGTACTTGAAGTGCACACAACACATATGCTCTGAGTGCAAACAACATATGTACTTGAAGTGCACACAACACATATGCTCTGAGTGCAAACAACATATGTACTTGAAGTGCACACAACACATATGCTCTGAGTGCAAACAACATATGTACTTGAAGTGCACACAACATATGTACTTGAAGTGCACACAACACATATGCTCTGAGTGCAAACAACATATGTACTTGAAGTGCACACAACATATGTACTTGAAGTGCACACAACATATGTACTTGAAGTGCACACAACACATATGCTCTGAGTGCAAACAACATATGTACTTGAAGTGCACACAACATATGTACTTGAAGTGCACACAACATATGTACTTGAAGTGCACACAACACATATGCTCTGAGTGCAAACAACATATGTACTTGAAGTGCAGGCAACACTTATACCTGAAGTGTCATCAAGTGACAACAACTATATACTTGAAGTGCCAACAACTATATACTCAAAGTGCCAGCAACTATTTATGTGACATGTACACAACTATATACTTGAAGTGCCAACAACTATATACTTACACATACTCAAAGTGGATACCACACATATTATGTAAGTACCCATAACTCATGGAGTGACCAGCATTCATAAAATTAGAAATGAGGTCATAAAAGAAACATTGGGTGTCATATCAATTCTACATTACATACACAAATCAAAAAATGAAATGGTTTGGTCATCTGGAAAGAATGCTGTGTGATTCATTAGTTTATAAATCATATATATATATAGAGAGGATAAGCAGAAAGAAGAGCCAGGGGTAGACGAAGAGTATGCTGGATAGACAACATCAAAGAGACATTACACTAACACCAAATAACATTATCTGAAGCTGTCAGAAAAGCGAGAACAAGAACATTGTATCTCCCTCGACACCTGTAAAGGGTAAAAGAGGAAGTAAAGACAGATAGATAGACTGATAACTCATATACTTGAAGTACCCACAACACAATAAATAGAGTGCCCAAAATAAACTGCACTAAGTGTGGCATAAACAGAGCATAGTACTAGTATAAATATCAACATGGAGGGAAAGACCATGAATACCATGAAGAAGTTTCCCAACTAGAAACAAATAGTGACAAAGAATGCTTGTTGATAAGTTAAATTAGATCTTGGATCATTCTGAAGTCAAAATGTGCCAGGCAGAAAGATACCGCAGCCAAGTCTGAAAATCATGACATAGTAATCACTTCTATGGACCACATTCTGCAATATGCATGAGTTTGAGAACAAATGAAAAAAAAGAGAAGATTTAGGATTATAGTAACCAAAACAAAAGTATTCTATAAAAAAAATAACATTAAGTATTGAACAGTAATGAACTGGGAAAAATAACAATTATCATTAGCCATTCTGTTTCAGAATCTCACCCTTGAAGCTATTGATTTTTTTTGCAATTGTTATAAAATTATTTCATTCTTGAACTTGTTTCAGGGCCAGATTTACCACTGGCTCTGTATTTCTTTTCTTTCTTCCAGTTACTAATTTCAGGTAAATATATCGAAAATACCCACATACATGTTAATTATCAACAATAACATATTAAACACAGATAAACTGGTACCTATAATACACAGATGCCTATCATGAAAACATCTACATTGGCCTATACATCTTCTTCTTTAGCATTCATTCTCACACTTCCGTTGGATCTCTCTTGTAACACGACCATATTCCTACTAGATTGCCAGCAGGATGTAGTCCAGAGAAAAGAAATGTGTTGTATTGCCATTTTATTTGCACCAATGTCAGACACATCCATCTTTGGTGGATACATATACATAAAGTAACCATATCACTTACATTAAAAAAATCTACATAGGCCTGTACATCAAGTGACTCCATTAAATACATTTATCACACCCATATAAACACCGGACCTTCTCCAAAATGGCCAACGAAAATGAATGTGTTTTCCTTATGGCGTCAAATTAACGGACTTTCCTCCCGAAATAAACGGCAACCTATGGGACTAAGGTGCTTAGGAATTCAGAATGGATACAGTGAACAGTGGTGTAAATAATAATAACAAATAATAAATAATAATAGTGAAAGTAATGTATTTAAAGAGATAGAAGAGGTTTCAGTGGCAGCAGTGCATGTGTTGAAAGTGAACATCAATCCGGTCAACTCGTGCACAGAGAATCAAGAACAGGTTAGGCAAAATTATCCTGTCAACAGAAGTATAAAAATAGGAACATGGAACGTAAGAAGCTTAAATCATGGGAACAGTATACAGTAACTAAGGAAATGTCATGACTAAACATAGACATATTGGGTATGTCAGAGCACAGATGGGCAGACAAGGGACATTTTCACTTGCGTCAGGAGAAATGTGTGTGTTTTCAGGTAGCGAGAAAGGAGGTCAGCGTGGCATTAGATTTTACCTGTTGAAATGGATAAAATCTTCTCTGTTAGGGTGCTATCCTAGGAGCGTATTGTTACCATCGGAATTAAGAGTAAAAAGAAAAATATCTCTATTGTTCAAATCTACGCATCGACAACAGCAGCAGATGATCAAGAGATTGACACTTTTAACGAGCAACTACAGCACGCCCTAGATACAACAAACAGACCAGACATTATTATAGTAATGGGGAATTTCAATGCTAAAGTAGGGAAAGAAATCACACCATGAAATTAGAACTCAAGGGAAGTATGGTTTAGGAAGTAGAAATGAAAGGGGTGAATGATTGCTCAACTTTTGCTTGGTAAACAATGTAGTAATCATGAATACATTTTTTGAACAACATCCCAGAAGACTCTATATGTGGAGGTCACCAGATGCAAAATGTAAAAATCAAATACATTGCATATTGATCCAACAAAGATGGAAAACAAGTATTCCTTCAAGTAAAACATTACCAGGAGCAGACTGCAATATGGACTACAAACTGCTGATGGTGAAATTTAAAGTTAAAAATAAAGAAAATCAACAACAGCACCCATACCATTAGTAATGACATATCAGACATACTAAACAAATAAAACATTGAGATAAAAAACAGATTTACCACACTTCTAAATATACAAGAAGAATTGACATCAAACAATCTTGCCAACAAAATAAGTGAAGCTATCACCAACACTGCAAAAACTTCTATCCCAAAAAAAGACGCAAAAATCAAGAAAACATCTCAGAAGAAACAATAAACCGCTGGAAAAAGTCAATCAAACTACAGGAAACTATCAAAACAAATTAAGAAATGAATTAGGAATGACAAACAAAAATACATAATGAATACGTACAGAGAAATTGACGACCAAAGACAACAAGGAAATAGCAAAAATATGTTTACTGTTATAAGAGCATTACAATAAAGTAACTTCAAGCCCGCAAAACTTCGAGTACTAAAAGATAAAAAAAGGGAATACCCTAACAGAGAAAACAAATATTTTACATAAATGGAAGTGATATTATCAAGAAATGTATAAAGAAACAACCCAGTCATCAAATGAGAGCATCAATGAATCAGAAAAAGAACCAGAACCTACAATGGAAGAGGTCAGACAGTCAATCAGAAATCTGAAAAAAGCTCCAGGTAACGACAGAGTAAAATCAGAGATGATACAAGCTGGTGAAGATTCCAGTGTTCAAATATACCATACTTTATGCTGCAAGATATGGAAAAGCGGAATATGGCCAGAAGAATGGAAAAAGTCAGTATACATACCCTTGTCAAAGAAAGGAGACCTTCAACCATGTACCAACTATAGAACAGCAGGACTAATTAGCCAAGCCACCAAAATACTACTGCAGATCATAAGGAAAAAATATACAACACAAATTAGAAACAGAAATTCATAAAGTTAAAGCCGGGTTTGGAGCAGGAAAAGGTACAACAGACCACATATACAATATCATCATCATCATATTCAATATGAGGAATATAATTGAGAAATGTAGAGAACACAGCTTAGATCTACATATGTGTTCCATAGACTACACTAAGGCATTTGTGTTAAACATCACCAGCTTTGGTCCATCAAGGGAGACATGGGATTCCCCAAACATTTAATACATCTTATAGAAACACTATATCACGAACAACAAGTAACAATAAGAGTGAAAGGAGAAACATCAGAATGGTTCGCTGTTCAAAGTGGTGTGAAATGGGTGCATTCTATCCCCTCATCTTTCTAACATCTATGCAGAGAATATAATGAGAAATATAAGAGAAGAACTAGAGGAAAACGAGTTTCACCCAATAAATATCAGTGAGTTCAAGATTCCAGAAATAAGATATGCAGATGACATAGTCCTCATTACTACACAAACAAGACAATATCCAAAAGAATAAATTAATTTGAAATGAAGTGCTACAGAAACATCCTACATATATCATGGACAGAGAAAAAGGAGAACATTGAAGTTTTGAAATTACTGATACTAAATTAAGGGTGGCTTCTAAATACCATCATAAGAAGGAAGCTACAGTATTTTGGACACTTAAAGCGACATGATAGAATCGAAAGGCTAATTCTAGAGGGCAGGGTGCCAGGTAAGAGAAGAAGACCAAAAAGATGATGGACCAGTGACATTTAAGAATATATATACACATGTCTCTGGCCGGAACAGAGAGGTGTTCAGAGTATTCACGACGAAGACAATATTCTGGAAAGAATATATATATATACACACACACACAAACATCAAGTGTCCACATTATATACATTTAACACACCTACATAAAAATCAAGTGAGCACATTACATAAATTTAAAACACCTAAATATACATCAATATGTGGAATTGTTGCAAAACTATGATCCGACAAGTAAAACAAGAAATACACAGGAAAATGAAGTTATGTGAATCACTAGAAACAAGAAAATCCAGAAATCATAGTTCCACCTGAACTATCTTTAGCAAGAACACAACAAAGCACAAGATGAGTAAAAGACGGCATTGTCTATAATATCGTAACAACACAAAATGGAAACACAAACGTCCAAAAAATACACATATAACTAAAATAATCACGTCACGGCAGTGGATATCATTTTATTTTTAAATAAAATTTAAATTTTGTCATTCAATAATTTTGAGGGTTTTTGATGACTTTCTGGGAGAAAACTATTAAGGAGACTTTTTGGCTTGCTTTCTAGTACTAAATATGAAGTTTTGGCTTCCTAGAGAGGGGAGGTGTTCTTGAACCTTGCAAATCCTCCTCTTAACTTTGGGATTGATACTACCTATTATAGAATAACCATAACACACATATTGTGTGTACATTTCAGTAGTGGCCACGGACACAGTATTTTGGTGCAGAACTAACTAGAAATTATATTGAGAAATACTGCACATGAAACTGAAAAACTGACAGGATCAATGTTGAAAATATGGTCTCAATATCATATGCTAAACAGTATCTTTTAGAGGTGGACACAAACTGCACAGGAAATGTGATACTATCTATGTGACGTGTCATTTACAGTATGTATGTTGCTCTCACTTGTCACTCTAATAAAAGCTTATTGGATCTGCACAAGCTACCCAGCCTTTTTTCAGTGTCATGTTCACAGGGTCTTTGATGTCCATGTGTCCATCGTAGTCTTGGCCTGGTTCTTGTTCTTTCCTGAAACTTTTCCCTCCATGATTAATCTTTCTAAACCATTGTGTCTCTTTATATGTACGAAATATGTTAGTTGGGTGACACTGGATCATGAATATTAGTGAATTCATAAGCAAATCATGATCATACCACTTCAGACATGTCCATAGGTGCTCCGATCTCATATTCAGTATTCCCTTCAGCATGTGGTAACTGACTATTTTGATTCTATTTTTGTTGATAACTTTTCTTTTGATCAGGAATATATTATACAACAGTTATTGGTGCTCATGCTAATGAAATGTTTTGAATTTACTGAAATTCTATTTTACTCAAGCATATAATTTGATTAATCCTGGGATATTTCTGCATTGTAATGCCTCCCTTCAGGAACTAAACATGTACCGATGCACAAACACCTAGAAGACAACTATAACTTTTAGACAACATTATATGAATTCAGGTGTTGCCTTGTTATTTAAGTGAGAAAACCTGTATTTTTGTTAGAAAGACTACAGACTGTCAAGAGCTATCTGCTCACACAAATATCTAATTTTTTTTTACATTTTATGTCATCATAAAACAAGATTTGAAAATGGCGGCACACAAGAAAAGGCAGAATTCAAAGTGTTACTACTCACCAAAATAAAAACATTATAGCAGTGTAGTGTTCCTCTTAAGCAAGTAACACATCCATCTTCATTCTGTCTCCGTCGGGCTGAGGATGTTGTGCTTCTTGCTGATCTGTTACTTCTCTGCCGCTTCAACGGCTGAAATGATAAATTATAAAGAAAAATATAAATAATATAAATTAGAAATTCTTGTGTAGTATAGGTCGTTTCAGAAGGTTGGTAAAAATCTGGTTCACCTGTTTATAAAGGTGTGGGAAACTTACCAACAGCATAAATCAAAACACAAACCAATCAGCCGTGTGACAACTGGGGTCTGGACTTGGAATTCACAGTGTATGAAATAGTGTAAATAAAAATGACGGACAGGATGACAACGTGTTTCCTGTGAAAAAAAATCATTGTCACTGCATGTCTTGTCTCAATTTCTTGTGTCTTCTGTCATTATGGTCCCCAGAGATGCCAAAAAGATGAAGACCAGTGCACATTGCACCTTTTTCCCCTCTGTGGCAGATTCCAAGGTGATGGGGAGTGCTAGCTGTACTCTTACTGCAGATGGATCAACAGATCTGATAGAAGAATGCTAGATGCACCATCGGGGGATAAATGTTCCAGTGTTGGGTAACAACCCTAAACAGGAAGTAGGTGGCTGGAGTAACACCGGGTAAATGTCAAGATAAACAAAAATAGGTAGATGTGTTACCAAAATAACACATTAAACAACCTAACAACGAGATACAGGGACAGAAGACGTTTTACTCTCACTTGCATACATCATTATATTTTATCACTGCATTTTCTTCCCACCATTATCTGCTCCTACTTATAGTTTCTCTCCACTGCCCATATCTGCTCGGTCGTTTCTTTTTTCTTTTTCATCTCCATCTCTCTCTCTCTCTCATCTGATCTCTCGTACCATTCTCTTTTGCTTTTCCATCATGACTGTATGCTTATACTCATTGACTGTTGCCATTTTTGAGGTAAGTATCTTAATTTAACCTTATTTATCTTATTTTATTTGCTACCACACCGTATCTATTTTCACTCCTCACCCCCTTCTGTGCACTTTCCCCTCCTCACTTCTCCTCATACTCTCTTCCTCCCTGATATGCTGCTCCCTATTTGCTTCCTCCACTATCTATTCACTATTTATCCTCCTCTTTCCTCCCTATCAACCACGTTTGTCTCCATGTAAGATTTGTTGTACTGTTGTCTTTGGTTTGTCCTGATGAAGGCTTTTTAGTCGAAACGTCGTCTGTCCCTGTATCTCGTTGTTATGTTGTGTTATGTTTTATTTTGGTAACACATCTACCTATTTTTGTTTATCTTGACATAGATGTACCATCACTGCAGATGGATCAACAGAACAGACAGAAGAATGACGATCTAGTCTACATATAAGTGTATATGCTATACTTCTGGCAGGACATGAAGATCCTACGATATTTCTGCACCAGAATATCCCCATTTGGGATTAAACATACATCCATAGCCCCCCACTCTCTAAAACAACAGTGAGAAAAACCTTATACAAGTTTGGGTGTCACCTTGGTCACTCAACTGAGGAGGACCTGTGCTTTTGTCAGAAAGACTATGGGATGTCAAGAGTTACCAACTCACAGCTAAAGGGATTCAGTCATCATCATAATCTCAAGAACAATATCACAGTATATGCACAGTAATTGATAGGAGAAGGTTGGTAAAGTTAAGATGTAGATGAGAGTGTGAGAAGAATAATAAGTCATATTGTTAGAGCTTGGTCTGAATCTTGAGGATACAGGTTTGAGCATCGGTACAACATTTATTTTATTTTATAATTTAGATATAGACATGTTTCAAGTGAACGAAAGAAGAAGAGTTTTATAATTTTAAAAAATTAATTCAAATGATCAATCAATCAATAAACCCGTAACCCTTCAGGGTTGTAGGGGTACCACATTGGATGCCTCAGCACACAGAGACTTCCAGCAAATTCTATCCTCAGCGATGCGGATGAGTGTGGAAATATCTTGCCCTGTCAATTCCTTGATGTTGTCTGTCCATGCCTTTATTTGACCTCCTCTGCTTCTTCCACCCTCGACAGTTCCCTGCAGTATTGTTTTTGACAAGGAATCGTGCCTGCATACATGTCCGAACCATGCTAGTTTTCGCCGTTTCACTATTGAAAGCAATGGCTCCTGAACACCTGCACACATCTCTACTTTATTTCTTACGTACACATTGGTCATATGTTCCCTATAGGAAATTCGTAGAATTCGTCTGTAGCATTTGTACACGAGATCATGTAATCTTCTCTCCATGTCCGCAGTGATTCAAATGATAATAAACATCCAAAAAATATTTTCTGCAAGGAAGATATTAATTTCATAATTTCAACTCTCACATACTAGATTGAGGTAGGTTTGTTTGGAAGTCATGCAATGCCATTCATATTGCACCAGCAACGCTACTGAATATAGAAGTGATGCCTAAAGATTCAATCAATAGTTGAATACAGGATCAATCACTATTATCATTACAATATCTCAGTTGTTTAGTTTAGTAATTTATTCTGATAAACAATTATTGACAATATTATTTTAGTAGAAACCTAACTTACATAGGGCTCTGTGGGATAGCCTTTACTCCATAGCACCCGCCCGTGTGTTGCCGGGGCCCGAAAGGGGAGCAAAGAATAGCAACACTGTTTACCTTCCACGCATGTCGTAAAAGGCGACTAAGGAGGTTATGGGATGGAGTTGGCTGTCCCATCCCATATAGGGTCAGTGACCCAAAGCCATGCTGAAGTCGGATGTGTCAGACAGAAAGGTGCAGATATCGCAGCAATGCTGTAAACCATGACACAACGCATTCCGTTCTACGGACTACATCCTGCTAATCTGCAGGAGTTTGAGAACGAATGCAGAAGAAGAAGACTCCATAGCACTTTACTTCCTCATGACACCTGTTCTAGTAGTGCATAATGGAATTTGTTCTACCTTTCTTCTTAAACTTCTGTATTTTAGTGCTAGTGCATTGTGTCAAGGTTTACAGCTTAGCTGAGATATCTGCAACTTTCATTCTGACTACAGCATGGTTTCTAGGTCGCTTTGACCTTCTATGCGATTGAACAGCCAACTCCACCACAAAAGCCTCCTTAATTGTATTTTATGACATGCATGAAAGCTAACATATTCACAATCTATTTCTAACATATTCACAACATAATCTATTTAGTGTTGCTATTTTTCGCTCCTCTTTTGGACCACTTCAACACAGACAAAATTATGTACTACAGGTAATAAATTATTTGTTTAAAAACATCCCCTTTCAATAAAACTTTTCTAATTTGTCCATCTTCATTTATTTTCTTTCTATATATAAATAATACATTTACCGGGTATATACAGGCAAATAATTAATGAAGGACAACTTAGAAATGAAGTGGTCAACAGAAATGAAGTGGTCAACAGAAATGAAGTGGTCAACAGAAATGAAGTGGTCAACAGGTAGACAATGACATAATTGGGAGATACTACAAAACAGACAAGAACAGTTTAGTAGAATGTATTGCAAGAGATAGAAAATATTTGAGATCCATTAAATTTGACCTTGCCTGTGGTGATTTGTATATAATCTAGTTCTGTGAAAATCCCTCGCCATTTTAGAGAATGAGATATTGAATAGAGATAACTTAATTAATACTCTATTATTAGCCTTTTTATAATTCTGATCTGACTCGCTTGTATCAGGGCAAGAAATGGTGATGAAAAGAGAAATTGATTAATAAAAACACTTTTATAAATGTCTCGTGGTCAAGCCGTTTACCTAAATTCATGAGATTGCTGGTTTGAAATCATGTGGTGAAATCTGGCTTACAAGTGCATATTTTCTCAGACTCATATTGACTATTTATTTCTCAAGCTACGAAATTATGTTGCTTTAAATCAGTGGTTTTGAAAAACAAAATTTCCGTGGCCCACTTTAAGTGAAATTTGTTTCCACATTTTGAAAATACCTAAAAATAGGATCTTTGTGCTAGCAGAAATGTGTTTGTGAGTTTAAACCATATTTCAGCGTAAGCTAGCAGAAATGTGTTTGTGAGTTAAAACAATATTTCCGCGTAAGCTAGCAGAAATGTGTTTGTGAGTTAAAACAATATTTCAGCGTAAGCTAGCAGAAATATGTTTGTGAGTTAAAACCATATTTCCGCGTAAGCTAGCAGAAATGTGTTTGTGAGTTAAAACCTATTTCAGTGTAAGCTAGCAGAAATGTGTTTGTGAGTTAAAACCATATTTCCACGTAAGCTAGCAGAAATGTGTTTGTGAGTTAAAACCTTATATCAGTAGAATTTATCTTATTATACATTGTCAAGAAGCTTTCAGAAAAATGTCTTATCCTGGCCCCACTCTCTCCCATTTGTCAATTCAATTGAATGCACAATTTCTTTAGTTTTCTGATGCATTCAGTTCTTGCCATTGAGGAGAATGTTTAACATAATATTTCCTTTCATAAGCCGTATAAATAGTTTAAGTAACTGTCTCAAATAATAAAGACAGAATCAAAATAAACAAGACAATAAAATATATAGAAAGAAAGTAGCAAAGATGCTAATTTATTCCCATCCCAATCTTCTCTTCATATTAAAGAAACAAAATTATCTGCAACTAATACAAAAAAAATCTATAAAGAAAAAAACAACAGTCAAATCAAAGAACTTTCAACTGAAAACTGACAGAAACAATAAACCTTAGACTTCTGCAGACCTTCTGTGTGTGACTTAGCTCTATTCAAAGTCTGAAATAGGCAGAAAAAATGTCAGAACCTGCTGAACTATCACAACAAATATTCAAATGTACTTCACAGAAAAGTATATTTGTTTTCCTCATATTTTCTTATATAATGAGGAAATCAACTTCACCAATCACATACAAAATACAAAGATTTCACATTAAACTATCCAAAACTAGGAAAAAATGGTGATGAAGTTTTGCTAATCACTGGATACAGATATGAGTACATATGAAAATTAACGTTTTGACCAAAAGGCCTTTGTCAAGAACACATTCACAACATAAATGATATTCACAATGTAAATGATGAGTAAGAACTACACTTTTCATATTCACATACAGAGCTAAATATGGATACATACCAGAATAGAAAAACACTAGAAGACGAGGTACAACAAAACAGAAAATTTATAGAACTCAACCAAATATCTATAACATAAACCAAACAGAAAATGATCCCTATGGGATTAATATCCATCATTCATCAATATCCTATGGGTAGATATCCTCCTGTTCTATAATTTTTCAGTTTAGATATTTCCTGGAAAGAATATAGACTCTTTGGGCATCTACGAACTTACAAATCTAAACCAAAATTGACAACCCTTTGATGCCTTTCAGCGTCAGGGGTAGAAGAGTTTTCTGAAGACAGCCCTCTTGTGCGCTGAGTATATGGTGGAATTTGTCACTTTATTTTGCAATGATATTACTAATTTTTTGTTACTGAGTTCCATTTTTGGCTATCAAAACTGCATCCTTATTCTATCGCAGGTTGTTTATAATATGCCCTCCAACTGATATTCTTGTCATATCTGGCATGAATCTCAATACTATTTAACTGTATAGATTTGAACGGATCAGGTGACAGTACATAACCTTGTCTAACCCCGTTTGTTGAAATTGTTCCATTTTGGTCATCAATTTTTAAAGCTGCTCTTTGTTGCCAACTATATATTCCTTATTATTCTCAGATCTTTACCAACAATGTTTAAATTTTCTAACATTCTAATTATTTATTAATGTTTCACCTTATTAAATGCATTATATTGTGCACACATTAAATGTATTATTTCCGGAGCCATCAGCATGACATACTTTTTTGTTAGCTATGAAACAGGCATGTTGTATATATCTAGTTAATATTAATAAAATTCAATGGAACATTTCATCACATCCATAAGGAAATTCTTGGAACAATACACCTTTAGATCTTCTGCGTTCGTTCTCAAACTCCTGCAGATTAGCAGGATGTAATCCGGAGAACGGAATGTGTTGTGTCATGGTATACAGCATTGCTGCGATATCTGTGCCTTTCAGCCTGACACATCCGACTTCAGCATGGCGTTGGGTCACTGACCCTATATGAGATGGGACAGCCAACTCCATCCCATAACCTCCTTAGTCGCCTCTTACGACATGCATGGAAGGTAAACAGTTCTGCTATTCTTTGCTCCCCTTTTGGGCCCTGGCAACACATGGGAGACACCTTTAGATAAAATTGTATCAGTCTAAATCAAAGAGAATAATGAGACTTTTGATATAAAGTGATAGGCCTATAGTAGAGTCTTGCCAACCAAGAGGAGCTAAACAAAATCAACGTGCGAGAAGGCTGGCTTCTACACAACATATTGAGAAGGAAGTTATGTTTTTTCTGTGATAGTGGTATGGGAAAGAGTATTGCTGGAGTGAGTAATAGAAGGGGGCAGAGGCAAAGGTTGCCCAAGATGTCGTTGGACAAGAGATATCATCAAATGCATGCATATGTCCCTGGAATAGGCAGGACAACTCACCCAAAACCAAGGAGATTTCAAGAGATTCATAAAGAATAGGCAGGACAACTCACCCAAAACCAAGGAGATTTCAAGAGATTCATAAAGAATACAACGTTCTGGAAAGAATATGCCACAAAACAGAATAAAACACAGGTCATTTTGAAAGAAATGTCTGCGACAACTAATTTTAAACAACTTATTAGCTGTTCTCATAATTTATTAGCTGTTCTCATAATTTATTGGCTGTTCTCATAATTTATTGGCTGTTCTCATAATTTATTGGCTGTTCTCATAATTTATTGGCTGTTCTCATAATTTATTGGCTGTTCTCATAATTTATTAGCTGTTCTCATAATTTATTACCTGTTCTCATAATTTATTAGCTGTTCTAAAAGCTCATTCTAAAAAAAATACAGTTCAAACATATGCCTACAGTTTATTCTATAATCCTAACCCTATGAGCTCTTATTCTATTACTAATATGGACTAATCCTAACCCAAAACCCTAATAAATTCATCCGAAAACACCCTGAAACAATCCCACACTTAAATATTCCAAGAACCTAAATACCTGCTAGAATTGACATTCGTGTTTAATGCTATCAACCATACAGACCTACTTAAAAATAAATGAAATCAAAGCATGAAATAACACACCAATAGGGAGATATCTGTACACTATAGAACAGTGCTTCCCAACCTTTGAGAGACAGCGACACAATAATCTTTTTAATGACCAGGTCTCAGTCCAAATAAATTTCATATATTCAAAAGTAACTTATAAATACAAGGAGAAAAACTAGTAGCTTGGTGGACATGTCACTGTGGCCCAGCGGTTGAGAAGACCTGATTTAGAAAATTCCAGTTTACATTATATTTTATGACCTACATTTACTCATGTGGGTACTAGAGCTTGGACTTCTAATTCAGTGTGCAAAGAATAGGGACACTGTCTTCTTTCCAGGCATATCAGAGGAGGCGACTAAGGAAAGTTGGGAGGATAAACTGATAACATGTCTGCCATGAAAAGTCATTGTTACTCCACATCTGGTCATCATTTCTTACTTTTACCATATTGTCTCCATGCTGACAAAGAGATGCAGACCAGAAGACGTTGCACCTTTATTCTTTTGTGGCATACTCCTTGGTGGTGGGGAATGCTAGATATGCCATCACCGCAGATGGGTCAACAAATCTGACTTAATTATAAACTTGTTTGTCCCAGAGGTGTATGCTATGATCCTGGCACGATGTGATGATCCTAGGATACTGCAGCACTGGAATGCCTCCCTTCGGCTGTTAAACATGCATCCATAAACCACCCCCTAACACAAATATGCCAACAAACCTCATGCAAGTTTGGAAGCCACCTAGTTACTTAACGAAAAGCTATGGGCTGTCAAGAACTACCTGCTCACAGATAAAAGTATTATTTCATCATCCTTATTATTATCATCATCCTTTTTTTGTATTGTTAGTTATTGATCATGTTTGCATTTCTTGATTAGATTTTAAATATTTTTTTGCAATAGTACTCATGTCACATAATCAAGCACTCTGTCTAGTTTTAATATATTTTTGTGTTCATTATTAGATAATCTACATAATTAAATCTATCTGAATGCAAATATTATGGTGGAAGTTTGGTAAGTACAAATTTAATATCACTAAACAATAGGCCTTATTCAATTTAAAAATCCATTAGTGTTTTACACACACACAAATTACGTTTTACACACACACAAAAAATACCTTAAATTACATTAAATTGGCTAATTATTGTAAATGTAAATTAAATGTAACTGCATTCTCCTTTTCATTTAAAAAAATACATTATAATTTAAATATTTTTTAGAAGTAGTATTTTCTTGCAACAAAAACAGAATTCTGACAAAGTGCAGTAAACACTATGTAGCATGTGAGACATGTATGATGCTTGTCAGTAATGAATCATTTCTATAGCTTAGGGGTTTTAAAACTTGGTTCTGTGAGGTTCTCTCAGGGAGTCTGAAGAAAAACTTGAAGAAATATTATGAACCTTTACATTTACAATAAAAAGATAAATGGATAGATATTTCGGGGATTCACAGCAGCAAATAGTCTATCAACTGCTGCTGTGAACAGTTTTTTTTTATATGTGCGTTCTCAAACTCCCACTGGCTCTCTTTTGTAACAGGACAATGGACATACTAGAGTTTCAGCAGGATGTAGTCTAGATAAGATGTGCTGTGTCACTGTGTATCAAATTGTCTGACACATCTAATTCCGTGGTAGACATTAAGTTAATATAAAAGTACTATAAGTAGGCCTACAGATTCTTCATTCGTTTGCTAGTAATGTCTAGGCCTATATCTACAGTGTTGTTTCTTGTATAAATTAGTCTTTTCCATTTCTTGTTTGTACCATAGAGTTTAACATTCATAAGTGTATCCGAAGGCAGTACAGATTATAAAATGGGTTGTTATTCATTGCTTAGTGGTTTTAATTTACTTACAAGCTCTATATAGCAAAGCTGTAAAATTGAATGGGATAGGTGATATTTTATCAGAAGCAATTTATAAATGTCTGTTCCAAAGAAGACCCCCATGTTTAGTTACATAAAACAAAAAATTATAACAATACAACAATAAAATAGAACAAAATCAAAGTGGGTGTCTGTGGTCAGGTCAATAGTGACTTAAGGGGGGGGGGGGGAATCAAACAATGTTGACTGGTGAAAGAATCAGTGTGTAATGCAAGCAATGATGATAGCAGATTGTCACTACTTGGATGGCCAGAAGCATCGACTGTTAAGTGAAATTGGTAAACTACGGTACTCTATTTATTTGATACCACTTCTGAAGTCATATGCGTTGGGACATTGGTGCAAAGACATTGTGACATAATGTTATGCACCTTCATTCTTTGGACTAAATCCTGTTGGAAATCTAGTAGGCAGGTTCGCAGATAGAGGAGGGTTGTGGTGTGTTCAAGCCCCTGCCTTAGCAAATCTGGACATGACTTTTAGTACTAGGAACTTAGCCAAAAGTCTGTAAAAACCCCTCCCTCAGTGTTGTTTTTTTTTTTTACAAAAAGGACTTCAAATTTCCCATCATATAGTGAAATATACATACGGAAACAAAGGAATGATTTGTGTGTTAGGTAAAACCCCCTCCTTAAATAATCACATCTATGGCCCTGCTAGTAGGTCAACTGTCCTGATACAAGAGAGATCTATGGCCCTGCTAGTAGGTCAACTGTCCTGATACAAAAAGAGAGTTTGAGAATGAAGGCAATAGAAAATAAAATAAAATACCCTTAAATTTTCAACATAGGTCTAAGTCTGTAAAAATCTATGTTGTGTATAATGGAAGAAACAAAGTCAGACAAAATTTCTTATGCTTAAAACTGCAGATTTAGGTAAAGTATTCTTTACAGAACATAATCTTCTTCAGGTGATCTAAACTATTCACCATTTTAAACAAGTTGACCTTCAGCAAACTACGTGTCAACAATTTCCCCTTTTGTCTGCACTCATACCTCCCATACAAATAATTTACAAGCTGTTATTTCTCTTTATATGGCAAAATATCCCTAAATACTTTAATTAAGTTGCTAAGAAGCTGTCCAGTGCAATAAAAATTAAATCTATTGTCCAAAAACTTAGGACCTATCCAACAATAGAACATTTGCTGAAATTCCAAAAACATATGCCTATATGAATAAAACAACAGTTAAATTTAAATTAAACAAAAACTAGAAATTTGTAATTGTTGAACAGTTATGAACCTTATTTTCTTGAAGACCATCTATGTGCAGTGTAGCTTTGGCCAAAGTCTGAAACAGGTTGGAAAGGGCAAACAGCTCAAAATGTTCAATTTATGGTTAGGCCTATGATTCACACACTATACAGTGTCTATACATATTAACACTATTTGCAATGTGTTTAATTTATATAACAGATATACTATTACAGTTGTGATTTTATATATGTTCTGAATTTGTAAAAATTTGTTCAAATATGTATTCCAGTGGTTCTCAATGTAGACTATATCCCCCCCCCCCACCAGGCCACATACTTGAAAGGGGGGGGGACGGAGCAACATTTTTATATGGGGAGGGAAAACACAGACATGTCTAGAGTGGAAGGGGAAAAAGAAGGTATTAATTTGAATAATAAATAACAAGAAATATATAATTATTAAAACAAAAAGTCTACATTATTTTAGATGCTACAGAGAAAAACTGTTCCAAAAGGGAACCAAAGGCAAAAATATTGAAAAACACTGACGCAGGCTACTTAGGATTTGAGCAAAAGTAAACAAAATACAAAACTGCGGAGTTCAGTATTTGAATTATATCTTGTTAAGATAAAGGGAATTCTGGAGAGAAGAGATGTTCCAGACACAAGCTCAATCGATCATCAATGTTGAAAAATTGTCGGCAGAATGTTCTTGAAGATACAGAAATTTGGCAGCAATGATTGATGGTAGAATGTACTTGAAGATGCACATATTTGGCAGCAATGATTGATAAGTCATATTACAATAATTTGAAAATATCTCAACAAATATGTTCATTAAAAAAAATATATGACCAGCTCAGGACCAATGATTATTATCAAAATTTTTGTTGCACGCAGTCCACTTTCAGGTCAAATTAGTTTCCGTAGCCTACCTAGGACTTTTAAAAAAATGATTTTCAACTTTTTTCAATACTTATGATTATTTATTGTCTGAATAACTTCAGCTAGTTACCTTTCTGAGGCCATAAATTGTCTATTTTTGTCTTTATGATCCCCAGCAAAAAACAGTGCTCCCCTCCCAGCTGGGCCATATGACCCATGTTGAGAACCACTGCACTTGATGATTGTTCAATAATTTTGTGTGAGATTCTAAATACAGGATTTCATTGTTGATAAATTTATAAAAATTCATACATTGCCTGAAACCATACACATACTTGGCAATACATGTAAGGATAACCTATTGAGTACAATGGGAGGGCAGCACGGAGCTAGAGGCAGCACCACGTGCAAATAGAATGGAAAAGAAATGCTACATGGAAATGGGAAGTAAAGTACTGTTCAACTCAAGAACAAGCTTCTAGTCTCCGGTACCCCATACATGTGTAGAGACTCAGACGAGGGATTCACAATGTCGGTGAATGATACCTTGGCTAAGAGGATGAACGAACCCGGGTCCAGCTCTACTGTAGAGCTTTTCCAATACTGAAATCATGCTGACAGATGGGAAAAGGTTCAGTAGCCGATGGGCACAGGGACAATACATAGAATTATGCAAGACAAGTTCATAGGTAGTGGAACACCCCGTGTGAGATAGAAGTAAGTAATTGACACAAGTCTAAATCCCTGATTATTGCCTCCTCAGAGACTGCCACCCAGAAACACAGTGGGTGATAAACCGTCACAATGCAGAGTCAACACTCATCTGCTGCTTGGCAACAGATAGGAAGGCTGTCCCAGGTCAGGAAGTCCACCCAATCTAAAGGCATGCTGAAATCGGATATGCTGGGCCTGAAGATGCAAAGTAATGCAACTCTACTGTGAAACTGACAGCATAATGTACTTCACACTCCCCGGGGGAAATCACACTCTGCTGTGAAACTGACAGCATACAGCACTTCACAATGCCCAGCATAAATCATACAATCTTTTGTGTTGGTTATCAGAGAGCGAATGCAGAAACCCAGAGAATGTCTTTTTTTGATTAACTTTACTAAAAACTGAAAATGCATTCAGTGTTGTTCTAGTCTATCTACAAACACTAAAACCTTCTGTGAATACCATTCATATACATATTAATAAGTTTCAGTATTTAGCCTCGCAGATAGTTATTTAAGTGGAAGTCACTGTTAATTCATTCTCAAATAATCTTCCTTCTCGATTCTAAACTTGAATTGTCTACATAAAATTTCTGTGTCAAAAGTTAAAAATAAAAGCATTTAGTTCTCTGTGTTATCCCTAATATTGATAATTGTCAGATGAATGTAGTAAATATGTCAGATGAATGTAGTAAATATGTCAGATGAATGTAGTAAATTGTCAGATGAATGTAGTAAATTGTCAGATGAATGTAGTAAATTTGTCAGATGAATGTAGTAAATATGTCCGATGAATGTAGTAAATTGTCAGATGAATGTAGTAAATTGTCAGATGAATGTAGTAAATATGTCAGATGAATGTAGTAAATATGTCAGATGAATGTAGTAAATATGTCAGATGAATGTAGTAAACATGTCATATGAATGTAGTAAACATGTCAGATGAATGTAGTAAACATGTCAGATGAATGTAGTAAACATGTCAGATGAATGTAGTAAATATGTCAGATGAATGTAGTAAATATGTCAGATGAATGTAGTAAACATGTCAGATGAATGTAGTAAACATGTCATATGAATGTAGTAAACATGTCAGATGAATGTAGTAAATATGTCAGATGAATGTAGTAAATATGTCAGATGAATGTAGTAAATGCACATGTTTAATTGGTAATTCCACTTTATCTGGAGAACAGGCCAGGATATTGTATAGGCCAATAAATATGAAACATGAAACACAAACTAGTATTGACAAAGTAACATAAATATTATTTTAGATGAATAATATATTTCTGAAGAATAGGAGAACATAGGTATATAGAAGAATAGGGAGAACATCATGGAAAGAGAAGAAAACAAATAAAGAGGTGCTAAAGATACTTAATATGAAGAAAGTATTACTAGAGAAATAAAGATGAGGCAAATAAAATATTTTGGTC
The DNA here is from genome assembly GCA_034231615.1 of Meghimatium bilineatum. Taxonomy (NCBI): domain Eukaryota; kingdom Metazoa; phylum Mollusca; class Gastropoda; order Stylommatophora; family Philomycidae; genus Meghimatium; species Meghimatium bilineatum. Next base: position 15,345,171 of record CM067316.1, on the reverse strand, counting down.
ACATTAAAACACCTTATTGAAGACTTTACTTAAGGGCAAAGTCAAAGGGAGGCGAGCAAGAGGTAGGCAGGGATACAAGTGGGAGAGTAACATCACACGATGGACAGGTTACAGTCTAGCAGAATGCACCACCAAGACAAGAGACAGGGGATGTTGGAGATCCGTTGCAGCCAACCTTCGTTGCAGAGACGGCACTTAATGATGATATTTCTGAAGATGAAGGTGTGCGGTCAAATCGTATTTTCAACACTTTTAATACATTTCACTGAATGAGCTGTACAACAAAAACAAAATAATACAACAAACTGATACTTGCTTCTGGGCCTACTGTTCACAAATGGATTACCGTTATTATAAAGTAGCTTGGAGCACTAAAAAATATGTATCAGTAATTTTGCACGAGTTGGTGGGTAGTGCTGTCTATTCATTCATAAATTAATTATTTTACACAAAAATGCATGCAGAATTAATCACACTTTCTTGGACTTTTAGCATACTCATACACTCTTATCAGAATATAATTGTATATCCATTTATCTGTAGTTACACGTAGTATGCGTTAATGTCCATATTACACATGAAAAATAAATGCCTCAAGGAAAAATAAATCTAGCAAATATTGGACTAAAAATCTAGTCTTTAAGAGTTATTAAATGCAAATCTTCCAAGTGAACTAATATATCAATATAGTGAAACTATCATGACCATATAGACCTACATACAAATAAACTTTCTTTTAAATGATTCTTCTTCTTCTTCTGTGTTCAGCATCTGTGGTCATGCTATACCGTCAGGCCTGTCGTCAAGACGAAGTCCACTGTCTTCTCCAGGTCTCCATTTTTAATGATAATTCTGATTATTTATTGTCAATAATGATAGGTCCAGAGATCGCGTTGACTGGATTAGCAAAACCTTGAACTCTATTAATTTGTATGATTTAAAAAATGATATACCATAATCTTACTCGACTAAAGTTCGCGGTTGAAAGAAGCGTTTCTCACCGTATTTAACAAAAAAAATGTATTTTCAATTACAAAATGTAATTTTCCATATCAGCAATAGGTTTTAGAGATCACTTAACTAGTATACATTTTTAGAACAATCCAAATCTTGAAGTTAGACCTTTTGAAGTTAAAATAACTATAGGTCTGTATACAGATGCCAATTTACTAAAGCAGGGGTTGGGAACCTTTTTGTCTGAGAGAGCTATGAACACCACATATTTTGAAAAGTAATTCTGTAAAAACAACACATTATGTTTAAAACTAAAAATTCAAGTAAATGTGTGCATTTTGTGTAATTTCAACACTAAAAGTACAATAATTATGTCTCTGAATTCTTTTTAATAACATTGTTATGCTGTTCTAATCAATAATGAGTATTTCTTACCATTTATGAGACTTCTGGAACTGAGCTGAAGTAGACTTTAGCTCATTTGTAGAATGAAATATTGATATGCAATTAATATGTAGATCAAAGGAGTCTAAAGAATTTTTTTTTTTATAATTGAACATGTGTCTGCGAGCCAGATGCAGCCATCAATAGAGCCACATCTGGCTCGTGAGCCATGGGTTCCTGAGCCCTGTACGAAAGCAATAACCAGTTATATAGCAAGTATTCTAGTGCACTAAGCCTCTTGTATCTGAGGCATCTAACCTGTGTTAATTCATCCAAAACTTCAGCAGGAAGAATCTGCATCAAGCCAGCAGTAGTATTTGTCCTATTACTCCTTGAAATACGCACAAATCTGAATGGCATCATGTAATTCAAGATTATTAGTTCACATTTTATTATATAACTTTAGTTGTGAGAAAGTAACTACATTTTTATATAAGTAGAAAGTAGCACTTATAAATTAAGATTGATGGAATATAGTCCTGAAGAAGGGAGTTCATGTAGTGGCAGTTAAACTGGATGTGCACTTAAGTGGACTGTTTACAGCAGTGAAACTGGATATGCACTTAAGTGGACTGTATACAATCTTAAAAATAGTTGATCTTCCGCTGATGCTGATGAGGATCAGTGCACTTTCTAAGTTGGTGGGAAAACTGATGAACAAATAATGTAAGCTCTCTAAGTTAACACATTTAGCTAGCTTTAGTCGCCCGTGTGTTGCCTGGGCCCGAAAGGGGAGCAAAGAATAGCAACAATATTAAAAAAATAAAAACACTGTTTACCTTCCACGCATGTCGTAAAAGGCGACTAAGGAGGTTATGGGATGGAGTTGGCTGTCCCATCCCATATAGAGTCAGTGACCCAAAGCCATGCTGAAGTCGGATGTGTCGGGCCGAAAGGCGCAGATATCGCAGCAATGCTGAAACCATGACACAACGCATTCCGTTCTCCATCCAACTCCATGGCAGCCAACTCCATCCCATAACCTCCTTAGTCGCCTTTTACGACATGCGTGGAAGGTAAACAATGTTGCTATTCTTTGCTCCCCTTTCGGGCCCTGGCAACACATAGGCGAAGTACATAATTTAATTATAGGGAATAGATGGTTCAAGAAACATCCAAGAAGTCTGTGTACATGGCTTAGCCCAGGAGATAATACACGGAATCAAATTGATTACATTTTAGTCTCTAAATGACATAGAAACAGCATTAGATCTATGAAAAACAAGGTCAGGTGCTGACTGTAACAGTGATCATATGCTACTGGTGGGGAAATTTTGTATAAGATTAGAGATCACTAAGAAATATGAAATTTGATTTAGCATTATTGAAATCAGATGCTGACATTAAAGAAAGATACAACAGAATTGTACAGATATAGATACAATACCATTGCAAAGATCCAGAGTATCGAAGATCAATGGGATATGCTAAAACATTCGATAAATCAAACATCTAAAGAGATAATACCAAAAGTAAAACATACTTCAAAATAAAAATGGATGACTGAAGAAATGTTAGAATTGATGAGCACCAGAAGAAAAAATAAACAAAAGATAGAGGAATATCAGAAAATACATAAGGAGATAAGAGAGAAATACAAAGTAGTAAAAAAAAAGCTGGCTGAACAAGAAATGCACAGATATAGAATTACATTACAGCCAAGACACAACATTACTACATAAGCAAATTGATGTGATAACAGGGAAAAGAACGCAAACAGTTACAGGGTGTCTAATATCTAAGACACAGCAGGTATTAATGGGAAAAGATCATACAGTACAAAGATGGTCAGAATATATAAAAGAACTTTATGACAATAGACCTGAGATAAACTTACAAGATAATGGGGAAGATTCATCAATATTCACAGCAGAAGTAAAGGAGGCCCTAATACAGGAAATATGGCAATGTCCCAGGACCAGACAATTACACATTAGAAGAATTAGTAGCTTTAGGTGACTTTGGAGTTCAATTAATTACAAAATTGCTGAATGATGTATATAATAGTGGACATATACCCAATGACTTAATAAGATCCATATTTATAGCCTTACCTAAGAAACCAGGAACCACCGAATGTGAAGAACACTGTACAATCAACCTCATGAGCCAATAACAATAACACTTCTCAGAATCATCATGAAGAGAGTGAGAAACAAAATAAAAATTGAAATAAATCCAGAACAATGTGGCTTCGTAGAAGGCAAAGGTACCAACAATGTTATATATATTTTGAGAACAATAATAGAGAGGTCTATAGATGTAATAACAGATCTGTAACTGTTACATATACCCAAAAGCATTTGATAAAGTTAAACAGGATGAAGTTATACACATGCTAGATAATTTGAACATCGACAGTAAGGATTTAAGAATTATCAAGAATATGTCTGGCAACAAACAGCAGCAATAAGTGTAGGAAAACAATTTGGCCCTTTCAAGAAAATAAAACAAGGAGTTAAGACAGGGATGTGCACTTTCACCAGACCTGTTATCTTTATACAGTGAAAACATAATGCGTGCAATAGTTGATATTCCAGGAATATCAGTGGGAGGACATAACATAAATAATTTGAGATATGTGGATGATACTGTTCTGATTGCTAAAAGTGAAGAAGACCTTCAAGGTTTAATTAATGTAGAAGTCACAGAAAGTAAAGAGAAAGACCCTCTTTCTAAATATAAAGAAAACAAGTAATGCTTATTTTTAATTAAAAAAACACACCTTGCAAGATCAAAGTGAATTATATAGTATTAAAGCAGGCCCACCAATTCAAATATTTAGATACAATTATTACAGCAGATGGAAGAAGTTCAACAAAAATAAGTAGCTGAATAGGGCAGACAAAAACAACATTCAGAAAATGAAAAATATATTGTCATATGACCTTGTCATTATTAGTGAGGAAGAGAGTTCTGCAGTGCTATATAACTTCTATACTAACATATGGATGTGAGTCTTGGACAGCTTAGGCCTACAGGAAAGTGGGAAAATTAGAGGCAAGAATGTGGAAAATACCATGGACTGCCAGGAAAACTAATGTGGAGGTGTTGAAAGAGTCAAATACGAAAGGGACATTAATCAATAATATAAGAAAAAGACAATCTTCATTTTTTGGCCACTTCATGAGACAGCGAGGTGTGGAGAACATATTCACAAGTGGCAAGATTGAAGGCAACAGAGGGTGACAACATGCAAAAATAGACAGTTTGACAACCTTGCACTGCAGAGAAACAACAATGATCTTGATACATAATACTGGAGACAGAGAGCTTTGGAGGGCCATGATCGCCTATACCAGCTGGCATGACACCTGATGATGAACAATATTTTGAAAATTTTGTCTAAGTACCTTCTTAGATAATATCCGGATGTAAGGTCAAAGGTAGACCAAGAAAACGGTGGATAGAAAACATCAAGATACTATCTTTTTTTACTATCCCATTTTTCTTTTTATATATGTAACTTTTAAGGATACAAGACGATGAAGAAAACAGCAGTTAATTTTTTAAAAACATCAACATTTGTTTTCATTATGCAAATTGGCCACCATTTTGAATATTAATTAGTTGTACATGCTTCTGATAATCACAGCAATGTGATCAGATGCGTCTTTTTACAAATACAAAAATATATAATTTCTGTGGTATTTTATTATGTTTAAAAGATATTTAATTTATTTTCATTATAATTATACAAATTAGCAGCCATTTTAAATATCAATTAGTTCTGTGTCCATCTGAACATTCCTGAAATGTGATCAACTTAATCTTCTTGTCTTCACGAACACAAAAATGTATAGTTTGTGTATTGTATTATTGAAAATAACAAAGATAAGTTAGAAATTATCAGCTCAGCTACACTTTGTGGTCACAAGTTTTATTTATATTTTCTTATATGTTTCATATAAATATTTTGATGTCAAATTAATTAGAAAAAAATTCATAACTTTTTTCAGGGTTGACGTACAGACTTAGTTGAGGTATCGTTGAATTGCAACTTTTAAGGGCTATCCAAGTATATAATTTGTAATTATATATCATTATTTAGAAAATGTTGTCCAAGTACCTAAAGATAGCCTTGAACAAACATGGACTAAATGCAACCTCAGCGACACATCTGGCCTTGGAACGACAGCTTAAGCTCCCACCCCTACGCTTAACGGCAAGTGTGAATGATGAGAATGTGATCAATCATTCAATCTATTAAATAGACCTACTTAGATTAGTGTTCAGTATTCTGATATCCAATAAATATTTCAGATTGTACTCTATTTTTAGTAATTTCTTCAACTTTATTTTATGCCCATGTAATCGCTTGTAATAGAGACCATTCTCAGAACAAAATATCATATATGCAGACTATGGCCATGGGTCTCAACAACATACAAGAATTACGTAGCATCATCATATCGCTCGAACTGGAGAGCTCTGGTTTCTGCTCTATGCAGGGTTGATAGATAGGATCGCTTGTAGTTTGCTTTCCAACTGCATATATTATTAAGCACTACTGCTCATGCATAGTGGAGTGGCAATAATTTAGCGTTAATCACAATTATCTATTTAAAAGTTTGTAAATACTGAAGAAAAGTGTTTTAATGTATGCTTACTGCTGGTTCATTCTTGCCGCCATTTTTACTAATGCTGATCTAAAAAGTCGCTCATTTATGTAATACGAAACAAAGTTTCAAGGAACAATTTATGCTTTTTTCTTTGACTTTATACACATTTACGCCTTGCAGCGTAAATGGGTGGAAGAGTTCTCTGGAGATGGCTTTTTTCTGTTCTTTATATATGTTTGTTTTCGTTGACTCTTTTATTTCTGCAATCCATCGTTTGTATGGTCTGTCCCAGTATCCATCGTGTCTGTATAGTAATGTATTTTGAGGGGCACTGTCTGATGGTAGTCTGGAGCCAGGATCGTGCGGTAGATTTTCCTAGTATGATGCAAACCTTCGTAATACGCCCCTCGTAAATGGCTTTTCTTCGAAATGCAGCCTCTGACAATGTATTTTGATTGGTGCTACCTAATGAAACTATATAATAGCACGATACGACCCTGTCTGGAAGCAAGTGAAAAGCACTTAATATGTTGTCTTCTGATGTAATCTGTTGTCTTCTGATGTAATCTGTTGTCTTCTGATGTAATCTGTTGTCTTCTGATGCATTCTTGGTATGGTACATATAACACTTCTGATATGTTACGCTCGGCCCTGTGCGAGTAAAGGCAGCTGAAAGTGTGTAAAGGGGTGTCCATAAATTACGCCAATTAGTGTAGGGGGAGGGTGTCTGAACAGGTTTGACAGTTGTTGCCAAGGGGGATTGGTGGTGGTGGTATGGGGGTGTTGACAAAAGTTGCAATGGTTTTTATTTTAAAATATAGCAATGGAATTGTTTTAATTTGATTGTTTTTCAGGAAAATCGGAAAATATAATGTAATTTTTTTCGTACTGTCAGCAAACATTTTTAAAGGGAGGAAGAGAGTTTTTGAGACATAATTAAAGCCCTGGTTATTTTTGAGTTTGTTGACCAGTTTGTAAACAATTGACAAAAAATGTTGACGCAATTTATAAATAAAACCAAACAGAGAGATATAGTGATAATCAACATTCATAACAATTATCCATCATGATCTGTTAAAATCAAACGAGTAGCATGAATGCAATAGTCCTAGTCCTGACACCATCAATATGAATGGAGAAGTTCGTATACCACGCTCACGATCGCCGAAGAAGAAGATATATCACGTTCGTATTCAATGAAACACAACATAATGCTTTATAAAGTAGAAACGTGTTATTTTCGGGTGACACTCTTTCCAAAACGTAGCATTATTCGGACGCGGTTCTTCATTCTCATTAGAGATTAGAGGGATTTATTTAGATTAGATTAGATTCTCGGATTAAAGGAATCTAGTCTAGAAAACAAAGTAAGGTATGTTACAGTTTGTAGCCTGCCTGCGGTATTTGCACCTTTCAGCCTGAAGAAATCGATTTAATATGATTATTTTTTGGTAAGTTGGGGTAGCCAATTTAACGACATACTCTTCTCAGTCACCTTTTACGATATGCATTGTAGGCAGGACAGTAGATAATGGCAGAATTGTGGATTCAACACAATTCCCAACTTCCTTAGGAAGTCAGAATATAGTCTAACATTCAGCATTAGGAAGCAAGCCAAACAAGCGGGTACACTCCCACTTTTTTCTAATATAAGTAAATATAAGTAGGAAGCCAGAGGACAATTTAAAAAAAAATTCTTTAGACTAACGGGAATGAACCAGTCCGTTCAACGGCACTATTGAACACGCGTTCTTCCGTACTTGACTAACCGTATCTCCAATAAAAGATGCGATTTCATCAAGCCATTCAAACCGTGCACACAAAGTCACCCGAACGGACCGATCGAGACAAGGACCATTACAACAACAACAAACATCCCGTACAGGTATTGAAATATCCTCAGTAACAACAAACATATAACATAATATCCGTATTGTTATACAAGGGCCGATAGGTCTTCTTGTAAACATGGATAACATATATAGACAATACAATTTTGCTTCGAATATTTGTTTATACAAGTAAATTTAAGTTGGAAGCCAAAGGACAATTAAAAAAAAAAAATTCTTGAGTCTAACGGGAATTGAAGCAGTCCGTTCAACGGCACCAAATTGCCTAGCAACTATTGAACACGCGTTCTTCCGTACTTGACTAACCGCATCTCCAAAAAAAGATGTGATTTCATCAAGCCAACTTTTTTCTAAATGGATTACCCAATAAATCATTAAAAATCGCACGGAAATGAGAACATTCGCATTTTTAAAGAAACTATATTCTTGTCGAAGATGTACGTCCGTACAGCCCTGATTGTAGGCCACAATGTTATTATTATGTGCGCCTCCTTTGGTTTCGTCAATACATGGGCAAGGATAACATTTGGAAATTGACAACATCGTCTGTTAAAGGGCATTTCGTGAGATTGCAAATAGACAAAAAAGTATAATCCCTTGTCATATCATTAAGACATGCCCTTCTCTGTGGATGTGTCCCACAAACCGATCACTCACAGCATCACTTATTTTCGCGGATTTGACTGATCCGAGTTCTTCATAGGTCACATTGCTTATACTTTGTGTGGCCAAATAACGAAAAGGAGAAGCAGCCAAGGTAAGTGACGCGGTGTCTAAGAAGTTGGTCGGACCTATATCTAGAGAAGAGCTAGTGGACGCGTAAAGTGTAGCCTATACTGTTAAATCAGTGCTTCTTAACCTTTGCTAGACCGCAGTCCGGAAAAAACACCATTTGTATATAAGACCAGGGTCCGGTAACATTAAAAAAAAAATTACGAGCAGGACTCGGTCCACATATCTTTTATCTATATCTATACGCTGTGGCCCTTATTGGTCTTGCGGCGTCAGCGTCAGGAGTGGAAGAGTTCTATGGAGATGGCCCTCTTGTGTGCAGTTTGTAAGTTTGTTCCTGTGGCTTCTTTGATTTCTGTGATCCATCTTTTCCATGGTCTGCCTCTGGTTTTATAGCCGTGACGTCTATGTGTCATAGCCATCTGTGGCATGATATCTGTTGGTAGTCCGGAAGCGTGTAAAAACCACTTGATCTGTTGTCTTTTGATGTGTTCCAATACTGGTATTGTTTTGGTTATCTGTCTGATGTTATTGTTTCTAATTCTATCTCTTAATTATACTCCGAGTATTCTTCGTAGACATGTCATATCAGCTGTCACTATTTTTCTTTTGTCTTGAGCTGTCATTGTCCAGGTTTGGCACAAATACATATACTCTGTATACTAAAATAATTTAATAACTCAAGGGGAAGCTCTTGCAGTCCGTTTTTTTTGTTGGTTTTTTGTTGTTCGTCCATCACAAGTGATGATGACCATTTGTTACATTCACTTTTGGATGTAATTAAATGTAAAATTTAATTAGAGTTAATGTCATTGATTATGAGTTCGTAGATGGCTAATGAGCCCTATTCGAGCTGTAAATGTCATTCGGAAGTTCGGACATGGAATGACGATTGTAGACGGATCTTGGTCTATCCGTGACTTTTTAGCTGCTCTCTCCTGTTGAGCTGATGATGAAACTCTGATGATTTTCACAAGACGATGCGCTATTTTTGACTGTAGAGCGCTATGTATATCTATTTTGTGCAAGGTCTTCCCATGTATCGTGGTCTATTTCAAAGGCTTTCAGTGAGTTCTTAAACGAGTCCTTGTAGCGCTTCTTTTAGCCATCTTGAGATTGTGTACCCTTCTCCAGTTCACCATAGAGAAGTATCTTTGGCAGACGATGGTCTGACATACGCACCAAATGACCTGCCCAACGAATGTGTGTCTGCATCAGGATCGTGTCAATGCTGGTGATACCAGCTCTATCAAGGACAGTGGTATCTGGAATCTTGTCTTGCCATCTGATGTTCATGCAGCCCGGTAGACAAGTTGCCGCGGCCCTGCAGTTGAAATGCACAGTGTTAGGCAAGTATCTTTTTGTAGTTAACAGCATGCTTAGGGTGGTGTTATCAATATTATGCGAATACCTTAAAGGAATAATATTACTTTATTATTTAATTATTTATTGTTATTATTATTATGGTTGAGTTTTTGGTCATCGTCGATCACGACGGACGAACATCATGCGAATACCGTTTTATTTTACCCAGGTTTGCTGGCACCTGTTTTCTGTAATGGGTTCTATTACCTTGGAGCCAGCTGTTTGTTGTATGAGCAAAGAACATTTCAGCTCACCTGAGATTCATACTAAATGCCTGCCTCATTGTTAGGGGTCGAGTGAACTAATCCCGCGACTACGCGTCCGTCTCCTCATCAGTAGTAATTATATTTATAATATTAAGTCTCCTTCATCTGTTGTGTTAATTCTCAAACTCCTGCAGGTTAGCAGGCAACGGTGAAACTTGGCAGGGGCGTCCCGGCGATCGCTCATGTCGAAATTAGTCTGTGTAAGGGGGCACAAGAGCCAGAACATTCCAAAGAAACCAAAATGTTTAGTTGTGAGGCTATTATCAGGATCTACTATAGATTTATTGAGATGGGTATCGGAGTACCCTTGAACTTTCACAGTGTGCGTTATGATAATATGATAACCTGGAATCATAATTCATGATAGTCCGGAGAACGTATGCGGTCTGTCATGGTTTACTGTGTAGCTGCGATATTTGTACCTTTCGATATGACACAACCAACTTCCGCATGGCTTCTGTGTCACTTTGACATCCTGTGAGATAGGTCAGTCAACGCGACACTAATATCTTCTTAGTTGTCTACGTCCTTCCCCACCTTCTTGTAGGACCCAGTAACACACAGGCTACATACAATATGACTGAATGAATTCATTGTTAACGCCAGTGAAATGTATACACGGAACAAACAAATATTGCTTTGTTTTTCCACAACGAACTTGCAGACATTTACTTTGAATCTATAAACAGACGAGATGGAAATGATAACCGGTCTCTTGGGATCAATGTAGACGGCAGTCTTAATAAAATTTCAAAAAAAGAATAAGAGCGCTTTTGTGCTTACTGCAAGGTTCAGGCAAGGATTAGAATAGCCGCTGCCATTCAGTCAATTGTATTGTTTTATATATGTAATGGATATTTCAGGCAAACTCCTGATAAACGGGCTGTTAAGCACAAGCTGGATTATTAAGGCCATACTCCTTCCCGAAGTTGGGTTTGTCGTGTCGTTAGTGCCAAATAAAATCGCGCATTTCAGTTCTCTAGACTATATCTTGCTTGAAATCTGGTATAGACATTGTTCTGCTACAAGCGGGAGCCAGATTGAGTTTGATAACAAACATATACACGCAATAAATCTGAAATCATATTACCGCAAATGTAGTAATGAAAAAGAGATGGACGATACCGGTTAAACCTTTCGCCCACTGACATATTGCAATGTATAATTAATCAGACACATATGTTTGAACATGTATATCGCCATGCTTTCTTGCAAAAAAACAACAAATAAATAAATAAAAAAAAAAACAGCGACCCGATATTACAGGAAACAGTCGAATGTAGAACAAGCAGTGCGGGACAAAAAATAATTAGCACACAACATCAAGAATCGTAGAGGTCGGAATCCCCCCTCCCAACTCATCCACACCGTTGAAGATAGAAATCAATGGATGATTTGTGTATTGATGCACCCAATGTGGCACTCCTAAGACCATGACAAATTATGGACTTGTGGATATGAATGGATGGATGGAATTTCGTACTGCAAGACAAGCACTGTATGTGTGCATGAAGCGTGTAAGACATAACAAACCTAACTCACGCTCACATTCAGAAAAATAAAAAATATACTGTGTAATAAGACCTTGTCATTAGAGGTGAGAAAGAGAGTTCTGCAGTGCTATATAACCCATATACTAACATATGGGTGCGAGTCTTGGACAATAAACAAACTGGAAAGTGAGAAATTAAAGGCAATAGAGATGTGGTTCTACAGAAGAATGCTGAAAATACCATGAATTGCCAGAAAAAACTAATGTAGAGGTGTTGAAGGAGTCAAATGTGAAACGGACCTTAATCTACAATATACGAAAAAGGCAATCTTCTTTTTTTGGCCACTTCATGAGACAGGCAGGTTTAGAGAACATAGTCACAACAAGCAAAATTGAAGGCAACACAGACAGAGCAACAACGTGAGAAAATATTAGACAGTTTGACAACCTGGCACGGCAAGGAAACAACAACGACTTTGATACATAATACTGTGGACAGAGAGTTGTGGAGAGCCATGACCGCCTACGCCGGCCGGCATGGCACCTGATGATGACGAACTCATGTTCTAGTCAATATATACAAGGTGGGGCTGAGTTGTAGGATTCAGCGAAAACTCCTCCGTAGGAAAAAAAATAAAATAACAAAATACATTTAGCAGTAAAAATAATTATAATCAGTTTAGTTTGCTTCGCTCCACAGGAATTACGACCAATATAGTTATTTTATTATTTTGTGCAATAGGTATGGTTCTCCAGATTTTTATTTAATGCCCAGAAGACTTCAACTCTCATCAGCGCGCACCAGAAGACTCCAACTCTCAGCGGTGCGCACCAGAAGACTCCAATTCTTAGCAGTGCGCACCAGTAGACTCCAATTCTCAGCAGTGCGCACCAGAAGACTCCAACTCTCAGCGGTGCGCACCAGAAGACTCCAATTCTCAGCAGTGCGCACCAGAAGACTCCAATTCTTAGCAGTGCGCACCAGTAGACTCCAATTCTCAGCAGTGCGCACCAGAAGACTCCAATTCTCAGCAGTGCGCACCAGAAGACTCAAATTTCCAGCGGTGCACGCCAGAATACTCTAACTCTCAGCGGTGAACAATGATGCATCGAGAAGAAACATTTTACTCAAAAGTGATAAATACATAACTATATATGAAGTGCTGGGGCGACTTCAACAAGAGGCAATTCTCACTGTATATGCATGCGGGATCTTTTCTGTACACAGGTCTTCATACGGGAGACCGGTCGTGATGCATACCATCTACTAGGGGTTTACTGTTGCATGCTGGTTGTTATTATGGGTTATTGGTGAGACCTCAGAGCCTTTCACATTCAGTAAAATTAGAGACCATTACCCTACAGGCAGGGCCGGCCCTAACAATTGAGGGGCCCAATGCGAAACGGATTGCGCGGGGCCCAGTCTGGGTAGGGAAGAGGATAATAAAATAAATTCTAATATTAATTTATGGGCCTATGAAGTGCGGGGCCCAATGCGGCCGCATAGGTTGCAATGGCCTAAGACCGGCCCTGCCTACAGGGGTTCTCAAATAATTATAATCAACGTTACCTCTTCCACTAATTGAAGAAAGTAGGCAAATCACAAATTCAATGTTCATCCTAACATTATGTTTTCAATGCCAGACATGGACTCCTTAACTAAACAACACGAGAGAAAACTTACTATGTGTACAATGAGATGTCTAAGAAAACCAGCGAACAGAACAAGAAGACATCATGTGAGAAATTAGGAGATTACAAGAACTGTTAGAACATCAGTGGTTAAATATATTGCAAAATTGAGATTGAAATAGTTCGGCTACCTAATGAGAATGAATTCTTACTGGGCTGCAACAAGAACATACAACATGAATATGGATACAGTAAAATACAGAGGAAGACCAAGAAGAAGGTGACTTGAAGGAGTTACCAACATTCTGACACAGCACAGTATTAATCAAGCAACAAGACGTGCAATATCCCGAAAACCAATCGGCATTTAATCCTGCGACACCTCACAACATAAGCAGAGAAAAGATAAATAGACTCTATAGAGTTTCTCAAATAAATATAATCAACCCTACCTCTTCCACGAAAGTGAAGAAAGCTTTGTATTTTTCTTTTTAGGAAACCACTTCCTTCACATAGGCGTATCTACGGTCCTACACAGTTTTTTTTCAGTAACAGTTCACACAAACAATGAGTTCTTGAGACGCTGGCACGCGTACATGTTAGAACAGTAACCCGGTGCAAGTCAGTAAATCGAGATAACAACAGTAGTTCTGGGAGCAAATGCAAACACAATGCCGAGAATACACTTTTGCAGGCTGATTAACTTGGATAACAAGTTCTTAAATAAATACAATGGCACGTGGCTTGATAAAGCAATATTGACGTCATCGTATGCTCATGGGCGTCTACACGTTGGTGTCGTGGGTGGGTGGAATATTAGGAATAAACATGGTACATTTGATAATATACGGTCAAGGAGCTTATATAAGAAATTCTCGAATGTAAATAATTTTCCACTGTCCTGTACTAATGTTATTCTTTTCATTTCGTTAAAGACCCACATCGCCCTACAGAGGTCTGTCGGAGAGTACGGCTACAAAAGAAATTGGCCACCATATTTAGCTAATTCTGTATCACAAAGTAATAGAAAGATCCACTCCCCTTCCCACGTATCTGAGCTTATATTTTCATTAAGATTATCTATCTAATATATACACGTACAATTTTTAGGAAAGTTAAAAATTTTATAGTTGGGTAAAATTAACACACAAAAATACAATAATATATGTTTAGTTTCCATTTTGGGCAATAGTAGATTGTAAACGCATACTGCATTGCATAAAATATTCCGTAATTGATATTAGGTACACTACAAGTAGACGCTACCACATGTTTAATTATTTCCATTGTATATATTCATTATCTAATAATTGAAATATTTATTTATTTATGGTTAGGGTTTAGGGTTAGCTATGTAAAACACAACTATCCTAACCCTAACCGAAACCGAAAACAAATGAATATTTAAATTATTAAATGATGAACATGAAATTTACATACATGAACAATGGGAATAACTCGATTATATGGTTGTGTATGCTTGTACTGTACTGGATATTATTATTTAGATATAGACACAGAAATACCAGGTGTCTACAAAGTCGATGTGCACTAATTTACATTGGTTTGTGGCACTACGTAATATGAATTGTGCACATTTAGTGTGGATCTGTGTGACGTGAGTACTAAGTAAATTAATAGACGCCCTTTAGTTTTATAGACATTGATATTTTTAGTGGATCCAGATGTTAACAGTAGTTCTCTGTTCCTCTAAAAACCGTTCATTATTTTATAATTTCCCGTTAAGGAGGGCATATATTATTTTTTTATAAATGAAAACGAAGTACGCTTTGCCATAATAGTCGCCACGACGTATACATGAAGAACTTTTTAAAATTGTACATCTGAAAAAAAAATTCAGGTTTCAATACGGGTTTGAACACGAGACCTCGGGGTTATGAGATGGTATTCTGGTGCATTCGACAGCACGCTCCTCATTCTCATAAATATTTCCATAACTAATACAGTGACACTACCCCACAATGATACTGATGAAAATATAATTTATTGATAGCTTCATTTATAAAGATATGTTATTATGTCATGTAATTTTTTTAGCACTATGTCTTCTGCAATATACATTAGATATCCCATCGCATAAAAAAGAGGGGGTATATTTCTTAGAAAAAAAAAAGTGATAGGTGACATCTATACTGGGGTACATGCACATTTCGGTAGGACGCATTCGTTTTCAGCATTGTTTATATGGTTTATGTTTGCCCATTCCGTTTGATTCTTAGTAGCCTAGCGAAATTGCAGTGATGCAGACTGTTAGCAGTGCGGTTACTTGACGTTTAGGGCTGTGTTCAAGACATGCAATTATATGACTGTGCTCAAAATATTTATATATATAAACCAGTTTCCCCCGCCGAAGACGGATGTGTCTGGCCATTGGCGCAAATAAAACGGCGACACAACGCATTTCCATTCTCTGGACTACATCCTGCTGGAAATCTAATAGGACCATGGTCCTGCTACAAGAGATATTCAGTGGGAGTTTGAGAATGAACGCTGAAGAAGAAGACATCAGTTTCTAAATTCATGGTACGCCACACCAAAAGAGGTTGCAAGTCACGAAGGATTTTATATGGGATTGAGCTGAAATAGTAAACGAACAATTTTTAGATGTTAAAACAACTTTCATCCGAGTCTTTATCTGCTTCTACCTAGCTTCTTACTCTCTCCGTCCCTCCTTGTGATTCAACTTAGCAATTGAGAGTTGATTTTCGACGCTTCGCCATTTGAAGTGAAGCCTTGGCGCGCAATAGTGAGGAACTCCTGCTGACGACTGAATTCATGGAGAAAGCCCTCCTGGCAGAACAGACTTCTGAACATAGAAAACTAATCGCAGAAGAAGAAATGTTGTGAATGATATGAGGTTGGTATTAACGAAAACTCAACCTCAAATTTAAGTTGATCTTATATTGAGTTATATTTAGCTGAAAAATTTATTTCCAATGTGTTTTCGTTTGAAAAGCATTTTGTAAAGCCATCATGGTTTCCGGTCACTTTTCTATTAAATGGGGTCGCCACTCATAATGTTTTGAAACATCTGCTCTAACTCTAAATGGTTGCAAACTTTCATGTGATTGAATGTCTGCATACAAACTATTCGAAAATGCATTCTAACTATACACCTATGAGTAGGAGGTTACTCAAAGTATTGCATACCGATGGGAGTTCTTATGGTACGAAATGAAGGTCAGGAACACTATACCACCCAAAAAATATGTGCACAGGAAGCAGTCTCATTGCTGGCAATTCATGGAGATGGAAACAAACATATTAAGTCCTTGATATATCTTCACTCGGCATTGTAACCTGATCTTTTGTTGTTGAATATACGAAGGGCTGCTTATGTTGGTTACACTCTCATGAGGTGGTCAAACCACCTGGTTTACTCGATGTATTTCTGACATCAGATGATATTTCTTTCTTTCATATCTCCGTCGGTCTCTTCTGGTGACATTTATAGCTGTACTCAAACATCTCAATTCACACGCTGCAAGTTTTTCGCTAGTGTCTTTGTCAAGAGAAATGTTTTACATTGGTAACACAGAAATGGTATAAAAATACTGTTTATAGTCGTTTTGTAGTCATGTAGATTGTTTGATGTTTAAGTATTGAAAGCAGTTAGAAAGTAAATGATGTGGCGTGACTTATCGACATATTGTTTCGATTTTTCTACGAGTTTGTCATTCTCTGTAAAAAAGCTTCCTAAATATTGGAACTCTGAGACGTTCTTCAGTTTTGTTCCAGTGGCAGATACACTTAATTGTGCAGGTATTCTGCTTAACTTCATAGTCTATTTTAGATGTGTTTAGTTTCATGTTTCATGTTGTATTCACTCGCAAGTTGTATGGAACAGATTTGTCTGTCGCTGTAATTCATCTTTAGATTCGTATATTAATTAAATTTTCATCATCTGCAAATAACTGTTTAGCGTTGCATTTTTAATTTTTGTATCTCGCCAGTGGTGAATTCGTTCGTGGATCTAATTATTTAGTTCAAGGGTTTAAAAGCCGTAGAAGATTGACTTCACTGTACTCGGTTTCCCATATGTACTCTGTCCCTCTCATCGAAGCGGTACGCCGCTTGCACTCATAGCACGTAACTCCGTAGCTTCAAGTGATAATCCACAGGGATCTCGAAAAAAAATCCACCTTATAAACAAGACGACACGAGCCGGATTCGAACCCGTGACCTCTTGAACACAAGCGAACAGCTTAACCACTACGCCAGCGAGATCCCCAATTATTTAGTTATCTCGCCCATGTACGTTACAAACAGAAGTGATGATACTACGCAGCCTAGTCTGACGCCCGTATGTATTTCAAATGGATCTGTTGTGCCCTCGGTAGTTTAGTTCTGATTATAAAGATGAACCAACGACAAGACAAAAGAAGATTTCTAGAATTCTCATAGTTCTATCTCAGCAGAATGTGATATTTCCCACAATCCCATAATTGGTTTATGTGACTTTGCAAATAAGACTTCTTTATTGAAAGATGCTATTGGTTGGATGCTATTAACTTTTTTTCCCCAATCGATGATTGCATTGTGATCTGAACTCGTAGGGTGCGAGCAATTTTTAACACTTTAACAATTTTGTTTCAGATTTATTTTTTGATTGTCCTCGCGATAGGTATGAGTCCGACTTTTTTCTGGTAGTAAAAAAATTTTTAGTACCAACTTTATGCTGAACATGAATACAAAGAAAATCGGTATATCTGGAGTTAATTACCTACACGATGGACCTATGAACTTGTACGCCGTGAATATTATACTGCGTTCTTTTATCACCGGTATTGTCTATTATCTCCGTAATTACTGAGAGTATGGGATTCATATTTTGCATGAGTGGATTATTTCATAACCTCGTTAATGATTAATTATTATCTAGACTGAACGGATTTATCGCAGCAATCGCTACGCATGTCGCTTTCGCTATACATTATTCATTTATAACAAATGTACACAATGTGCATTTTTTACAATACAGCGGAGCCTGTCGACAGTCCCTTTTGATGAGGAGAAACAAGCTTTACTTTTTAATTGTTTTTTTCTCTCCAACTTTTCATTGGCTGTGAAACTTGGTATAAATATAATGGCCAATTAAAAGCACGATAAAATGAGACTTCATTAGTGATTGAATTATACTGCTGTGAAATGCAACTATGTTTGTGCTTTTCATGCACATCAAATCGAACAGGTGTGAAACGGAAATCACGATTTTCATGAGTACAAAATGTGTCGTCGTTTGTCGTTTGAGATATTTCATTGTTATTGACAGGCTTCGTGATTTTATTTGGCATGAATATCTTCGTTCTTTTCATTGGTTGTGATGTGTTGTCAATATTGTCACCAATGAAAAGCACGGAAATACTAGGTTATGCCCAAAGATATAAATTAACAGAACATTTAATGTTATTTTCACTGTATTTTTTTTTATCGGATGACGTACTTGCTTAATCTTAAGATAATAGTTTACTCAAAGGTTTATCCCATGTTCGATGTGTTTTTATTGTGGTATCTTGTTCGATTTATCCAATTTATATATGTAATTACAAGTTTTATTACAATATGAATTTGAAGTGTAAATTCACGACTATGCGAAATATGACTACACAATTGTACAGCTACGTTTGTAGAGAAACTAAAAGGGGGACGTTTATATTACGACATATAAAATCCTAACAAGAGAACACAACACGCTCTCGGTTTAAATAAAATGTCATTTAACCATTGAATAAAACAGGATAACACATTAGATAAACTGGATAACACACTATAGCTGTTAACTTTATATCCCGTTGCATATAATCTCAACACAATGAAAGAAAAATATTTACATTCGAAATACTTCATTTTTACCCATGTAACATCAAATGAACATGTTTTACCCATGTAACATCAAATGAACGATACGCCTTTACCAACAATTTTTTTGTAAAACTTTATTTCCACATAATATAAAAGTATTGCTATCTAAAAAAAAAAAAACGACATTTGTAGCTACTGCTGCGATAAATCTGTTCAATTTCGATAATAATTAATCATAAATCATTAACGTGGTTATGACATAATCAATTCGTGCAAAATATGAAGCCCATACGCTCAGTAATTACGGAGATAATAGACAATATTGGTGCTCAACTATTGATAAAACTATTATTGAAAATTTGAAACACTGCTGGATAGAATGGTTTCAAGCAAAGCAATATCGTCGATAACCTCTTCATCTCCTTATTGCCACTTTTAGATATGTCTGGTAAATATGCTGTTGCTGACATATACATTATGGATAAGTCATGTCTGCATGTTTTACTAAAGGCTTTTCCCGGCAATTTTTTAGTTCAGAAAATGATATTTGGAATAATACGACATCAATACATGGTTAAATTATGATATCTCGTAACTATGGAAACAAGAGGTTAATAGATAGTTATGCTATGATATTATGATGCAAAAAGTTTATCTAGTTTTCGTGACTTTATCACACATGTAAAATGCAAAGAAAACTTGAAGAAATCTTAGATTCTAGAACAGGAAAATAGCATGATTGTAAACAAATATCGGCAAAAAAATATTGTGAAACAATGCCTACATGACCGCAGGATGTATAGTAGTAATGTATGTTCTCTACACGGGAATCGCCTGTGTTATAAAGTATTATGGGCACATTAAAAGACGTGAGAAAAAAAGTGAAACAAACGCTTTCAGGCAGTTTTGGTGGTGATGTTTTCTAGAAATTGCACACACAGAGCAACTAAACAAGCGTTTGCATTTCCTACTTTGTGTACCTCATTTGATTATATTTAATCTACTTGTATTCATTTATTAGGTTTGTTGCAGAGATATGATTCACCATAGGAAAACCGGGAAAAAATGCATGTTGGTTGGTGATATTTGGATTGCTATAACTGCTGTTACATTGCAATAATGACTTTATAGAATGACTTTGGATAGAGTGTATTATTTTCCGTGGCAGCTTGAACACTTCAATCTACTACTGGGTGGTTGGTGGGTACGGAATCATCGCCCCTGGTATTATTGTAATAGCCATGACAGCGAAAAATAGCATTGACCCAAAGAGATTTTCGCGGTGTGCCTGTGTCCGCCCATGTTGTAAAATCTATATAACTGACATTTGTAAAATTGATGCCATAATGGGTTCGTATTTCTAGAACAATTGGGATTTTTGACAATTCAAAGTTCAAATGTCAACAGAACAGATGTCACAACGTTCTTTACGTACCATCTCACTCCCCTTCAGCAGGTTTATGCTGGCACGACAGGGGGACAGCACTCCAATGACTGTTCATAAATCTGCCCCTAACGTTAACAACACAGAACTTTAGGAGATGCTTGAACTGAAGTGCATGTAATGCATGACAGAGCGGGGCATTTAAGTTGGAAGGCCAGCTCTCTAACAATTTTGCCAAGTCGGTGTCACGGTAAAGAGCAGGAAAATGTATATTTGCATTGGTTCATGTCATTCTGATAAACTATAACACAATTCATATCCCGCCATGGTTGTATGCATCTTGATTCTGCGATGGTTTTATGAATGTTTATTCCGCTATGGATTTATTAAAGTTTATGGGGAACTAACTGATAAACATTCAAAAAATTCAGACACTCATTCATTCCGCAATGGTTTTATCACTATAACTTAAAAAAACAACCCCAGAAAATTTGAAAAGGTATGTCATTTGCAACTAATTCTTTGACATTCATGGTGATAGAATTATACATGGGTTACATTGGCAACTATGTAACTATCAGTTTTATGGAAACATTTTTACATTAAAAATTTATGGAGTGCGCCAACATTTAATTAACGTTTGTAGAAGTCTCTATAACAACAGCAGCTGTACTGTAAGAACAGCAGCATGCTACACAGAAGACTTTATGATTAGTACAGGAGTAAAACAGGGATGTGTAGTTACACTGAAATGAAATGTGTGAGACGTATGATTGGAGTTAGCTTGAGAGACAAAATCAGGAGTGAAGAACTAAGGAAACAATTATGGATCAAGTCAACAATAGAATACATCCAGAAACAACAAGTTAAATGGTACAGCCACATAACCAGACAGAAAGACCAAAGTATTATCCAAAAAACCCTTAACAAACGATACGAAAACAGTCGACCTATTGGCCGCCCTCGTAAAAGGTGGATAAATAGTGTATTAGAGACACTCGGAAATATAACAGCGGAGGAGGCAAATAGAAGGGCAAAAGACCGTACACACTCTCCCCTCAACACCGAAAGGTACATGAGGACAGAAAGAAGAAGAAGAGTTTTATGGATGTTTTACTTCATCAAAAAGTAACATTTTGAATTGAAGGGCAAAAATGGAGATGAAATCAGAGAATTCATATATTAGGTTGCAAGAAGACTTTGGAGTCTGCCGATCTGTGTTCAAAGTCTGTTGTGATACATCAGTGTCAAGGTTGCTTATAACCATACATCATACTGTAACAAGGCAACATATTTACTTTGTTTTTAATATCCGGTAGTTGTATATTTGTTAATATTTCTGTGAATTTAGCGCATTTCCTATAGAGAAAATAAGGCAAATGCTTAATTAAGAAAGAAAGTAGACAATCTCTCAGTTTCACAAAAATCACAACTTTCAATAATATATGGACTAAAACTTAACATGATTTGTACTTGTATGAAAATATGAGTCTTCTTCTTCTTCTTCTTCAGCGTTCATTCTCAAACTCCCGCTGGATCTCCTTTGTAGCTGGACCATGGTCCCACTTGATTTCGAGCAGGATGTAGTCCAGAGAATGGAAATGCGTCGTGTCGCCGTTTTATTTACGCCAATAGCCCGACACATTAGTCTTCGGCAGAAAAATATGAATCTATATCAAAACATTCTTGTTTTCAAAACAGTCGAGGGTGAGAAAAGCAGAGAATGTCATGGACAGACAATATCAAAGGCTGGACATGTCAAGATTTTTCCAGATTATTCCACACTCACGCGCATCATTGAAGATATAAATCTCTGGAGTACTGTGTATGTTGATACATCTAATGCATTAATGTTACGGCCTTGACGGGTTGTGGGCTTACGGATGGATGGATCTATGTGACACGGATTGCAGTAGCACTATACTCCATAAGCTTACGGAGTTGTTAACTACGTCAGCAGTAACAACAGAATTCAAAAATAAAAATTTTTAAAACAGAAATGACTTGTCTACGTCGAATTCTCGGAGTAACAATAAGAGACAGAATCATAAACGAAAACATCAGAAGACTAAAACACAATGCCAGTCCTGGATTACATCAGAAGACGATTAAGTGGTTTTTCCATACTTCTAGATTACCATCAGACAGTCCCCCTAGAAAAGGCATTACTATACAGATACGATAGAGACAGAGCCAGGGACAGACCATGAAAACGATGAATTACATAAATAAAACAAACATATATGAAGCACACCAAAAAATACAATTCCAGAGAACTCGTCTACCCCTGACTTTGCAAGGCATAAAGAGGTAAAAAACGAAAAGAAAGATACAGTCATCCAGCGATGTATATCTTCAGCACGAAATTTGAAAAAGAAAGAACACTGCGGGCAATCCAAAAGAGCAAGAAGTGGAAGGACAAATCCGAAAATTCTCCTGTCTTGGATGCTTCAGCACACAGAGTCCTCCAGCGAATTCTATCCTCAGCGATGCGGATGAGTGTGGAAATATCTTGCCCTGTCCATTCCTTGATGTTGTCTGTCCATGTCTTTATTTGTCCTCCTCTGCTTCTTCCACCCTCGACAGTTCCCTGCAGTATTGTTTTTGACAAGGAATCGTACCTGCATACATGCCCGAACCATGCTAGTTTTAGTGAAAAAATATTGTAGCTCAATCGTTTGTATACCCCACCCGCAACATATACTGCTATTGTGCGTCTTATTTTGGGGAGTTTTTAACATTACAGCTCTATTGACAAATGGCGTTGGAAATATCCGCCGTGGTTTAGTTAGAAGGAGATCAATACTGAAATAACTGTATATAGCAGTGATATTCTGAAGTACTGATAAATGGAGTTCGAACCATGACGTAAAACTGACGTTACGTTTTACTTAATCCAAATCAGCCCGCCACTAAATGGACACCATGTACAGATAATGTTGGTCTTCGTAAAACTATGACAAAACTTGTGTTCTACGTAAGTACTATTAACGTACACAAAAAAATTGCGCTCCACGATAACGAAAGAAGTAGAGAAGTGCGCTGTATATATTCTCTCTCTGACAAGCACACACTTTGATACGCACACAAACACACTCTGCTGACATGCACACACACACACACACACACACACACACACTCTCTCTCTCTTACACGTATACACAAGGCCGGTCCTATAGTCCGTTCAGAATCGTTTGCCGAGATGTTATGATTTATAATTCAAAAAGTTCTTGATGATTTCACATGAATTTTGGCATACGTTGTTAAAATGTCCATGTCGCGAAAACATATGTGTTACTTGATGTCTAGCTGTAACGGTTATTTGAAAGCGGCGAATTCTTTTGATGTTTGCCCATGTAAATATTATTTCGACCATAAACAAAATATTTTACAGTAATCTAGTGCAATGATGACCCATAGGCGTGTCCACAAAATTTTACATGGTGGCAGGTGTAAAAAAAATTTAAAATATATCTTTTGTTCGTAGAGTCAATTTGATATTGTTCCATGCTCTTGGTGTGAGTTTCACAAATGTTGTCGCTGCCTTTGAAATAAGTACATATATTTCTTCATGTAAGGAAATTTTGTCTGTAATAGTTGATCCAAGATATCTGAACTTCTGTATTGAATCAAGCGGGCTAATTTTTATAAGTAATGGTTGATGGTTTGCTTATGACATTTTTTTGAATTGCTTGGGTGGTATTGAGCAATGAAATGTTTTACAAATCAACTTGTAAATTTTGCAAATCAAACTTTTTTTAGTGTAGACTTAATCAGAGTAATGATCATTCATAATCAGACGAGTCAAATAGGTCGATTACTGTTTTCGGCTGAACAAACAACAAACCTTCCTTTTTCCAATATTCCTCTTCTTGGCGTAACACATGATCCTCACATTTCACCCTGTAGTCTTTATGTATATTTGATAGAGCCTGATTTGTAAGAGTCTCAATATCACATAATTTGAAAGTTGTATTTGTAGATGCTACGTGTCCTTTAACTTTTGCCCAAATTAGCTCTATAGGATTTAAGTGTGCATGATATGGAGGTAGTCTCAAACATCTATGACCATGTTCTTCAATTAACTTGTCTATTTTAAATATCTTTGTTCGTTGTGTCTGTTTTACAAGGTTAAGCAATTCGGGTTTCAAGTACCTGTCGGTAAATGGTATGTGTTCTTTTATGAGCCACGTTTTGATTGCATCTTTTGTACTTGATGATGTTGGGATTCTATCTTCTACGTTCACTACGTTATGGTATGAAGCATTGTCCATTATCAGACAAGAAGGTCTATCTAATATTGGAAGAATACTTTTTTCGATCCAGTCTTCGAATATGTGCCCATTCATTTCGGAGTGGTAGTCTCTATTGTCAATGGATTTTGAAATGAAAATTAGATGAGCATTCTGCAACAACCCATTATGTCTGCTACCTGCATGTGCAACTATCAAACGTTGCCCTTTACTACTTGGTACTGATCTTTTAATACTTCCATCTGCTAACTGCCATTCCTTTTCATTTGTATGATGAGCGTTGATCCAAGTTTCATCTAAATACACAATATCATAACCATTCTCGCGCATTCCCTTCACGTAAATACTTGCTTCTAAGAGCTACCAGATGTGGCTTTTCACAAATAATGTTTTTTCCACCAGCATACTTTCTAAAGGTGAAGCCTGCATTTCTTACAGTTTTCCATAATAAAGTTTTTGATATTTCAATGTCGTTATTAGTTTTCAGCCAAATCTTCAACTTTCTAAGTGTCACTTCTTCGTTTTTATCAAACATTCTACATATTTCTCTTTTTACTAGGTCCTTATCGAAACTGTCTATCTTTTCTTTCCTTCCTTGCTTTCGTGAATTTGTTGGCAATAAATATCCGCTTGCTTCCACTATTCGATCAAATGAACGTTTACACAAACCTAAAATATGCATTGTTCTCTTCTCAGGATTTGATAAAGAACAATAAAGATGTCCCTTTTTACGCTCTCTGCAGAAGTATTGATAAATCTTTATAGCAATGTTATGCTCAGTAAAAT
Source organism: Meghimatium bilineatum (assembly GCA_034231615.1). Classification (NCBI taxonomy): domain Eukaryota; kingdom Metazoa; phylum Mollusca; class Gastropoda; order Stylommatophora; family Philomycidae; genus Meghimatium; species Meghimatium bilineatum. Next base: position 15,319,628 of record CM067316.1, on the reverse strand, counting down.
ATTTCGCTTTCAGATTCATTCTCACATAGACTTGCAGTAGGTAATATGCTTAGTGCCGCCTACATTCTGTAAATATTGAGACGTGCCTCTGACTTGTGACTTGAAATCGAGTCAATATCCGTTTTTGATTTCACATAATTCTAAATTCAGGAAAAATAATATTTGGTGCTAAACGGGAATTTCCATATGTAACATTGCTTTATACAAATGTACAGTGGAAACAACTACTTTTAGAACGGTGCACAATAATCAGATGTGAGATGTAAGCATCTACATAATCCAGCGGTTGTTTATAATTTAGATTAACTTTTTTTTAATATAGGTTAAATAAGGTATCTTTGATACTGGATCACATTTCTTTGATAAAAAAATATTTCTATAGCGACATTATTATTCTAAACCTAACTTCAAATGATCAATCCAAATGAACAATACGTTTTTGATAAAAATAATTTAACATCTCGGCAAACGATTCTGAACGGACTATAACAATTGAGGGGCCCAATGCGAAACGGATTGTGCGGGGCCCAATCTGGGTAGGGAAGAGGATAATAAAATAAATTCTAATATCAATTTATGGGACTATGATGTGCGGGGCCCAATGCGGCCGCATAGGTTGCAATGGGCTAAGACCGGCCGTGCGTATACAAACACAGACTCTAACACGCACACAAGCACACTCTCTCGGACCCGCACAGAAACTTATAAAATAATGCGATTTTATCACTGTTCTATGGAACTTTTTCAAATTGCCATAACGTAAAGCAATTATTTGTGTCATTCACGCATACACGTAATTATTTTATCAATTGAACATCGTCTTCTTTGATTGTCATGTAAAATGGATTTTCCGAGTTTTTCTCATTTTACCAACCGAGGTTTTTTGTGAAGCTGCGGTTTTTTTTTACCAACGAAGCTGCGGTTTTTATCAACGAAGCTGCGGCTTTTACCAATAAAGCTGCGGTTTTTTACCAACGAAGCTGCGGTTTTTAAATCAATGAAATACGGTTTTTATCAATGAAGCTACGGTTTTCATGAAGGAAGCTGCGGTTTTTACCAATAAAGCTGCGGTTTTTTTACCAACGAAGCTGCGGTTTTTATCAATGAAGCTACGGTTTTTATCAATGAAGCTACAGTTTTTACCAACGAAGCTGCGGTTTTTGTCAATGAAGCTACGGTTTTTATCAATGAAGCTACGGTTTTTATCAATGAAAAAGCGGTTTTTACCAACGATGCTGCGGTTTTGAGTTTTTCCATCACAACTATGGTCTCAGATATGTATTTCCTTAAAGGGGACTGGGGGAGGGGGGGGGGGGTTTACAGAACAAAGCCATTTCGTTTTGGTAAGGTTTTTTGTGACTGGAAAATCATAAAAGGTTTTGTGGGGGAGGGGGGCGGCGGAAGAGATTATCCAAACTTTTTGCTTACTTTCTAGTACTAAATATCATGTTCGATTTCCCGAGGGGGTATTTGAACACCCCCCCCCCAATAATTATTCATCTGTGGGCTTGTGGAATAAACAATATTGATACTCCTTAGTCGCGGAGAGAACATATAAACAACGGCTACGACACTCTCTTGAGCTTAGCTGAGCGAGTTAGTTACTTGCTTAATAACCAAAAAAATAATTACGAGGGCATGAGCCCATGAACCGCTGGGTCAGCAACCAACCAGTTAAATGAACGGAACGGACTAGCTGTTATTTGAGTTGTCTATTTCTGAATGGTTTTCTCTGCTGATTATCTCTTTTTTTTTTTCAACCAATAACTCGACAGAAATCTGGTATTTATTTTGTTCTTTTATTACTACTTTCATTGACCCTGACGTTTCTTTACAACGTTTGCAAATATTATTTCCTACAACCCACAAATACATTCGTGAATTTACTGATTTACTGTATATTAATTAACTAAAGCATATCTTCTGATAACAAACTTCACTCCTATAATTGGATACACCTCTGCAAACTACTTGATGCCTGCAAGTTTGGCTAACTCACGCCTCTCGGCAGCCACTAGAAATAAGTGATTGACAAAGGTGAATTGAGGCTTGACAAGTTGTTTATGAGAGAACGTTGCGTGAATTAATATCAATTATGAAAAGAAAAGATGTGAAACAAAATACTGAATGTGGATAAGAGTCATAATGAAGGTTCATGAATCGAAACGATATTAAGATGTAACTTCATGAAATGTTTGATGAAGTTGCTTGCTCCATGTAAAACTAAAGGTTTGTTCTATGGGGGCGCTTTTACATTGTCAAAATACTATTCTAGTTTCATTCAATGCATGAGTTGTGAGCGTTATTTATGTGTATGAGTGGTGAGCGAGTATTATTTATGTGTATGAGGGGTGAGTGAGCATTATTTATGTGTATGAGTGGTGAGCGTTATTTATGTGTATGAGTGGTGAGTAACATTTATGTGTATGAGTGGTGAGCGTTATTTATGTGTATGAGTGGTGAGCGTTATTTATGTGTATGAGTGGTGAGCGAGTATTATTTATGTGTATGAGTGGTGAGCGTTATTTATGTGTATGAGTGGTGAGTGAGTAACATTTATGAATTTTACACATTCTTCTTTTGCGATCAGTTATTGTGCACATATTCAGATAGATATTGGTTATGTATAAAGCGATTTGTTATGTCTTGTAGAATCTTGATACTACGATGCATTTGATACTGTTGAAACTATACTACTGCTACTCAACAGTTGATAACTCTTCTATACTGCCGTTACAAAATTATTGAAGCTTCTATACTGCTGCTACACAACAATTGATGACTGATCTATAATGGTTCTACACAATAATTGATGACGCGTCTTTATTTTGTTACTACACAGCTTCTGCGAACAATTGTCACACTTATAGTCAGATATTGGTTATGTATAAATATGTATGTTTTATGTGAGTTTCTCACAATTTGATTTACAAAGATGTTCCTGTGGGCCATGTTGTTGTTCTGTGAAAAGCGAATTTGTAGCAACGATTTACTAAAAATAGTATCTAGACATGTCAGTATTGGGAGTAGAATGCGAAATAAGTGAAACTATTAGACAATTTTAAGTAAGAAACAATATAAATATATAAAATAGAACAATGCAATACTTGTATAACATTGATCCTTCGGGAATAAACATAACATTTTTTAGCGGTAGTGATTATAAAAGCAATATTTACGTTCAGCATCCTGTCATTGCTTTCCGAACGGCCCGGGTTGATACGTCTGCAGTTGAAATTGAACCAAGTATTTACTAGACGTGTTTCCTACTCTCAATCACAGAGCCAGGCAACATATAAGTCATCATGTGACAGTTTTTTCCAGAACGTGGTCTTCCTTATGGATTCTCTGACCTTTGTACCCATCGAAAGCAGCGATTCTCTTTGCTACTATTTTATTTAATGTCCATGCCTCACAACAATATATTGCCACTGGAAATACACATGTTCTGATCATACATAATTTAGCTATGCTGATGGTACCTTGTCAAAGGTTTTTCATTTGGGCAAGTTTCAATGTCGCCATTGCAATTCTTCTCTTGATTTTTACTGCGCAGTCTCCTGAGCTATTTATGTGTGTAACCAAATACTGGAAATTTGCAACGTCTTCTAGTTCGAAATTGTCTATTATATGTGCTGCACTTTCACTTTATCCGTTTCCATAATGTGTATTTTCTTCATATTTAAGTACAGATTTTGGGCGTCACTGTATTTTTATGTTGATAGTAACATTTTATTTAGACCATCTTCGTTGGTTGTTAAGAGAACTGTGTCGTCAGCATATCTGATTTATGAGATATGCTGACCGCCGATGGTAAGAGGTTGGCAGTCAGCATATGCCATGTCGTCTTTTACACTTCTCATGTTTTCAGCATAGGTGTTGAACATGTACGGTGATGGTATGCATCCTTGTCTATCTCCTTTCTGTACATTAAGCAATTCGGAAACTTTTCCGTCAACTATTACTGCTGCCTCTTTTTCGTGCTACAGCATTGCTATTATATATGTGAGATGTTTTGAGAATTCCATGTCGACCATAATCTTCCATAATTGGTGATTATACAATCGAATGCCGTGGCATAGTCGATGAAACATGCGTGTATGTCTATATTGAATTCTCTGCATTTTTCGAGAATGATTCTCATTTTGAAGATATATTTTCTGGTGCATCTGCCGGTTCTAAAACCTGCATGTGTCGCATGAACTTCTGTTTCTATCTTATTTTACATTTTCTTCATTATGATATGCAATAATATTTTACTAGCTTGACTTATCAAAGCGTTAGTTCTGTAGTGAATGCATAATTGTAAGTCACCATTTTTGGTAAATGGATATATACTGATCTTTTCCAATCCTTTGGCCACATACCAGTTGTTTTTTTAGATCTTGCAACATGCTAGTAGTTATTGGAAATAAAAACATAAAACATGACAGTTAACCGACACGAGTTGCACAAAAACACTTTGTAGAAAACAAAAACTCAAAGTGCTTCTGTCATCTAATTTCATGTCAACGTCCAGAAGTAACTTGCAGTTTTTACTACACCACACGGTTACTGGCGGCGCTATTTGTTTTTAGCAGCAATGTAGTTGCTACTTCTGTCAAATGTTACTGGTGTCGATATTTGTTGCTACTTCTGTTAAATGTTACTGGTGTCGATATTTGTTGCTACTTCTGTCAAAGTTACTGGTGTCGATATTTGTTGCTACTTCTGTCAAAGTTACTGGTGTCGATATTTGTTGCTACTTACAGCTGACGCTGTAGGTTTGATTATATGCACTGTCCAAGACAAGCGTTGTTGTTTTAAGTTATAAGGGTTTGATTTGACTGGGTCTTGGAGTTTCTGTATTAAGTTATAAGGGTTTTTATTTGATTGGGTCTTGGAGTTTCTGTATTAAGTTATAAGGGTTTGATTTGATTGGGTCTTGGAGTTTCTGTATTAAGTTATAAGGGTTTGATTTGATTGGGTCTTGGAGTTTCTGTATTAAGTTATAAGGGTTTGATTTGATTGGGTCTTGGAGTTTCTGTATTAAGTTATAAGGGTTTGATTTGATTGGGTCTTGGGGTTTCTGTATTAAGTTATAAGGGTTTTTATTTGATTGTGTCTTGAAGTTTCTGTATTAAGTTATAAGGGTTTTTATTTGATTGGGTCTTGAAGTTTCTGTATTACGCTATAAGGGGTTGATTTGATTGAGTCTTGAGTTTCTGTCACTCTCTTGAAGAAAACTCTTTCTCATGGGTCCTAGCATGCATCTTCTAGTTTCTATTTTCGTGATATATGATTCATCAATTGGGTGCTGTATCATCCTTAATTTAAGCAAACAGCCTAATGAGATGACACAATGATTTCAATTTCTTCTTCTCCATTAATGTCATAGCATATAATATCAGCATATAATATCCCCACTGAGTTACTGATATCTTAATTCCTTATGTAATTACTTCTGGTGTTATCTACCACATTCCTATGCGACCTAATTTATTCTGGCGTCAACTATTACATTCTTATTCTTATGCGACCTAATTTCAGAAACGACAAGCTTTTGCCATATTCTTTGTTACGTGTACACCAGCGCCATAATTTTGGTAAACTTTGGAAACATCTGGCTACATTATACATAAACTAAATTCATTTCATTTGTGGCGCCCCTGAGGATTGCTTTTGATACTCTCAGTTTAAAAACAATAAATTTATATAAAAAAGTAGATTGCATATTCTTTGGTTGCTGCTGAAACGCAGAGAAGAGCCTTTATGGATCTATGATCATGGTTACTACTCAAGAGTTAAGAACTCAATGTATTCAGTATGAAATCTTTGGAATCTGGTATGTGGGATCTTTTAACTGTACATTGAACATACCCTTACAGCTCTAGTTGTCGTTATACTCTGTATTACATCCCTAGCTGCCGTTATACTCTGTGTTACAGCCCTAGCTGCCGTTATACTCTGTATTACAGCCCTAGTTGTTGTTATACTCTGTGTTACAGCCCTAGTTGTCGTTATATTCTGTGTTACAGCCCTAGTTGTCGTTATATTCTGTATTACATCCCTAGCTGCCGTTATACTCTGTGTTACAGCCCTAGTTGTTGTTTTACTCTGTGTTACAGCCCTAGTTGTCGTTATATTCTGTGTTACAGCCCTAGTTGTCGTTATATTCTGTATTACATCCCTAGCTGCCGTTATACTCTGTGTTACAGCCCTAGTTGTTGTTTTACTCTGTGTTACAGCCCTAGTTGTCGTTATATTCTGTGTTACAGCCCTAGTTGTCGTTATATTCTGTGTTACATCCCTAGCTGCCGTTATACTCTGTGTTACAGCCCTAGTTGTCGTTATACTCTGTGTTACAGCCCTAGTTGTTATACTCTGTGTTACAGCCCTAGTTGTTGTTATACTCTGTGTTACAGCCCTAGCTGCCGTTATACTCTGTGTTACAGCCCTAGTTGTTGTTATACTCTGTGTTACAGCCCTAGTTGTTGTTATACTCTGTGTTACAGCCCTAGTTGTTGTTATACTCTGTGTTACAGCCCTAGTTGTTGTTATACTCTGTGTTACAGCCCTAGTTGTCGTTATATTCTGTGTTACAGCTCTAGTTGTCGTTACACTCTGCGTTATGAAGTGTGTGAGTCAGTTAATAAAATTCGTATGCAGTATTTTTTGTTGTATATACAACGTGTAGAACATTCAAACAGGGAGCACTCCAATTGTAAGAAGGAACACCGCAAAGGACAAATGTTTGAAATCCTTTAGATTATTGACACACTGACTTCGTTTCCACTCTATTTGTGTACGTGAGCTGACAAGATCCCGAAACAGATTTTGAACAACTCACATTTGTCCACATTTTAAAATTGCTATGCTATGAGTTTTATTTTTTTTCCAGATTTAACTAACCAACAGACGACACTGGAACAAACAGTATAATTATATTGGCGTTCTCCGAGTCATTTTACCCAACATTTAAAAAGCAAAGGAAGATCTGCGTGTTTATAGAAATACACGGAGTTCAGTCTTCCCAACAGCTTCATTCTTTATCTGTTATTCTTTTATCTAAATGTTATTTAGTTGATTATGGCATATATTAATTTAAGGTTTTTGGTTATTTTTATCATTACTATTAAAATGGCAAACTACAGAGATGTATTAAATTGCACATAACATTAGAGACACAATATTATCATCTGCACAAGTTCACATTACAGACAAAACATTAGAATTGATCAACAACAGAAAAAGAAACTAAAATCACAAAAAGACGGCAAACAAAGAAAAGTATTACAAAAACATACTAAGGAAATCAGAAGATTAGAGAGGGAAAGAAAAAAAAACGACATCAACAAGTGCATAGAAGTTGAACAGCTGCATGAGCATTGGGAAAACAAGGAAGATGTTTGAAGAGGCAAAAACACTGATAGGAATTTTAACCAACCACATAAGATATAAAAAGTAAGCCAGAAAACACTAACAGAAAGTAGACACCCGAACAGGTGTTCGGAATACAGCAAGGAAATGCACGAAGATACAAAGGAACACAAATACAACAGAATGACAGAAACTGAACAAGAACTCACTATATACAAAAGTACGATAGACAAAAATATGAAAACTAGAAATTCATCAGAGTACGACATATTATTGCTGAATTAATACAGACAGAAAGAGAACCCAGTATATAAAACACAGTCATAATGCAGCAAACGGAATTTTAACCCTGTCCGCTCAGATAGCACCTTACTCGCCTCGCAACTTGAATCAACACGTTTTCATTCTTCGACCACACTGCATCCATGACATATATTATTCATTTAACTCAGTCTATAACTCTTATCACTCCCTCTGTGAAACCCAGGATACGAGTTCTCTTTTAGAGAGTGTCAGAATCTGGTAAGTGAAATATGACGAAAATACTGGAACAGATCAACATTGCTACTAAATGGACCATATTCTGCACAAGCATGTAAAGTTTCGATGCGGCGGACTGCGTAAAAGAACCCAATCACATTTGAGTCAATGGGCAGAAAGGCGTCAGTCAGCAAGTGTTGTGAGTTCAATATATAGAGCTCCATGATCAAACATGTAAGATATAATGAATACAACTTATTCATTACTGCAAGTTGTCTTATTCAGAAATACACGGATGGCTCTTTATAGGCAGAAGAAATAAACATCGTTTTGTCATAGTAGTCGCCACACGACGTTTACATGATGGATGTATTTAATTTTAGGATTAAATCTTCGAAAGACTGTATGAACCTTGGTCTGAACCCAAGACCTCATGGTTGTGAGACCGGGGTTCTAACCATTCAGTCGGGCGTTCCACATATAATGAATTTCCGTAATAAAATAGAATATCTCAATTTACAAGAACAAACGTAGAGAAAGTTAAAGAAAAAAAAATCCCAAGGCAGCGAATATGATTTCTAATCAACATAAAATGAGAGAAATTGCTAAACACAAGTATAGAATATACAAGAATTTTAGTGGGAACCCTGGAGAGAAATGTGCAAAGATAACGATAAGAAACAGGAGATAGCGATTGAAAGTGAAGTATGAGAACTTGAAGCTAAAAACTACATTGGATCAGGTACGCTTCGGTAATTAAGTCTGAAGAAAGGGAAGTCACTAGGATGTAACGATATACTAATTAAATTAATTCTAGCAGAAGTGAAAGACATTGTTCGCATTTGATCATACATTGCAATTATCGATCTGTGACAGTGCAACGTGTCCCAAAGCATGAAAGAGATCAGTACACGCTGCCCTACAGTAGAAAGAAAAGCACAAGCTACGCAAAGATTACAGTATCAATGTTTTATGAAGTCATGTCAGTTTAATTCTCGTATGGATTCTCATAAAATGACACAGGAAGTAGTTCGAATTCGACATTTATTATTTATGGTTTAGAAAATGTGGTTTGGAAGAGATCACGACGTTTGTAAAAAAAAAAAGAAACGGCAGAGCATATTTTCATGAATGATTCATAGATAATACAATTACATTAAATAGCAACGTTTGTCAGACTATTAGAGACTCACTAGCTGAAGTCGGGTGTGTCGGGCTATTGGAGAAAATAAAACGGCGATTATACGATTTTCCTTTCTCTGGATTACATCTTGCTGGAAAGGGACTGTCCTGTTACAAGAGAGATCTAGTGGGACTGTCCTGTTACAAGGGAGATCTAGTGGGACTATCCTGTTACAAGAGTAATCTAGTCGGACTGTCCTGTTACAAGAGTAATCTAGTCGGACTGTCCTGTTACAAGAGTAATCTAGTCGGACTGTCCTGTTACAAGAGAGATCTAGGAGAGATCTAGTTGGACTATCCTGTTACAAGAGAGATCTAATGGGACTGTCCTGTTACAAGAGAGATCTAATGGGACTGTCCTGTTACAAGAGAGATCTAATGGGACTGTCCTGCTGCAAGAAAGATCTAGTGGGACTATCCTGTTACAAGAGAGATCTAATGGGACTGTCCTGTTACAAGAGAGATCTAGTTGGACTGTCCTGTTACAAGAGAGATCTAATGGGACTGTCCTGTTACAAGAGAGATCTAATGGGACTGTCCTGCTGCAAGAAAGATCTAGTGGGACTGTCCTGTTACAAGAGAGATCTAGTTGGACTATCCTGTTACAAGAGAGATCTAGTTGGACTGTCCTGTTACAAGAGAGATCTAGTGGGACTGTCCTGTTACAAGAGTGATCTAGTGGGACTATCCTGTTACAAGAGAGATCTAGGAGAGATCTAGTGGGACTGTCCCGTTACAAGAGAGATCTAGTGGGACTGTCCAGTTACAAGAGAAATCTAGTGGGACTATCCTGTTACAAGAGTAATCTTGTGGGACTGTCCTGTTACAAGAGAGATCTAGGAGAGATCTAGTGGGACTGTCCAGTTACAAGAGAAATCTAGTGGGACTATCCTGTTACAAGAGTAATCTAGTGGGACTGTCCTGTTACAAGAGTAATCTAGTGGGACTGTCCTGTTACAAGAGAGATTTAGGACAGATCTAGTTGGACTATCCTGTTACAAGAGTGATCTAGTGGGACTGTCCTGTTACAAGAGTAATCTAGTGGGACTATCCTGTTACAAGAGTAATCTAGTGGGACTATCCTGTTACAAGAGTAATCTAGTGGGACTATCCTGTTACAAGAGTAATCTAGTGGGACTGTCCTGTTACAAGAGAGATTTAGGAGAGATCTAGTTGGACTATCCTGTTACAAGAGTAATCTAGTGGGACTGTCCTGTTACAAGAGTAATCTAGTGGGACTGTCCTGTTACAAGAGAGATTTAGGAGAGATCTTGTTGGACTATTCTGTTACAAGAGTGATCTAGTGGGACTATCCTGTTACTAGAGAAATCTTGTGGGACTGTCCAGTTACAAGAGAAATCTAGTGGGACTATCCTGTTACAAGAGTAATCTAGTGGGACTGTCCTGTTACAAGAGTAATCTAGTGGGACTGTCCTGTTACAAGAGAGATTTAGGACAGATCTAGTTGGACTATCCTGTTACAAGAGTGATCTAGTGGGACTGTCCTGTTACAAGAGTAATCTAGTGGGACTATCCTGTTACAAGAGTAATCTAGTGGGACTATCCTGTTACAAGAGTAATCTAGTGGGACTATCCTGTTACAAGAGTAATCTAGTGGGACTGTCCTGTTACAAGAGAGATTTAGGAGAGATCTAGTTGGACTATCCTGTTACAAGAGTGATCTAGTGGGACTGTCCTGTTACAAGAGTGATCTAGTGGGACTGTCCTGTTACAAGAGAGATTTAGGAGAGATCTAGTTGGACTATCCTGTTACAAGAGTAATCTAGTGGGACTGTCCTGTTACAAGAGTAATCTAGTGGGACTGTCCTGTTACAAGAGAGATTTAGGAGAGATCTAGTTGGACTATCCTGTTACAAGAGTGATCTAGTGGGACTGTCCTGTTACAAGAGTAATCTAGTTGGACTATCCTGTTACAAGAGTAATCTAGTGGGACTATCCTGTTACAAGAGTAATCTAGTGGGACTGTCCTGTTACAAGAGTAATCTAGTGGGACTGTCCTGTTACAAGAGTAATCTAGTGGGACTGTCCTGTTACAAGAGATATATAGGAGAGATCTAGTTGGACTATCCTGTTACAAGAGTGATCTAGTGGGACTGTCCTGTTACAAGAGTAATCTAGTTGGACTATCCTGTTACAAGAGTAATCTAGTGGGACTATCCTGTTACAAGAGTAATCTAGTGGGACTATCCTGTTACAAGAGTAATCTAGTGGGACTGTCCTGTTACAAGAGAGATTTAGGAGAGATCTAGTTGGACTATCCTGTTACAAGAGTGATCTAGTGGGACTGTCCTGTTACAAGAGTAATCTAGTGGGACTATCCTGTTACAAGAGTAATCTAGTGGGACTATCCTGTTACAAGAGTAATATAGTGGGACTATCCTGTTACAAGAGTAATCTAGTGGGACTGTCCTGTTACAAGAGAGATTTAGGAGAGATCTAGTTGGACTATCCTGTTACAAGAGTGATCTAGTGGGACTGTCCTGTTACAAGAGTGATCTAGTGGGACTGTCCTGTTACAAGAGAGATTTAGGAGAGATCTAGTTGGACTATCCTGTTACAAGAGTGATCTAGTGGGACTGTCCTGTTACAAGAGTAATCTAGTTGGACTATCCTGTTACAAGAGTAATCTAGTGGGACTATCCTGTTACAAGAGTAATCTAGTGGGACTATCCTGTTACAAGAGTAATCTAGTGGGACTGTCCTGTTACAAGAGAGATTTAGGAGAGATCTAGTTGGACTATCCTGTTACAAGAGTGATCTAGTGGGACTGTCCTGTTACAAGAGTGATCTAGTGGGACTGTCCTGTTACAAGAGAGATTTAGGAGAGATCTAGTTGGACTATCCTGTTACAAGAGTAATCTAGTGGGACTGTCCTGTTACAAGAGTAATCTAGTGGGACTGTCCTGTTACAAGAGAGATTTAGGAGAGATCTAGTTGGACTATCCTGTTACAAGAGTGATCTAGTGGGACTGTCCTGTTACAAGAGTAATCTAGTTGGACTATCCTGTTACAAGAGTAATCTAGTGGGACTATCCTGTTACAAGAGTAATCTAGTGGGACTGTCCTGTTACAAGAGTAATCTAGTGGGACTGTCCTGTTACAAGAGTAATCTAGTGGGACTGTCCTGTTACAAGAGAGATTTAGGAGAGATCTAGTTGGACTATCCTGTTACAAGAGTGATCTAGTGGGACTGTCCTGTTACAAGAGTAATCTAGTTGGACTATCCTGTTACAAGAGTAATCTAGTGGGACTATCCTGTTACAAGAGTAATCTAGTGGGACTATCCTGTTACAAGAGTAATCTAATGGGACTGTCCTGTTACAAGAGAGATTTAGGAGAGATCTAGTTGGACTATCCTGTTACAAGAGTGACCTAGTGGGACTGTCCTGTTACAAGAGTGATCTAGTGGGACTGTCCTGTTACAAGAGAGATTAAGGAGAGATCTAGTTGGACTATCCTGTTACAAGAGTAATCTAGTGGGACTGTCCTGTTACAAGAGTAATCTAGTGGGACTGTCCTGTTACAAGAGAGATTTAGGAGAGATCTAGTTGGACTGTCCCGTTACAAGAGTAATCTAGTGGGACTGTCCTGTTACAAGAGAGATCTAGGAGAGATCTAGTGGGACTGTCCCGTTGTAAGAGAGATCTAATGGGACTGTCCCGTTACAAGAGTAATCTAGTGGGACTGTCCTGTTACAAGAGTAATCTAGTGGGACTGTCCTGTTACAAGAGTAATCTAGTGGGACTGTCCTGTTACAAGAGTAATCTAGTGGGACTGTCCTGCTGCAAGAAAGATCTAGTGGGACTGTCCCGTTACAAGAGTAATCTAGTGGGACTGTCCTGTTACAAGAGTAATCTAGTGGGACTGTCCTGTTACAAGAGTAATCTAGTGGGACTGTCCTGTTACAAGAGAGATCTAGGAGAGATCTAGTGGGACTGTCCCGTTACAAGAGAGATCTAGGAGAGATCTAGTGGGACTGTCCCGTTACAAGAGAGATCTAGTGGGACTGTCCTGTTACAAGATAGATCTAGGAGAGATCTAGTTGGACTGTCCTGTTACTAGAGAAATCTTGTGGGACTGTCCAGTTACAAGAGAAATCTAGTGGGACTATCCTGTTACAAGAGTAATCTAGTGGGACTGTCCCGTTACAAGAGAGATCTAGGAGAGATCTAGTGGGACTGTCCCATTACAAGAGAGATCTAGGAGAGATCTAGTGGGACTGTCCCGTTACAAGAGAGATCTAGTGGGACTGTCCTGTTACAAGAGAGATCTAGTGGGACTGTCCTGTTACAAGAGAGATCTAGTGGGACTGTCCTGTTACAAGAGAGATCTAGGAGAGATCTAGTGGGACTGTCCCGTTACAAGAGAGATCTAGTGGGACTATCCTGTTACAAGAGAGATCTAGTGGGACTGTCCCGTTACAAGAGAGATCTAGTGGGACTGTCCTGTTACAAGAGAGATCTAGTGGGACTGTCCCGTTACAAGAGAGATCTAGTGGGACTGTCCCGTTACAAGAACAATCTAGTAGGACTGTCCTGTTACAAGAAAAATATAGTGGGACTGTCCCGTTACAAAACAAATCTAATGGGACTGTTCTGTTACAAGAGAGATCTAGTGGGACTGACCTGTTACAAGAGAGATCTAGTTGGAGCTTGAGAACGAAGGGAAGAAGAAGGGCCTTACAGCTTGTCACATTAGTTGGCTAATTGATCTGTGCTTTTCATTTGCGGGCGTCATAAAACATACCTCAAATTCCCAATGAAAAAACAAAACAAAACAACTTGATCAGTTGGATCAAACACGCACTTCTAGATAGAATAGGTTATGCTACGACGTCACAAGAAAGGTGGGTCATCAACAAACATTGTTGGGTTTTTCGCTACAGTAAATACCAAGTCCTTTTCCAGAAAAAGGCTCGCTTGCTATTTCACAGAGTATCACTGAACTTGGCTGGCGCGACTAATTATTGGTAGGGCGACCATACTTTTGTGTATAAAAATGGAAAACATTTTTAGATTTTAAGACTAAAAAAGAGAAAAGAAATGAGGGCATTATTCACGAAAATAAAGAAAAAAAGAAGGGTACATTAATTTTACTATTTTAATACATTTATTAACACGCATGATATCAAATTTATATAAATATATAAAATAATTTTATATTTTAAAAATCATAATAAGTTTATTTAGATATTTTATTTTTACCGATATTTTTCGGTCAATTTAATTTTTATCGGTTCTTGTTACCAATTAGTGCATACCGCCAAGAGAAATCATTACATATGTAGGCATTCATTCCAAACCAGTTCCACAAGGGTTAAACATAAATATATTTAGCGTTAGGGTTATGATTAGTTATGTAAAACATAACTAACCATAACCACAAAAAAATATTTAAATTAATTATTGCTTAATTATTGATATGATACTTAGATTAATTATCCATAAAATTCATCAGTAGGCACTAATAGATGTTCCACGAGACATTACACGGGGAGACGTTACACGGGGTGACGTTACACGGGATGACGTTACACAGGGAGACGTTACACTGGGTGACGTTACACGGGATGACGTTACACAGGGTGACGATAAACAAAATGTTCTAAGAGGAGGCATTACATGGGGAGACGTTGCACGAAATGTTCTAAGAGGAGGCGTTACATGGGGAGACGTTACACAAAATGTTCTAAGAGGAGGCGTTACATGGGGAGACGTTGCACGAAATGTTCTAAGAGGAGACGTTACACGAGACGTTACACCGGGAGTCGTTACACAGGGAGACGTTGCACGAAATATTCCATGAGAGGTTACACAGCTAGGGAGACCAAATTCGTCCACGAGGAGAGATTACACGAAATGTTCCACCAGGAGATGTGACATGGGGTGACGTTACAAAAAATGTTCCATTGAGACGTTACATGAGGTGGCGTTACACAGGGAGACGTTACACGGGGAGACGTTACACGGGGAGACGTTACACGGGGAGACGTTACACGTGGAGACGTTACACGGGGAGACGTTACACGGGGAGACGTTACACAGGGAGACGTTACACAGGGAGACGTTACACAGGGAGACGTTACACAGGGAGGTGTGAAACGAGGATACATTACACAAGATTTCCCCGAGGATATATTAAATAAGAATATATTACACAGGGAGATGTTACATGAGACGCTACACGAGATGTTACACGAGGGGATGTTACATGAGACGCTACACTAGATGTTACACGAGGGGATGTTACAAAAAGAGATATTATAAAAGGAGATGTTACGCGAGGCGATGTTACACAAATAGATATTACAAAAGGAGATGTTACACGAGATGTTAAGAGACGTCTCTTCTCTAGACTTTTAGCATCTCTTCTCTAGACTTTTAGCATCTCTTCTCTAGACTTTTAGTATCTCTTCTCTAGACGTTGTACATTATAGTCGTGATTTTGGATATATATATATATATATTTGTATATCCCGCCCCTTCCACAGATCTAATTCCAGTCTCTGTTTATTTTTATTGTCTACACGCCATCATGTCTGCTTCGGAAAATAAGTTATTGATTGTTTGTTTCGTTGAGAAAATCAACAACTCCATAATGAGACTTCCTTGCACAGGTTACTTTTTCATTTACTCATTAACATTTCAACATGCAAGGAATTATGACCGAGTTTCGGGTTTCTTTCCAATCTTCATATTTTATTATGAGTTTAATATATGCATGTATCGAATGAGGTTATTCTACACCGGACAGATATTTACAAGGATGAAGTCGTCGTTTGCTCAACTTGTAATGAAAAGATAACTTAGCGGCAGTATAAAGACCTTCCAACAGAATTAATTAGGACACCATTCGTTACGTTTTTGATTATTGTTTGGATTTCGGTTGGTTACTATTTATATACTTAGAGTCGCTTTGGCTATGTTTGGCATGCGATTACAAGTATATAAATAGTGACCAACCGAATCCCAACAATAACCATAAAGGTAACGAATGAGGTTCTTTCTAACTATTAATACATTTCAAACTATTGCAGACATACAATACATTGATTTCATGGAAAGGTTATGTTTCATGAAATACAAGCAGAAATTCTTGGGCGGCAAGACATTACTTTTATCAGCTTACCTTCCCTTTCTCATCTCTTGTAAAAGAAATGATGCAACACCTTGGCTTAAACTGCTAGCAGGGACTGCCATTTTGTGTTTCTGTATCTTCAAGTGCTGTTTTACATTATAACGACCTCCATTGTCAATGGAAAACACAGAATGACATACAGTAAATTGTACCTTGCCTAGTTTAACGTCTTCTTTCAAAAAGGGATATTCCTTTTTTGATGTTTCTACTGAAACTTCACTTTCTTTTCGGCATCATGCAGGGGACTTAGCACCTAAAACTTTAGCACCTAAAACTTTAGCACCTAAAACTTTAGCACCTAAAACTTTAGCACCTAAAACTTTAGCACCTAAAACTTTAGCACCTAAAACTTTAGCACCTAAAACTTAAGCACCTACAACTTTAGCACCTAAAACTTTAGCACCTAAAACTTTAGCACCCAAAACTTTAGCACCTAAAACTTTAGCACCTAAAACTTTAGCACCTAAAACTTTAGCACCTAAAACTTTAGCACCTAAAACTTTAGCACCTAAAACTTTAGCACCCAAAACTTTAGCACCTAAAACTTTAGCACCTAAAACTTTAGCACCTAAAACTTTAGCACCCAAAACTTTAGCACCTAAAACTTTAGCACCTAAAACTTTAGCACCTAAAACTTTAGCACCTAAAACTTTAGCACCTAAAACTTTAGCACCTAAAACTTTAGCACCTAAAACTTTAGCACCTAAAACTTTAGCACCTAAAACTTTAGCACCCAAAACTTTAGCACCTAAAACTTTAGCACCTAAAACTTTAGCACCTAAAACTTTAGCACCTAAAACTTTATTGACTTCGAAGAGTATTATGTAAACATCATGTAAAAAATGGCAACTGTTGGAAAATATTTTTTAGACAACATAGAGGGTAATCTCTCATTTCGTACAAATATTCAATATATGACATGAGACAAAATTGAAAAATTGATAACGCTCAAAGCTTCAAGAACTGCTGCGGTCATGTCACACTTATAAATGAGGGGACAAAACAAAACAGGACTGAAATGGGAAAAAGGACAATTTAGCGTCCCTTTTGAGTTTCATTGGGACAATGGACAACAGCCCCAAAAAGGAAACAGTACAAGAAAAAAGGGGACGTCTCTTCATCCTACCCCTAGTATTGATGTGTCGTGACCGTCGGCTGTATAGAAGTCCTGTTCGCTAAAACGCAAACATGAACTAATCTCTGATTTGCGTGAAATATATTGGTTGACATTGGCTATTTTTGACATGCGGCTCCAAGTATGTAAATAGCGATCAATTAAAAGTCCAACAATAATAAAAAAAACGTAACAAACGGGGTCCTAATTAATTCAGCAAGGAAGTCTTTATCGTCCAGAGCCACGCATATATCCAGATTTTATCAGCAAACACGTGCTAAATGAACCACGAGTGACCTCAAATTTAATCCCGATTTGGCTAAAAAATTAAACTACTTGTGAAGTGATGACAATGATACGTGTATTTAGGGGTATTGTTTTATGGTATCAACAGACGTGGTCGTATTGCATCATATGTGATAGGGGGGTGTATTTGCTACTGATTAATTCATATACATTTCTAATAGTATGGATTCTTCCAAAGTCAAAATGATAATTCTTGAAAACCGACTTCTGTCTTCATTCGTGCAGGTCTGTTGGCATAGATAATTTGGAGGTGAACTATGAGAAAGATGATGACGTACACGGTGTTGAAATTGATGATGATGATGACGAAGGCGCTGAAGATTGCTGGGAGTTCGACTCTGTCTAATGTCTTTAACATTAAGTACGCAGAAGTGAGTACGCACACATAAACATACACATACATACACATACATACACATACATATATACATAAGTGTTGTCTATACATAGCGTCCTGTACTTTCCACAATTTCCCCTCCCCCCCTTATGTCAACAATTGTTAATAAATTAGGGGCCCCTCTCACAATCACACATAAACAAACACTCATAAAATCATTCACATATATACGTGATCAAACGCACGCATACATATACTAAACCCCTAGATAAGGGGTAGGGGAACACCCCCCCCCTTAGGAAATTATAGCATGACGTATAGTTTTATAAATTTAGCGAAAAGGTGGGTACACCCCAACCCCCTTCACCACCCTCAAGATTCCCAGAAAAAATGGCCAAACAGCCCTATGTAAATGAATGTGTACAGCCCTGACATACACAAATAAATGCTTACACTAATAAAAAACCGCACATATATATAAATACACACACATATATGCATACACCAATACAAACCTACACATATATGAATACACACACATACATACATAAAGACATACACCACATATAGTATATACATACGTTCATAAACACATATAGAGACCTACCTTTAATACATATATACACATACACACATACATGCTCACATGCACACACACTTGTATATATAAGTACACATTCACGTACACGAATACTTATACAGATGTTGGCCTTCAAATGTGAGTCACAGAAACTCGGTGAAGCTGTTATCATTGACAACATAAGGGGCGAAGGGCCAGTCACTGGCGCCTGTATGCACGTGCATAGCGTAGATATTGCAAGCTATCAGTGGTTAATTACAGAGTTTGGTAATAGCAAACAGTTATATCTTTCTAACAGGATATTTTTTTGGTAGGGTGGGAGGATTAGCATTTCACATGGCATGCTATCAAATCCATCCATCCATCCGTCCGTCCATCCGACCCACCTACCCACCCACCCATCCATCCACCCACCCACCCATCCATATCATAAAACATCATAAATTAATTTATCCTTGTCTTCACTACACATGTGGTTTTATTTTTTAGCCATCATCCATCCATCCGCCAATCCATCCATCCATCTGTCCGTCCGTCCATCCATCCATCCATCCATTCGTCCATCCATCATCCGTCCGTCCATCCCTCCATCTCTCAATCCATCCATCCGTCCATCCATCAATCCATCCATCCATCATCCGTCCATCAATCCATCCATCCGTCCATCCATCAATCCGTCCATCCATCAATCCATCCGTCCGTCCATCCATCCGTCCACCCACCATCCATCCATCCACGCACCCACACACCCACCCGTCCCCACCCACCCACCACTATACACCCAACAATAACGACAACAGGAAAAATAACTACAGCAGTGGCCAAAACAATAGAGAATAAACAAATAGTGAACACGGGCCCAGAGATGTCATGCACACCAGAGTGCACAGGCCGGCGCTACATAGCTGGTCGAGCATCAGGGTCAGCGAACCACAGCTGGCCAAGACCCTCAGTACACTTCCACGCAGTGGGCCTGGAAACAGGAGTGCAGCAATCCTGCTGTAGCCTGGCCAAGTACTAGGGATCGAAGATAAGGGAATGCCAACCCGGCCCAAAAAAATGCTGGCTGAAGACGGATGTGTCAGGTCGAAAGGCGCAGATAACGCAGCTTGCTGTAAAACATGACACAACGCAGATCACCATCATACGTCCTTCTCAGGACGGTCAGCGGAATGCTTTCAGAGGGTCCGCCGCAAGGCGTACGACGAAGAAGAAGAAGAAGAAATAGTGAACACAACAATATGAATAACGATAACGATAAAAACAACAACTTCGAAGACAAACAAATATGTTTACCATGTTTGAGAAACATGGTATGAGGACTGTATTTGTCTATGTCAATGACGAGCCATTGGTCATGTGAGGACGTTTACTTTCATATACTTACTCGACATCCAATGTAATGCTGTGTTCTAAAGCTGGCCACATCTCCTGGGACACAGCCTTAAAACCACCAAACTTGGAAGTGAATGCGCTAGCCAATGTTTTATCCATTGCTATCACATGATCCAGTAATCATCCTCGTTTTTTTCCTTCATTCTTGTTGAATGTTCACATCCTATCAAAAGTTTACCCCTCTCTTCTCTCGCAGTATAGCAAACCGCATCGTATATTCCCTCTCAGGGTTTACACTTTCAATTAAGTTCTATCCTACAGTTAAGTTCTATCCTACAGTTAAGTTCTATCCTACAGTTAAGTTCTATCCTACAGTTAAGTTCTATCCTACTGTTAAGTTCTATCCTACAATTAAGTTCTATCCTACTGTTAAGTTCTATCCTACAATTAAGTTCTATCCTACAGTTAAGTTCTATCCTACAATTAAGTTCTATCCTACAATTAAGTTCTATCCTACAGTTAAGTTCTATCCTACAATTAAGTTCTATCCTACAGTTAAGTTCTATCCTACAATTAAGTTCTATCCTACAATTAAGTTCTATCCTACAGTTAAGTTCTATCCTACTGTTAAGTTCTATCCTACAATTAAGTTCTATCCTACTGTTAAGTTCTATCCTACAATTAAGTTCTATCCTACTGTTAAGTTCTATCCTACTGTTAAGTTCTATCCTACTGTTAAGTTCTATCCTACAATTAAGTTCTATCCTACTGCCATTCTCAAGGGAGTAAACAGCTTCACTTGTCAGTATAAAAATAATTTCACACACATGCATTCAGTCCATTATCAACAATCTGAATACGGAGACGGCCATTCACGCCGCACATTTATTTGAGCAAAAAATTGTTTTGGATATTCTCTGTAGCGTTTTCTTCTCTAATTCTCTGGCACAGGAGTAGTTAACCGTTTGCATTATATTTGTCATTTTTTTCACTCGAATTCAAATGCGTTAATTTGGTCATATTCTAGTTCAAATGCGGCACTCTCTACACTAGTTCACATGCTCGAATATGTGTAAACTAATTGAAATATTTCAATTTGTTCATTATAGTTCAAATGTGCCAATTTTGTTATCCCTAATTGAACTCCATTTTTTTTCACATTCTAATTCTAATGCGTCAATTTTATCCAGTTCTAACTGAAATGCGTCAATTTTATCCAGTTCTAATTGAAATGAGCCAATTTTGTTATTTCTAGTTCAAATGCGCAAATTCTGTCACATTCTCGTTCAAATGCAGCACTTTTAAAAACGAGTTTACATGCGCCAATGTTTTTCACTAGTTCATATGCGCCAATTTTGTCACATTCTAGTTCAAAAGCGATAATATTTTACATTAATTGAAATACTATAAGTTGTTTTTTCACTTGTTCAAATGCCCCAATTATTTCACTAGTTAAAATGCCCCAATTTTTTCACTAGTTCAAATGCCCCAATTATTTCACTAGTTCAAATGCCCCAATTATTTCACTAGTTCAAATGCCCCAATTATTTCACTAGTTAAAATGCCCCAATTATTTCACTAGTTAAAATGCCCCAATTATTTCACTAGTTAAAATGCCCCAATGTTTTGACAAATTCAAATGTGCCCAATTTTTTGAATTAATTAAAATGCGCACATTTTTTCACACTAGTTCAGATTTGAATTTTGTCATCCACAGTTCAAATACGGCAATTTTTACACTAGTACTCATGGATCAAAATTTGTACAAAATTTACATTAGTCAAATTGTTCACTACAGTTCAAATGTGTCATTTCTGTCACATTCTAATTAAAATGAGTAAATCTTTTCACGAATTCAAATACTCCAGTTTTTTTACACTAATAAAAATGGGCACATTTTTTTAACTATAGGTCAAACACGCCAATTTTTTCCATTTCATTTAAAATGTGTCAATTTTGTCACATTTTAGTTCAAATGCGTCCATTGTTAAAATGTGCCATATTTGTATAAATAATTAAAATGTGAAAATTTTTCCACTAGTTCAAATGCGACTTGCAATTGCAGCACTCAAATTAACACAAATGAGAAAGATATGGCAAAACAGTAATAATGAGGCTAAATTAACTATTTTAAGATCATATGTTTTCCCAGTGGAAACATATGGATGTGAGACTTGGACTTTAAATAAGACAATATCCAAAATAATAAATTCATTTGGAATGATGTGCCACAGAAAGAACATTGAAGTTTTGAAATTACTGGAACTAAATGAAGGGTAGCTTCTAAATACCATAATAAGAAGGAAGCTACAGTATTTTGGACACTTAAAGCGACGTGATAGAATCGAAAGGCGGATTCTAGAGGGAGGAGTGCCGGGTAAGATAAGAAGAGGAAGACCAAGAAGACGATGGACCAATGACATCGAAGAATATATGCACATGTCTTTGGCCAATTCAGGCCTGCTTGCCAGAAACAGATAGGCGTTCAGAGCATCCACGACGAAGACAACGTTCTGGAAAGAATATCACACTTGATATAGTTCAAATGCGCACATTTTGTCACACTCGCAAATGGTAAAAGTAGATCCCATGACAACCACTTGCCGTCGGGGATGAAGATAACTCTTCATGGACTAAGTCCCAGCAACTATTATGTGGGGTGGCCGGTTCCTTTTCTTGCTGTCTTTACCTTCCATAACTCATACGCCAGGTACTCATTTACAGCTGAGTCGATTGGAGGAGTGGTCGTGTCAAGCGAGAAATCACAACCCGGATTTCTTTAGTACAACGTTCGCTCAAGTGAACGAATCAGCAATAATATCTGCTTTCCATTCTTTATGCATATGTTCATATTGATATCATTGTGACATATTTTATAATACTTCCGATGCACTTTGATTAGGAATGTTTGGGGACAGGGAAGTCTCACATTCATTCACCACGCCTGATACAAAATACGAGATGTTACTCTAGCACTTACGTGGTCGAGATGAGCGCAAAGAAATGAGTTTTATTTTTAAATTAAGATCACACATTTGATTCCGCGAATATCTGAATTCTTTTACCTTGAGATAACACAATTTTTTGAAACTAAAACAAGAGCAAATGTAATAATACAAGATTCTCAGAGATAAATTATATTTCCATGACAAATTTACTGTTTTTTTATTCCTTAAGAATTACTAGCAGTTAATACATTTTATATACGTTACCCCGACCGTGTGTTGCCGAGGCCCGAATGGGGAGCAAAGAATAGCAACACTGTTTACCTTCCACGCATGTCGTAAAAGGCGACTAATGAGGTTATGGAATGGAGTTGGCTGTCCTATCCCATATAGGGCCAGTGACCCAAAGCCATGCTGAAGTCGGAAGAAAGGCGCACATATCGCAACAATGCTGTAAACCATGACACAACGCATTCCGTTCTCCGGACTACATCCTGATAATATGCAGGAGTTTGAGAACGAACGCAGAAGAAGAATACACTTTACCCTTTCTTAACAACGAACCACTATTGCTATTAATGACCATTATACCATGTTATCTTGCATTAAACTCCATTTTTCTCGATTAGGTCATCCATTGTAAGAAAATGTTATCACCGGATACAAGGAGATGTTCACTAGTCTCATCCCTGTCTTACTTTTAGCGATGTCTTCGTCTCTGGTATAGACCAGAAATGATTTTCCAGTGTAGGTGTCTTCACGTACATAATGCTACAGTATAGCTCTATTTCCGTACATAATGCTACAGTGTTTGTTTCTTCCCGTACATAATGCTACAGTGTAGGTTTCTTTCCGTACATAATGCTACAGTATAGGTTTCTTCCCATACTTAATGCCACAGTATATGTTTCTTCCCGTACATAATGCTACAGTATATGTTTATTCCCGTACATAATGCTACAGTATATGTTTCTTCCCGTACATAATGCTACAGTGTCGTTTATTTGTGTGCGTTCGGTCTCACACTCCTACGGTATTTCACTGATAGGTATTTCCAGCAGGATAATCGAACCACAATTCTAGAATTACGAAGTCCGTATAACGTTTAATTCTACTTCAGGGTTATATGAATGACCTGTGCACGAGATACCCAGATCAATCAATCAAGAGTTTGTCATATGGCGTTCACATCTCTCCACGACTCGTTCTCCTGTGTTGTCAGTAAGTACATTTGGTAACACTCTCCCATATCATAAAGGTAACACATCAACAACTTCTTTATCTGCCTTCCACAGTTTCATCTTGCTTTGATCTTTTCGTTGGGTACTAAATATTCAACGTTCGCCCTTCCAATTACATGCAATTAATAATTAATTAATAAGTAATATCTTGACCTTCTGCCCCTAATATGTGGGTTCTTATTTGCAATTAGTGACCACCAACGTATTTTATGGTTATTAATCTCAATATTATATCAATAATTATTAATCAATATATAATTTAAATATTAATTTTCTAGGGTTAGGGTTATAGGTATGGGTTAGTTTTGTTTTACATAACTAATCCTAACCCTAATCCTAAATATATTTATATTATAATTAATAAATGATAAATACAAACTGATAAACACAGCCTAGGGGAAATAATCGAAGTGATCATTTTCTGACACATAATCTGGTGGAAAAGGGGTGGGGGGGGGGTCTTGTCAACAATTGTTTTAAAGTGGGGAAAGGAGCTAAAAATTTATGAAAACACTTTTAACGTAATTTCTAGACAACTGTTAGTAATAAAATGTTCACACTGACATTATTTCCCACGTTTGTTCAACAATAACATTACAACTCGCAAATCCAAATAAGCTGACTTGTCTTTATATAAAAAGCTAAGATGTACAAACAAAACGCTAGACGGGGAAGTCCGTTAAGCTGATAAGCAATCTTTGTAAACATGTGCTCTCAGCGTTTAGTTGAGTGAAGCGTGTTACCGGTATATGCGATATATGTCTAACACAGCGTATTAGGTGTTGACCACAAAAACATGGGAGTTAGAGTAGAATACCTATCTTGTTGACGGCAGAAACATGGGAGTTAGAGCAGAATACCTATCTTGTTGACAGCAGAAACATGGGAGTATGAGTAGAACACCTATCTTGTTGACGGCAGAAACATGGGAATTAGAGCAGAATACCTATCTTGTTGACGGCAGAAACATGGGAGTTAGAGCAGAATACCTATCTTGTTGACAGCAGAAACATGGGAGTTAGAGTAGAATACCTATCTTGGTGACGGCATAAACATGGGAGTTAGAGTAGAATACCTATCTTGTTGACAGCAGAAACATGGAAGTTAGAGTAGAATACCTATCTTGTGGACAGCAGAAACATGGGAGTTACGAGTAGAATACCTATCTTGTTGACGGTAGAAACATGGGAGTTAGAGCAGAATACCAATCTTGAGGACGGCAGAAACATGGGAGTATGAGTAGAATACCTATCTTGTTGACGGCAGAAACATGGGAATTAGAGCAGAATACCTATCTTGTTGACGGCAGAAACATGGGAGTTAGAGCAGAATACCTATCTTGTTGACAGCAGAAACATGGGAGTTAGAGTAGAATACCTATCTTGGTGACGGCATAAACATGGGAGTTAGAGTAGAATACCTATCTTGTTGACAGCAGAAACATGGAAGTTAGAGTAGAATACCTATCTTGTTGACAGCAGAAACATGGGAGTTACGAGTAGAATACCTATCTCTATTACAGCTTTGTACATTCGAAGAGTATACGAGTATTTCAATTGAAAACCTTAAATTATATTTTTTAGTGAACGTAATCTGAAAAAGTGAAGCCAAACTGTATCCATTTTATAAATATAGTTAATAAAAAGCCAAAGAAGATCAGACAATCAGGTGTGTGCCGCAGGTACAAAAGGTAAATATAGTTAATAAGCAAATATGTTTTACAAAACCTAAAAAAAATATATAATTTCTATATTAAAATAGAAAGGACAAAAAGGATTCACGTTTTGATCACATATCTTCGTCATATCAATTATAAAATTTCTTTATGAACTTGGCACAGTCACAATTGCGTTTTATGAAAGTCCCCTAGCGATAACGAGTTTAGATAAAGTGTTGTGGATTTTTGTTTATAAAAAAACGATTCTATAAAGTGTTTATAAGTGTTTAATTTTATTTTAATAATAAAAGATTCTCTAAAGTGTTTGGATTTAAAAAATAAAAGTAGATTATATAATTGTTTGGATTTCTGTATAATAAACATTTAAAAACTAATTGCAATGGCGACAATGAAACTAGCGCAAATGAAAGATCTTTGGCAAGGTACCAGCAGCATAGCTAAACTATGTATTATCAGGAGATGATTATTTCCAGTGACAATCTACGGCTGTCATGCATGGACAATAAATGAAACAATAGCAACGAGAATCCTTGCTTTTGAAATGAGATGCTGCAGAAGAAATTTACATATACTAAGGACAGCTAAAAAAGACAAATCAAGAAGTGTTAAAATTAATAAACGTCGAAGAGAGCCAGTTGCTTAACAACATCATAACAAGAAACTGTTTTTTGCTTATATAAGGAGACATAACAGAGTGGAAAGATTAATAGCTGAAGGTAGAGGGGAAGAGGGCTTTATATATGACCATAATAATCAGCAAAGTCAAAGAAGAACAGTTGCTAAACATAAAAAGATATGGAAAGAAACTACAAGTAGAACATTATCAACATTTCGGACACATAATCACAAATGATGGCAGATGTGAGAAAGAAGTTAAAAGGAGAGGAGGAATGGCTAAAAGTACTTTCAATGACATGAGGGCAATATTAACATCTAAACAAATTACAAACTTGTTAAAAATTAGAATTATAAAACGCTACATCTATTCTATTTTAATGTATGGCTCAGAAACATGGACAATAAATAAACAATTAGAAGAAATAATTGATGCATTTGAGATGTGGATATATAGAAGAATACGGAATTAGAAGAAAGAATTATTAAAGAAAATAAAGATCATGTTAATAACATATTTTGGACACATTAAAAGACATGACACCTTGTTTAAGACCTTACTTGAAGGTAAAGTTGAAGGGAAGCGAGCACGAGGTAGACGGAGATACAAGATGGAGAGTAACATTACAAAATGGAAAAGTTACAGTCTAGCAGAGTGCACCACCAAACAAGACACATGGAATGTTGAATGTCTTCTTTTACAGCCAACTTTCGTTGCGGATACGGTACTTGATGATAATGGTATTAGATTCAAATATTGAAAATGTGTGGTACCTCACATCAGGCCTGTTTCTGTTTCAGATTTAACTGGTGCTGGGTATATTTGACCTATTGTTTTTTTTTTTAAAAAGACCAAAAATTTGCCCTTACCGTTTGTATTTTATATTTGTTGAGATTCAGACATTAATACGTTTGAATACTTATATGTCAAAAATATTTGTGGTAGAAAGAAATGCTGGGTTTATAGCTACATTCTGCATATAATATGCCACTAATTAAAAAAATGTATTACTATACTAGTATTTCTATTATTACTATTATTATTTCTATTATTATAGCAATCAATATAAGGTAATACTGCGTGAAGCGTAACAACAATAGTACTAATAGTACGGACTATCATTAAAACTAGGGGTACATCCCAGCGCTATTTGAGATATGGGGCCCTTTATAAGTCCAGATATTATATGTCAGTGCCAAATATAATTTTTTTGGGGCCCCCAAGGCAGTGGGGGCCCTAAGCTATAGCTTGTTTAGCTTATACGTAAATCCGGTCCTGGTACGTCCTAAAAACCTGTGTTTTACGTAAGTACTTTTACTATTATTATTACGTTGTAACTGTTTGTGGCTACTTATCTATTTAGTCCACATGCTTGGGCGTATTTCGTTTCATGTATAATCTATCTTAACTTTTAAGTGGTAACCCATAGAAACCGTCTTATCACCCAGATAATTAATACATGAGAGCGCAATACTTTTGACTTTGGAAGAACTTGGTAGATTAAGTAAACAGAAACACAGTATCTCTTTGATTTTTTTCAGAGTTCGCAGGAAACAGTGATGTATTAAGACACCCTTGTCGAATAATTCTCTTTTCCCGTGGTTTCCTTTGCGTTCAGAGATTATAAAAATTATCGAAATAGCTAATTACCGTATTCACAGGAAATAATGTAACATTATATGTCTGTAAGAAAGTTACAGAGAACATGCTAGCACTGATTAGAGGAAATCTCTAGCTTGACTGCAGGATTTACCAAAGATGTTTCATGTTCGAAATGTCTGTTTAAGGGATTATGTTGTTGAAATCGAGAAAAGGCTGAAATAGTAACACTAAAAGTTGAAAAAAAAGAATTCTAGCATATCCCGTTTGGGGTAGTGCTGTAAACTATTATTGAATTTCAAGGTGCCACGGATGACTCAAAGGCAATGCTGGAGTCCCACATGTCCCATAGGTAATGCTGAAGTCCCACATGTCCCAAAGGTAATGCTGGGGTCCCACATTTAAGCTGAAAGTTGCAGATATCGCACCCAAGCTGTAAGAAAAATCGCACAAAGCATTCAGTTGTTCGGATTACATCCTGCTAAAGTATCTAAGATTGAACACAAAAGTAGAAGACTAGAACAAATGTATGAAAGTCAGAACTAGCTTTCCTTAGAACCTGCATATTTCCAGTGGCAATATATGGTTGTGAATCTTGGACAATCATTAATAAAGCGACACATAAAATAGCAATATTTTAAACATGTTAAGAAGAATTCTCAGAACAGCATATATAAAAAACAGCATCAATAAAGCGATCATGAGAGGAAAGGTATGAATATAACAGAAAACTGCATGAACAATACAGTTCTCCAGAAAACTACACGGTTATGGCCATATCAGCATGTCATCATAGAAAAAGACTATAATTTGCGGGATGCTGACAGGGTGATTAAAAAAATTTGAAGATTAAGAAGGGGATGGACATTACATATCAAGGAAGCGGTAAGATTAGCGCAGCTCAACACTAGCTGTGTATCAGAATTTTCGAAAGGCTGTGATGACTACACACCCTGGTCATTATGTGCTTCCTGATGACGATTACACCAGTCTAGAAATACACATCTATGCCAATGGAAGCACAACGGTAAATAATAAATTCAATCTTCATATAGACATTGCGTTATCGATGTTAGCCAATGATACTAATAAATGAACAAGATAGAAAGCTTACTGCGTGTGAAATGAGATGTCTAAAAAAAAGCAGCAAACAGAAAAAGTTGAGATTATGTGAGGAAGAGATTACAAGAACTGTTGGAACAACGTCTGTGGTCAAATATATTGAAAAAAAGAATGAAATGATTCGACCACTTAATGAGAATGAAATCATATTGGCCAGCACTAAGAGCTTACAAAATGAACATCAAAACAGAAAGAGGCAGAACAAGAGAAAGAAAAGTGTGGATTGAAGGAGTTACCAACGCTATGAAACATCACAATATTACTGCATATCAAAATATCAAACGTGTCACAATCTGAAAAGACATCGTATCCAATCCTGCAACGCCTAACAGCGGAAAAAGAGAACAGTCGATAGATAGAGTAGGTAGATACTGTAAATAGAATAAAATCGATAGAATAAAATCTATAGAATAAAATCGATAGAATAAATCGATAGACGATGATAATATGAAAGTGTTTAGGGTAAAAGATAAATGCTTAATACTGATAGAATAGAGAAAATTCTCTAGATAAAAGATAAATGCTAAATACAGATAAAATAGAGAAAATGCTCTAGATAAAAGATGAATCCAAAATAGTGATAGAATAGAGAAAATCCTTTGGATAAAAGATAAATGCTTAATACTGATAGAATAGATAAAATTCTTTAGATAAAAGATAAATGCTAAATACAGATAAACCAGAGAAAATGCTCTAAATAAAAGATAAATGCTAAATACAGATAAAACACAGAAAATAAATGATTTAGATAAAAGATAAATGCTAAATACAGATAAAACACAGAAAATAAATGATTTAGATAAAAGATAAATGCTAAATACAGATAAAACACAGAAAATAAATGCTTTAGATAAAAGATAAATGCTAAATACAGATAAAACAGAGAAAATGCTCTAAATAAAAGATAAATGCTAAATACAGATAAAACACAGAAAATAAATGATTTAGATAAAAGATAAATGCTAAATACAGATAAAACACAGAAAATAAATGATTTAGATAAAAGATAAATGCTAAATACTGATATAACGTAGAAGAGAGTACATGTTTTCGATAAAGTATACTTAAATCATAGTATAAATATCACTTACATGAGCACGTAACGTGTCCCTATCTACAGCAGGATCGACAAGAGACCGTGAAGTATTGGGGCAACCATTAGAGTACTTTCAGATTGAGAGACCAGTGATGGAACCACTTAGCCTGTACAAAATTAATAGCTGGACAGAAAATAAACAGCACACTCAAACAATTTTTGCCTCTTTCCAAACCACTAAAGTATTCTTACTGCCCCCCTTAAACGCAGACAGCCGAAAGAGGTTTTGATGGAGAAGTTGATGCGGCGGATAGTCATTATAAGGCAGATGGAGTGAAAGAATGGTAGAGCCGATTGCCATTATGGTTTGGTCAGTCGATCGATCAGTCTTGTGAGATAGTGTGAAAGACTGATAGACCATCCGACGGCCGTCTTCGAGGTGTTCAGGAAGAATCGATAGCATAAGTTCATAAGACCAGCTGGTGATTGTTGATATATGTACACTTTTATGTACACTGTTATATAGACTATTATACACACTGTTATGTACAATGTTATGATGTAAAATGTTATGTAAAATGTTACGTAAAATGTTATGGTGAAATGATATACAGAAGTTTGAGGATGATAAATTAGACAATGCTCATTTGATTGGACAAGTAACTTACTTATTCACGAGGGTAACAATAAAATACCTGCCCGTCGGTTAACAAATAAAGGTTAACAAAACCAAATACTTGTAGGTTAACAAAACCAAATACTTGTAGGTTAACAAAACCAAATACTTGTAGGTTAACAAAACCAAATACTTGTAGGTTAACAAAACCAAATACTTGTAGGTTAACAAAATCAAATACTTGTAGGCTAACAAAACCAAATACTTGTAGGCTAACAAAACCAAATACTTGTAGGCTAACAAAACCAAATACTTGTAGGTTAACAAAACCAAATACTTGTAGGTTAACAAAACCAAATACTTGTAGGTTAACAAAACCAAATACTTGTAGGTTAACAAAACCAAATACTTGTAGGTTAACAAAACCAAATACTTGTAGGTTAACAAAACCAAATACTTGTAGGTTAACAAAACCAAATACTTGTAGGTTAACAAAACCAAATACTTGTAGGTTAACAAAACCAAATACTTGTAGGTTAACAAAACCAAATACTTGTAGGTTAACAAAACCAAATACTTGTAGGTTAACAAAACCAAATACTTGTAGGTTAACAAAACCAAATACTTGTAGGTTAACAAAACCAAATACTTGTAAGTTAACAAAACCAAATACTTGTAGGCTAACAAAACCAAATACTTGTAGGTTAACAAAACCAAATACTTGTAGGCTAACAAAACCAAATACTTGTAGGCTAACAAAACCAAATACTTGTAGGTTAACAAAACCAAATACTTGTAGGTTAACAAAACCAAATACTTGTAGGTTAACAAAACCAAATACTTGTAGGTTAACAAAACCAAATACTTGTAGGTTAACAAAACCAAATACTTGTAGGTTAACAAAACCAAATACTTGTAGGCTAACAAAACCAAATACTTGTAGGTTAACAAAACCAAATACTTGTAGGTTAACAAAACCAAATACTTGTAGGTTAACAAAACCAAATACTTGTAGGTTAACAAAACCAAATACTTGTAAGTTAACAGACTAGGTGTGTTATTCTCCAATTCTTCACACTTATAACAAGGAACCGAGAACAGAAGAAAGATATAATTTTTGTGATCATGTTTCCAGAGTGGCACCCCTTACGACCCTGAAGGTTTATGGGTCAGATGAAGACGAAGCTAATAAATATAAAATTTGATGATGCTCACAAATTAAATTGTTTATTCTCAGGTGTAAATCATGGGCTATCACCAACAAAGTGAAAAATAAAACAGCATTTGAAACAAAATGTTACAGGAAAATTCTCAGAATACCATGGACCAAAAAGATCACCGATGTAGCCTCCTCAGAGAAATGAATGTAAAAGAAATCTGGCTAAACATCATGATTCTTTCCAGAAAACTACAATATTTTGGACATATCAAACGTCATGACGTCCTAGAGATGACTACAATGGAGGGGATGATGCCAAAGAACGAACAAGAGTCAAATCAAGAAGAAGATGGACACAAGACATCAAAGGCCACCTGAACATAACAGTAACAGAAGCAGAAAGACTGGCCCAAGATCGACAGAATTTTCGAAAATCTGTGATGACTGCTTCATCCTGTTCAGGATATGCTACCTGATGTTGATGATCCTCAGGTGGATTATGGTCAGAATATCCACACGCCGTTAAACGCAGGGATGGAGAATGAGAGATTTAGCGGTCTATCCACAGCCAGAAGTGTCGCCTTGTCTGTGTTTAATCCATATTTATTCAGGGTTATCTTGATATTATCTATCCATCTTCTTCTAGGTCTTCATCTGGCTGTGTATCCGGATCTTCTCATGTTATATCTTCTTGTCTGTAGTTGGTTTATGGTTCATTCTCATACGGTGGCATTATATCATTATAACCATTATATCTGTTGTTTCTCGATGCATTTTGTGCATGGTATTATATCGATTCTTCTGATTTCGTCGTTTCTTATTTTGTCTATTTTGGTCACTCTTTGAGGCTTTTATCAGACATTTCATTTCACACATTGTAAGTTTCCTATGCTGGGCTATAGTCATTTTAAATGACTATCATTATTACTCGTAAACATAATGGTCTGTCTATTCGCTAAGGACCTTTGTTTCCTTTCGGCGTCAGGGGTAGAAGAGTTTTCTGGAGACGGTCCCCTTGTGTGCTGAGTATATTGTAGACTTTGTCACCGCTTTTATTTTAGTGGTCCATAGATTTCGCGGTCGGACTAGGTCTGCTTTCGCTGTATCTGTGTAGCATAGCTTGCTGTGGTATGCTGTCTGA
Source organism: Meghimatium bilineatum (assembly GCA_034231615.1). Taxonomy (NCBI): domain Eukaryota; kingdom Metazoa; phylum Mollusca; class Gastropoda; order Stylommatophora; family Philomycidae; genus Meghimatium; species Meghimatium bilineatum. The sequence goes on along the minus strand of CM067316.1, from coordinate 15,286,624 downwards.
TGGTAGTCTGCTGATGTGTGCAAACCATTTGTTGTCTCTTGATATATTCCAAGATTGGGTGGTGCCGGTTTTTTGTCGGATGTCCTCATTCCTCACCCTGTCTCTTAGCGATATTCCTAGGATTCTGCGTAAGCATTCCATTTCAGCTGTCACTAGTTTACGTTTCTCCTGTGCTGTCGTTGTCCATGTTTGACATTGGTAGCACAGCGTTGGCATAATAATCATTTTGAATAGTGTTATTTTGGTGTTTAAATCTACGTATTTGTTTCTGAAGATTGGTGTTATTTGCCCTAGGGCTTTGTATGCATTACTACTTAATAGAATAGTGATAAATTATATAAAAGCAGCAGATATACGGTTTTATATAAGAATGTTAAGAACTCCATGGACAGATACAAATAATAATGAAGATATCTTGAAAAAGATAATTTAAAAAGAGAGCTTCTCACGCGCATAAGAAAGAGACAGTCCACATTTTTTGGACACATCACGAGAAAAGTAAAAATTGAACACATTGTTACAACAGGCAAGGTGAAGATTAAGAGAGATAGAGAAAAATAAAGAGAGAAGATGCTTGACAACCTGGCATTGTGACATGAGAGAATATCGGTATCGGAAATGATTGACAGCTCAAGAAGCAAAAGGCCATAGAAGGACATGATAACCAACAGCCACACAGCATGGAAAATAAGAAGTAGAATACTGGTAAATATGAAAGGGGAGAAACAATAACACAGTGACAGGACATGTACACTTTAAGAAACAACTAAGGAGGTTTGAAATGGTGTTTACTCGTAGGCATTTAAATACAAAAATCAACGAACAAACATCGATACAGTTACGTAATCGTTGCATGCTTTTATGTGATTGGATGTCTACATACATAAGTTGCATAATAGTTGACGTTCATCTTATATATGTAATGGGAACCAACCCAACCCATCAACCCATCAATAATCAAATCCAATACAACCCAACCCACTAACCAATCAATCACCAAATCAAATCCAACTCAACCCACCAATCACTCACCAACACAATCAGCAAAATAAAATCAACCAACCCAACCAGCCAACAAAATCAATCAATCAATCAACAAATCAAACAGCCAACAAAATCAATGAATCAACCAATCCAACCAGCATACAAAGTCAATAGTTCAAACAACCCAATCAGCCAACAAAATCAGTCACATCAACCAACCAAACCTATATGTATACTATTTCATATACTATTTGTCATATGTATTATTTAACTATACTATTTATCACATGTATTGTTTTAAGTATATTAGTGTTGATTCATGTTGAAAACTTGTTAATATGTTCCACACGTTCGTAGAATCCAAGTAACACTGTGTAATCTGCATATTTATTGCTGTGTCTCGTGATATTATTGTTTCATAGTTCATGCCTTCGTTCTCAAACTCCGACAGATTAGCAGGGTGCAGTCCTGGTTTTACGGTTTAGAGTTTTTTTTCCGAAATCTACTCAGTTAGACCCGAGATATCCTACAGCAGCATTGCTTATAGATCACTTTGACCTTTTATGAGACGGATCAGCGAAATCCACTCCTTAAGCCTTATTCGCCTTTGATAGCAGGCATGACATATCACAGTGTCGCTTTACTTTGATCCGTTTGTTCCTATCCCACCTTCCTCAATATAAATCATCGATTCTTACAGAAGGTGTGAGTGACATTTCTCTGTTGTATATTTGCTGTTTCTTCTGATTCCTGTACTTATCTTTATCATTTGAAATCTACAGTCTAACATTCAGCGCAGTCAACAATGTTGTTAATCACTGTCTTCATTGTGTATATTTAGTCTGACACGATTCTTTCTTCTAGAAAACAGTTTCGACTTTTAATTTGTGCTTCTAGCGTATATATTTTACGCTTACTGTATTCAGTGCTATATATTATTACGCTAGCCCAGGGGTATTGTTTGATATCGTTGTTTGATAGAAAATGAAGAACAGGGTTGCCATATTGGCTATTTCATGAATAAATTCCAACACGTTTATTCATTTTTAATCGCTAACCATAAAATGTATATTGTAGTTTTGATATTTGTGGCCCAATAGAAAATGTATTAATTGTGTAACATATTTTTGTGTTTAAAATGATAAGAATATTAAAGTGTGGTCACATCAGCAAGTATTAGTGAAATTGTTTCTCTCTACATATCTTATCTATCTATCCATTCATCCATCTATCCATTCATCCATCTATCCATTCACCATCTATCCATTCACCATCTATCCATTCACCCATCTATCCATTCATCCATCTATCCATTCACCCATCTATCCATTCACCCATCTATCCATTCACCATCTATCCATTCATCCACCTATCCATTCATCCACCTATCCATTCATCCACCTATCCATTCATCCATTTATCCATCCATTCATCCATCCATCCATCCATCCATCCATCAATTCATCCATACATCTATCCATTTATCTATCTATCGTCTATATTCCAACAGCGTCGAGTTGGAGCAATGTGTTGTTACTGTGTGTAGATTTTGCATGTTGGTGAGAACAATTATTGTCCCCTCTGTGTTAGTTGTTATACGAAGAGTTTCTCTTGGTTGTCCTTTCTGTACTACTAACACCAACTGTTAAAATAATTCCAAGAAACAAAAACAACTCAATTTTCTAGAAGCTGATATTATAAATGGAGATTTAGTACGAGATTCAGTACTCGTACGGCGGGTCTACTATCGATATGATAACATACGTCCATCGTTCTGTGACAGTGGTAGAACACTGAACATAGTTACCACACCGAAGTCGAATGTGTCCTGTAATTCTTGTAAATGAAGCAGCGACACAATGCAAATATGTTCCTTGGACCACATTCCGCTGGAAATCTAGTAGGATCATTGTCCTGATACAAAAGGGATCCAGTGGGAGTTTGAGAACGAACATAAAATAACTTTCATTACACGTCACTGAATAAAAGTTTGTTTTATGATTTCAGAAGATTTTGTAGATAATTTGAGTCTGGCTATTTTGTGGCCATATTTTAAATAGAATTTGGCTAACAATAGTTCCAACAAACTAGCAACCCTGAAGCAGAGGTATGTTTACGATATCAACCCCTACAAGGAAGAACAGTCTATAGATTGTTCAATATAAGATTACCAGGTTATTCGTCTTTTGGCTTGCTTCCTATTCCTAAGGGGGTTATCAACATTCTTACCCCCTCCATCTACGGACATTTTCATGATGTCTACCACTTCCAGAGGAGGATTGTAGCCTCATCATCATCATCATCATCAAGTGCCGTCTCCGCAACGAAAGTTGGCTGCAACGGATCTCCAACATCCAACTGTCTCTTGTCTTGGTGGTGCACTCTGCTAGACTGTAACCTGTCCATCGTGTAATGTTAGTGTCCCACTTGTATCTCTGCCTACCTCTTGCTCGCCTCCCTTTGACTTTACCCTTAAGTAAGTTCTTCAATAAGGTGTCAGGTCTTTTAATTTGTCCAAAATATTTTATTTGCCTGATCTTTATTTCTCTTAGTAGTTCTTTCTTCATATTAAGTGTTTTTAGCACATCTTTATTTGTTTTCTTCTCTTTCCATGATGTTCTCCCTATTCTTCTATATGTTGTTCGTCCATCACAAGTGATGATGACCATTTGTTTTTAGTTATGTCCTTGATTATGAGTTCGTAGATGGCTAATGAGCCCTATTCGAGCTGTAAATGTCCTTGGACAGTTCGGACATGGAATGACGACTGTAGAAGGATCTTGGTCTATCCGTGACTTTCTAGCTGCTCTCCGCTGTTGAGCTGCTGCATTTCTCTTCTTTTCACAAGATGATGCGCTCTTTTTAATCTAGAACGCCATGTAGATATATTTTGTGCAAGTTCTTCTCATGTATCGTGGTCTATTTCAAAGGCTTTCAGTGAGTGCTTTAACGAGTCATTGTAGCGATTCCTTTGGCCACCTTGAGATCGTATACCCTTCTCTAGCTCACCATAGAGAAGTATCTTTGGCAGACGATGGTCTGGGATACGCACCAAATGACATGCCCAACGAATCTGTGTCTGCATCAGGATCGTGTCAATGCTTGGGATTCCAGCTCTATCAAGGACAGTGGTATCTTCTATATACCCACATCTCAAAGGCATCAGTTCTGTCGTCTAATTGTTTATTTAGTGTCCATGTTTCTGAGCCATACATTGATATAGGATAGATATATAATTTTATAATTCTCATTTTTAACTTGATTGTAATTTGTTTAGATTGTAGCCTATAGATTGCTAAATTTAACCTGGCCTTATTTTTACCTAATATTCGGTCATAAACAGTTCTAAAACCTAGCATCACTGAAGAAGATTTTATTTCGCGATACCTACACATTCCAGAGAAGGTTGCAGTTCAATGTAAGACAAAACAAGCGTGAACGTTATGTAACACACATTTCATAAATGACTCAGTTCAAAGGAAATTTCAAATGTGTATTATCTTTCTACAGCATATCGATTTCTGTGACTTGTCGTCACGAGAGAAAGATGACGATCAACTTCCGTAGTGTTGTACATTGTAATTTTACATTCGTTGGGACGCCAGACTGTGCACTGAGTCTGTAGGAAGATCGTTTGTTACACGTGTCATTTTCTGAGTGCATGATTCAATAAAAGATTGTTCAAACGTCTTATGTAGTACATGTATTTAACACTCGGTTGTTGTGTACTGTTGATCATGTGCACAGGCTTCACTAAAAGATCACTACAAGATTTACAAAAGTTTCCACTTTATTTAATTGGATTTTATGTTTTGGAATATAATTATACTTCCAGTGGTTTTACGGAAATAAGTGGTTTAACAATATTCCCCACCTCCTCCACGTTTTCTTTGGTGGTATAGTACTATTTTCTAAGGGGTGAATGTTTGAACTCCTGAATCTCTTATCTAAGAAGGTGTTATCGATATTTGGAAATAAAATAGTGTATGTGGATGAACGTACAGAAATAAGATGTTTTAAACGCGTGAATGTATTTACATTGAATGTATTTACATTGAATGTATTTACATTGAATGTATTTACATTGAATGTATTTACATTGAATGTATTTACATTGAATGTATTTACATTGAATGTATTTACATTGAATGTATTTACATTGAATGTATTTACATTGAATGTATTTACATTGAATGTATTTACATTGAATGTATTTACATTGAATGTATTTACATTGAATGTATTTACGTGGGCGCATTTACATATGTCTGACCAAAATGTAACGGACATTAAATATTTTTGAATTATTAAAACTTGTGTATGTTGTGAAACGCGTAGATGTATTACAACGTTTGGGTATTTATAAACTGCGAGAAAACTAAATTATTGAAATGTATTTTGTTGTTCTAAAACGTGTAGCTATATAGTTACTTTTGGGTATTTATAAACTCCATGCGAATAAATTATATCAAAGTATTTCTATGTTGTAAAATGCGTAGATAAATCCAAATATATAGTCTCCTCAATGAATCATTAAACCGTGACTGGCGATTGGTCACAATTAAATTCTCAGTAGATGTCATGCAACTATAGTGAGGTTTTTCTGCTGTGGAAACCACAAAATATTTTATTTGTACAATTAAGTTTTCTTTTGTGGCGCAACATTCAGAGAATCCAACATTGAAATCTCGCTAGTAGTCAGATAAGCTCCAACACTGAACGCGGTCCTATATGATAAATGTGTACTTGGTGTCCATGTTATGGACAAGTGACTGATGTGTATATGGTGCCCATGGTATGACCAAGTTGATGTGTAGATGTTGCCACGACTATGTACAAGCAACTGTGCAGGATGTGATAATTCTATAGGAGAGAACCTAGAATCAGTCAAACATACTAGCCCTGCATAATTTTATAACCTCCTTGGATGGTTCAGAATTCATAGGTGACTTCACTACCCATACCAGTGACCATGACCAGAACTGTGTTAATAAGAAAACATGTCAGGAAGCGATGCTCGCCAGAGAAGTTTAAGCTCATGTCTTCCAACACTGTATGTTGCGGAGATGTAGAAAAACAACACACCTCCTAGAATTTATCACCACCTTCCCACGAACATGAGACTTCTTTAAGCATTGCACACTGCTGAGAGTTGGTCTTCTGTGTATGAAATAAAGTTCTGGAGAAACCAGAGATTGCACATAGGAAGTAAGAGCTAATCGCTCATAGTTTCTGTGGATCTAAGCAACATCAGCAACATCAGCAACAACAACTGCCGTCTCGTCAATCATGTGTGAATAAGTTAAATATGCGGCTGAATTACAATATGTGAATACCTTTAATTTGTGAATGTGCTTAATATGTGAATGTGCTTAATATGTGAATGTGCTTAACATGTGAATGTGCTTAACATGTGAATGTGCTGAACATGTGAAAGTGCTTAACATGTGAATGTGCTTAACATGTGAATGTGCTTAACATGTGAATGTGCTTAACATGTGAATGTGCTTAATATGTGAAAGTGCTTAATATGTGAAAGTGCTTAATATGTGAATGTACTTAATATGTGAAAGTGCTTAATATGTGAATGTACTTAATGTGAATGTACTTAATATGTGAATGTACTTAATATTTACAATGTACTTAATATTTGAATGTACTTAATATTTGAATGTACTTAATTTTAGAATGTACTTAATATTTGAATGTACTTAGTATTTGAATGTACTTGATATTAGAATGTACTTAATATTTTAATGTACTTAAAATGTGAATGTACTTAATATTAGAGTGTACTTAATATGTGAAGTACTTAATATTTACATGTACTTAATATTAGAATGAGCTTAATATGTGCGCGCACGAGTAATGTTAAATATGATGTTGAATTGATACAGTCATATGTTTTAATCCTTGATATAAGTGTGGTAACAAAAAGCATATCTAATTTAATGAATCTCATGTGCTCCGATATTTAGGCTTATTAAGATGGGGGATTATAAAACCTTCTTTACCTGTAACAGGGTATCTTCAACCTGGGGAATTGCATAATCAATGTTTACCGAAATTAATACGCCTTGGCTTTGACTCTCAAATTGGCTCATCAACTAAGCCAGACTAACTCACATTTTCGTTCTAATTTATAGCTCTCGACGTCGTTCTTAATATTGTAAAACGAACTATATTTCTTCTGTTGTCAGTGACTTTATCTGCTGCCATATTGTTCCCCATTGACATTTATGAAGTCATAAAACAAATGAACAATATTAGATTCTTCGAAGAGAATTCTCTTATTTTGTCTTTTTATTTGTGGGAAAACTATCTCTTTATTTGTATATAATAAAATATATTTTTTTGGGTTCCGGAGGTATTGTTTTTAACAATGCATAGCGACAAAGTCGACTAAGGTAAGATTCTACCTGCCTCATGGTAATAAAATCAAGTGCCGTCTCCTAATCGGAAGTTCATTGCATTCGGTCTCCAATTTCTTCAGTCTCTTAAAAGTCATGGTACACTGACAACCTGCAGCTAATAAATCTGAAAGTCATGGTACACTGACAACCTGCAGCTAATAAATCTGAAAGTCATGGTACACTGACAACCTGCAGCTAATAAATCTGAAAGTCATGGTACACTGACAACCTGCAGCTAATAAATCTGAAAGTCATGGTACACTGACAACCTGCAGCTAATAAATCTGAAAGTCATGGTACACTGACAACCTGCAGCTAATAAATCTGAAAGTCATGGTACACTGACAACCTGCAGCTAACCTATCTCTGACAACCTGCAGCTAACCTATCTCTGACAACCTGCAGCTAACCTATCTCTGACAACCTGCAGCTAACCTATCTCTGACAACCTGCAGCTAACCTATCTCTGACAACCTGCAGCTAACCTATCACTTGATAGTTTCTATCATATCGTTGCTCTTCTTCTTTTAAACATTAACATCATCATCATGAGCATAATCATGCATGTCGTAAGAGGCGACACTGTAGGATATGTGTTGGAGTCGGCTGTCCCATCCCATATGAGATCGAGGTGACACAGAAGTCATGCTGAAATCAGGTGTGTCATGACAAAAGGCGTAGATATCAGCTATGACACAATGCATTTCGCTCTCTGGACTCAATACTGCTAATCTGCAGGAGTTTGAGAACTAACGCAGAAGAAGATGAGTATCATCATTATCACCATCATCATATTTCATCATGAACATCATCCACAATAGGTGGCGTCACCACACTGAAGCATGATTTTAACAGTCGCACATCATCCTGTGTCCCTTACTTTGGTGTTGTACTTGACAGACAGTATTTTGTTCACCTCACGTTATTCCACTTTTCACTGCGTTATCCGTGACAATATTTTACTCGCTTTCCTTGCACATTTAAGTAAAGGCTTTAACCGTGACTCTCTTCAATAGAAGATCTGTTGACTAACTGTCGGCTAGAGGGAAACCCAAAGGGAGAGGGATGGGAGGGGAATGGGAAGAGCAGGAAGAGGAAGAGAAGAAGAGGAAGAAGAAGAAGAGGAGGAAGAGGATGAGAAGAGGATGTAGAAGAAAAGGAGAAAGAGGAAGGGAAGAAGAGGAAGAAGAGGAAGAGGAAGGGAAGAAGAGGAAGAAGAAGAAGAGGAAGAAGAAGGGAAGAAGATGAGGAGGAAGAGAAGAAAAAGAAGAAGAAGAAGAAGAAGAAGAAGAGGAAGATGAAGAGGAAGAAGAGGAAGATGAAGAGGAAGAGAAGAGGAAGAGAAGAGGAGGAGAAGAGGAAGAAGAAGAAGAGAAGAAGAGGAGAAAGAGGAAAAGAGGAAAAGAGGAAAAGAGGAAGAAGAAAAGTAAGAGAAGAGGAAGGGGAAGAAGAGAAGAGGAGGAGGTAGAAGAAGAGGAGAAAGAGGAAGAGAAGAAGAGTAGATAGATGAAGGGAAGAAGAGGAGGAGGAGGAAGAGAAGAAGAAGAGGAAGAGGACGAGAAGAAGAGGAAGAAGAATAAGAGGAAGAGAAGATTGGGAGGAAGAGGAAGAAAAGAGGAGGAAGAGGAAGATAAGAGGAGGAGGAAGAAGAAGAGAAGAATAGGAAGATGAAGAGAAGAGGAGGAAGGAAAGGGAAGGAAGAATAAGAAGAGGAGGAGGAGGAAGAGGAAGAGAGGAAGAGGAAGAGAGGAAGAGGAAGAAGCAGAGAAAGAAAGGAGGAGGAAGAAGAAGAAGAGAAGAAGAGGAAGAAGAAGAGGAAGAAGAAGAGAAGAAGAGGAAGAAGAAGAGAAGAGGAGGAAGAGGAAAAGAGGAGGAAGAAGAAGTAGAGTAGGAGGAAGAAGAGGAGGAGGAAGAGGAAGAGAAGAGGAGGAAGAGAAGAGGAGGAAGAAGAAGGGAAATAAGAAGAGGAGGAGGAGGAAGAAGAAGAAGGGGAAGAGGAACTAAAATAAATCCATTTAATATAACACGTACAACTCTATTCGTACATGTTTTGATACTGCTTCAGTGCACTATTCTAGCTAGCGATATCAAACATGGTAAATGCGTAAAAGCACGCAGTGTGAAAACTCTATAAAATTATAAAGGAAATTTAATGTGGCAAGTGTTCCTGTACGTAATAATGATAAATAAAAATTAACAAAAATGAAATATGTTGTAAGCACGTCATTCTAAAAAGAAAATTATTATTTAATTTTTTATTTTATGTTATTTTGCTTTTTTCGGGCTCTTTTCTAGTAGTTTGGTATTTTAGGAGATTGTAAATCTAACAACTTGGTTACCATGGCTCCGAAAAAGACAACCATACAATGCAACTGTTAGGTATTTATAGGCAAGAGATAAATGTTGTGTTTAAGTTGCACATTCGCATGTTAAAGACAATGTACATAAACAAACCAGTCTCCTACCCATTATCAGTATTATCCTTACACTATTACACATAAAAGCTGAATACATTTGAAAATAAATGTCTTAGAAGACTTACATATTGGTTGGGAAGAATTCAAGTCAAACAAGCAAGGAAGAGAAGACGCCAAACAGCAATATGTTTCTACAACAATAAGAAGAAAACAATGGATTTATATCGGACATGTACTTAGAATGAATGAAAACAGACTGCCACTACAAGCATTAAAACGGGTACTAGATGTAAAAAGAAAAATAGGAAGACCAAGAGAGAGAGAGAGAGAGAGAGAGAGAGAGAGAGAGAGAGAGAGAGAGAGACTCTTCGCAGAACAACCATCAAAGAGGGTATGACTATGGGTCTCAGCAACATACAGGAATTACACACAGTAACATCGCTCAAACTGGAGAGCTCTGGTTTCTGCCCTATGTACTGTGTTCGGTACTGAAGGAACATAGTAAGTAAAGTAAAGTAACCCATAACATTTACTAATGCCGTAGGGGTGTGAAATGTTAGCGATCTCACATTTCACAGGCTCTGCAAATGAGGGCGGTAGTCATCTCCTCTCCCTCACAGTCTCTACTTCCCGGATTAATCCGGTACCCATTTAAGACTGGTTCGACTTAGGAGCCGTTGCGTTCTGAAAAAACATTTCCGCCTCAATTGGGGAATGAACCCAGGACCAATAAAACGCGAAACCAGTGCGCTAACCACTGCGCTACGCGGCTCCCAAAGGAACATAGATTACATCAACAGAACATACATAATTAATAAAAAAAAACACGCCTCTCATAGTCTAACGATGTGTCAATTGTTTTCTATGTGTCATGAATCGTGTTAGTATTTATTTTATTTTGAATGTTATTATTCTTGTTCTCCAAGTAAGTAAATCTTATGAAAACAACACAAGGAAACAATAGATAACACAAGGAAACAATAGATAACACAAGGAAACAATAGATAACACAAGGAAACAATAGATAACACAAAGCTATAGATCCATGTCTAAACTGACGGATCTGAGAAAATATACAACTTATTTAAAGTTATTGGGGGGTGGGGGGGGGGTTATTGGGAGAATGGGGCATATTAATAATTGTCCTGGAAGGAGGGTTAAGCTTGAAAAGAAAAGGTTGAGAATCACTGGCAAACAGGATATGCCTACACACACATACACCACGTACGCAGGCTTGCACACGCAAGCACACATACACGAAATTAGTGTTTACATTAGTCTGATTGATAGTACACATGTACTGTTAACCAAACCCACATCCTTGACAATATTACTGACACAATGAATCTTTGACATTACCCCTGAGTCACATCACACAAGAAGTCAACATCATGAAGAGATATTTATTACTAAAAGATATCACAAAACTCATCGAGCCGGATGTCATGAACGGTAAACTCGATTTACCTTCCGGTTCTACTGATGCGATAAAATACGTCACATTGATTTATTCTCCAGTGACGACGTGGATATTATGGGATAATGCTAATATCGGTTGTTAGAAGGACTCCTTCATTGGTTATTCTGAAAATATCGGATTTGATCATCGTCCTTCATAAATGTCAGATTTTGTCTTGACGAATTACTTCCAGAGTTGTGCACCCTTTTTCTGGTATACTCTGCATTTGATAAAGGTCGCTTTGATGAAACGTCGATCATGTGTGTTGTTTGCAAAGAAGGGAGAGAGGTTATGAAGCGTTTACTCACTTTCGATTATTGTGTGTTAGTCATCATTGAGGACGTTAATGGTGAGATGCTGTCTATGTTTCTTGTTTACAAAGAAGGAAGAGAGGTACTCAGGCATTTACTGACTTTCGGTTATTTCGCGTAAGTCAGAATTGAAAGCCCGTGTGTTGACGGGGCCGGAAAGGGGAGCAAAGAATAGCAACCCTAGTTTACCTTCCACGCATGTTGTAAAAGGCGACTAAGAGATTATGGGATGGAGTTGGCTGTCCCATCCCATATAGGGTCAGTGACCCACAGCCATGCTGAAGTAGGATGTGTCAGGCAGAAAGGAGCAGATATCGCATCAATGCTGTAAACCATGACAACGCATTCCGTTCTCCGGACTACATCCTGCTAATCTGCAGGAGTTTGAAAACGAAAGCAGAAGAAAAAGAATTGGGGACATTAGTGGAAACACAATTTTATTATGACAATCGTTCAGTAAAATACGAACACGTTCTCAAACTCCAGCGGATTAGCAGGATGCATGATGTATTTCGGAGAACGGAATGCGTGGTGTCAAGGTTTACAGCTTAGCTGTGACATCTGCATATTTCGTCCTGATGCATCCAATTTCAGAATTTTACAAGGTTTCCGAGTCACACAAGACGTCAACACGATGAAGAGATATTTAATAATAAAATAAATCAAATAACTCATCAAGCCGGATGCCATGGGCCGTAAACTCGACCATATATATGATAGGACAGCCAACGCCACCCCAAAACCCCCTTAGCTCCTACGACATATTTGACAGGTAACAGTTTCGCTTGTGTATTCCCCATTCTGACCTAATCAACACACGGGCGTTAATAGCGATCAGTAACAGAGAACTAGAACGAGTTACCAGTTTCGAATAACGTGGTTCTCTTGTAAGCAGCAACGAAGATGTCTATGAAGAATTCAGCAGCAGGTTGGTGAAGGTTGGTGGTAGTTGACGGAGGTTGATGGAGATTGGAGAATGTTGGTGGTAGTTGACGGAGGTTGATGGAGATTGGTGAAGGTTGGTGGTAGTTGACGGAGGTTGATGGAGATTGGAGAATGTTGGTGGTAGTTGACGGAGGTTGATGGAGATTGGTGAAGGTTGGTGGTAGTTGACGGAGGTTGATGGAGATTGGTGAAGGTTGGTGGTAGTTGACGGAGGTTGATGGAGATTGGTTAAGGTTGGTGGTAGTTGACGGAGGTTGATGGAGATTGGTGAAGGTTGGTGGTAGTTGATGGAGATTGGTGAAGGTTGGTGGTAGTTGACGGAGGTTGATGGAGATTGGTGAAGGTTGGTGGTAGTTGACGGAGGTTGATGGAGATTGGTTAAGGTTGGTGGTAGTTGACGGAGGTTGATGGAGATTGGTGAAGGTTGGTGGTAGTTGATGGAGATTGGTGAAGGTTGGTGGTAGTTGACGGAGGTTGATGGAGATTGGTGAAGGTTGGTGGTAGTTGACGGAGGTTGATGGAGATTGGTGAAGATTGGCGGTAGTTGACGGAGGTTGATGGAGATTGGTGAAGATTGGCGGTAGTTGACGGAGGTTGATGGAGATTGGTGAAGATTGGCGGTAGTTGACGGAGGTTGATGGAGATTGGTGAAGATTGGCGGTAGTTGACGGAGGTTGATGGAGATTGGTGAAGATTGGCGGTAGTTGACGGAGGTTGATGGAGATTGGTGAAGATTGGCGGTAGTTGACGGAGGTTGATGGAGATTGGTGAAGATTTGCGGTAGTTGACGGAGGTTGATGGAGATTGGTGAAGGTTGGTGGTAGTTGACGGGGGTTGATGGAGATTGGTTAAGGTTGGTGGTAGTTGACGGAGGTTGATGGAGATTGGTGAAGGTTGGTGGTAGTTGATGGAGATTGGTGAAGGTTGGTGGTAGTTGACGGAGGTTGATGGAGATTGGTGAAGGTTGGTGGTAGTTGACGGAGGTTGATGGAGATTGGTGAAGATTGGCGGTAGTTGACGGAGGTTGATGGAGATTGGTGAAGATTGGCGGTAGTTGACGGAGGTTGATGGAGATTGGTGAAGATTGGCGGTAGTTGACGGAGGTTGATGGAGATTGGTGAAGATTGGCGGTAGTTGACGGAGGTTGATGGAGATTGGTGAAGATTGGCGGTAGTTGACGGAGGTTGATGGAGATTGGTGAAGATTGGCGGTAGTTGACGGAGGTTGATGGAGATTGGTGAAGATTTGCGGTAGTTGACGGAGGTTGATGGAGATTGGTGAAGGTTGGTGGTAGTTGACGGGGGTTGATGGACATTGGTGAAGGTTGGCGGTAGTTGACGGAGGTTGATGGAGATTGGTGAAGGTTGGCGGTAGTTGACGGAGGGTGATGGAGATTGGTAAAGTTGGCGGTAGTTGACGGAGGTTGATGGAGATTGATGAAGAATGGCGGTAGTTGACGGATATTGATGGAGATTGGTGAAGGTTGACGGAGGTTGATGGAGATTGGTGAAGGTTGGTCGTAGTTGACGGAGGTTGATGGAGATTGGTGAAGGTTGTCGGTAGTTGACGGAGGTTGATGGAGATTGGTGAATATTGGCGGTAGTTGATGGAGATTGGTAAAGTTGGCGGTAGTTGACGGAGGTTGATGGAGATTGATGAAGATTGGCGGTAGTTGACGGATGTTGATGGAGATTGGTGAAGGTTGGCGGTAGTTGACGGAGGTTGATGCAGATTGGTGGAGGTTGGCGGTATTTGACGGGGGTTGATGGAGAATGATGAAGGATGGCGGTAGTTGACGGAGATTGGTGAAGATTGGCGGTAGTTGACGGAGGTTGATGGGGATTGGTGGAGGTTGGCGGTAGTTGACGGAGGTTGATGGAGATTGGTGGAGGTTAGCAGAGGTTGTCTAGTGCATAAAATAAAGTGATAGAAACGAAAAATATATAACTTGGCTGCAAAACATAAAACTAACTTTCCTTATAGCCTGCATATTCCCAGTTGCAGTATACGGATGCGAATCTCGGACAATCAAGAATAAGGTAAGAAACAACACTTCAGCATTTTAAACAAATATTAAACGTATTATAAAAGAATCTTTAGAATACCATCGACCAAACAATATAACCAGTAGATATCTGAGAGAATTGAAAACAGAAGAAAACTAACTAAACAACAACGTTATCTCTTAGAAAACTACAATATATTTTGGTCATCTCAAACAACATGACATCGTAGAACAGATCATAAGGGAGGGGTTGTCCACCTAGAATATGCATCTCCGTTCTCTGGACTACATCCTGATGGGCATCTAGTATAAATATTGTCCTGCTACAACAAGAGATAACTAGTGGGAGTATGAGAACGAATGCACAAAACAATATAATCAATTAGCCTTTAACTATAGTTTAGAGGTCTCTTAATATAATCAATCAGCCTTTAACTATAGTTTAGAGGTCTCTTAATATGATCAATCATCTTTTAACTATAGTTTGGAGGTCTCTTCTTAATATAATAAATCAGCCTTTAATTATAGTTTGGAGGTTTCTTAATATGATCAATCAGCCTTTAACTATAGTTTGGAGGTCTACTAATATAATAAATCAGCCTTTAATTATAGTTTGGAGGTTTCTTAATATGATCAATCAGCCTTTAACTATAGTTTGGAGGTCTACTAATATAATAAATCAGCCTTTAATTATAGTTTGGAGATCTCCTAATATGGTCAATCAACTTTTAATTTTAGTTTGGAGATCTCCTAATATGGTCAATGAACTTTTAATTTTAGTTTGGAGGTCTCCTAATATGGTCAATCAATCTAAGCTGTTTCTAATTGTTTAATATATTAAACACGATTCTGTATTGTCTGATTTTGTGATTATACGTGTTCTGATTATACGTGTTCTGATTATACGTGTTCTGATTAACAAAATGAACTTCAGAGAACGTAATGCGTTGTTTTATTGTTTACAGCTTAAATGGGATATCTGCGTAATCTGCACGGATAATTCGACTTTCTCATTGGGAGAATCATAAATTACGTCAACAATTAAGGGGAAGAGGGGATCTGAAAAAGTTTATTTATTGAAAAGGGTAAGGAGGGGGTAGACAAAAGTTGACGTCAACAATATTGATTTATACACTAATCTAGACCCCTTCCGAGTAGAAGTCTTCAATAGACAAAACAAAGCGAAGGCTGAAGTCTCCGTGTATAAAAGAAAGTTCCTAGAAACCAACCTACTACACACATAATTTAGAAGCAAGTTGCTCGCAATTCCTGGGGATAATAACAACAGCAACAATAACAATGCACATTAAATTATTTCGTCATGAGTAATCAATTTAATTTGAGTTTGTCATTTATCAGTTTGTGGATAATCAATTTGATTTGAGTTTATCATTGATCAGTTTGTGTGTAATCAGATTGATTGAGTGTATCTTTAGTAAGTGTGTGTAATCAATTTGATTTGAGTTTATCATTGGTCAGTTTGTGTGTAATCAGATTGATTTGAGTTTGTCATTGCTCTGTTTGTGTGCAATTTGTTTCGTCCGCAAATGAAAAAGCGTGTTTCTATCATAGATCAACCTGTTATGACCAGTTTTAAGGTCCCGATTATGGGAAGAGAACTGTGCATCATGACACTGGGGACATTAACAAAAATTGTTAAGCTCTTTTCAGTCCATCAATCGGTCAAGAGTATATCAGGGGTGATCATTGCTTTGGGCTAACGCAGGTTTAGTCAAGCTGTGACAGAGGCTACACCACGACATGTCATCTACTAGAAGCTTACTCTTTTGCTTGATGTTCAGCCTGATTCAACCTTCAAGCTTTCCATATGTTTCCACTGCACGATAAATATATACGTGTGCAAAAGAGACAGTCTTTTTATATTCATCGCGTAATGATGTGTTTATTGGCCACATTGTCTTCTACAAGTCATGTGTTATGTTTTGTTCTCGATAAAGATCGTCTGGTCGAAACGTCATATTTTTATGTTTCACTGTGACCTTCCATTTATGTGTAAAAATGTATTCTGTGATTCATTTTTCACTTTTAGGACCATACTTTTCTTACATTATTTCTTGTTATAGTTTCAGCGGGTAACTATTTTTGTTCCTGAAGTGCAATTGCACCAGGGTTTGTCGAATTCACTCGTAGCTGCCATTATGTTTGTTGTTCGAAAAAAAAACAACCTTACATTAATTTTGAAATAATTCAAGAGATTGATTCAAAAAATAAAGTCTGCAAAAAAAAAAAAATGCTCGCAATTTTACTGAAAAAACTATTTTATGGTTAAGTGGAGTTTAATGTAAAAATTGTTCATGCATAAAGACTGAGTTGTTGAAATTTTAATGGCAAAACTTGCTGGCAGAAACCTGCAACTATAATTTATCAATATAGTAATAAATAATAAAACCTAATATTTGAAAATAATTGTTGGTCGTGGATCTTCTTGGAATAGAGTAATAACTCGTTCGCTTTGTGCAGAGAGTCGAATTTCGAATATGGCCCGTGAAGTATTGTCTATAAAGTGAATTTTTTCCAATTATCCCTATGTATTATCGATCTAAGCTACGGAGTTACGTGCTATTAGTGATATAGATAATCTGAGTACAATGAAATCAATCCTCAACGTCTTAACGTTTCAATAATAACTAAAGTACGAGTAGTTATTGTATTGGACATTGTTAATCAAATATTGTTTTTGAATGTGTAGGCACTGACATTGTTAATCAACTATTGTTTTTGAATGTGTAGGCACTGACATTGTTAATCAACTATTGTTGATGAATGTGTAGGCACTAACTAATACATTGTTAATGAAGTATTTATGAATGTGTAGGCACTAGTACATTGTTAATGAAGTATTTATGAATGTGTAGGCACTAGTACATTGTTAATGAAGTATTTATGAATGTGTAGGCACTAGTACATTGTTAATGAAGTATTTATGAATGTGTAGGCACTAGTACATTGTTAATGAAGTATTTATGAATGTGTAGGCACTAGTACATTGTTAATGAAGTATTTATGAATGTGTAGGCACTAGTACATTGTTAATGAAGTATTTATGAATGTGTAGGCACTAGTACATTGTTAATGAAGTATTTATGAATGTGTAGTATGTATATTATATATATATATATATATATATATATATATATATATATATATATATATATATATATATATATATATATATATATATATATATATATATATATATATATATATATATATACATATATATATATATATATATACATATATATATATATATATACATATATATATATATATATACATATATATATATATATATACATATATATATATATATATATATATATATATATATATATATATATATATATATATATATATATATAAATAGCCGTTGGTCCTACATTGGGCATGTCCTACGCTCAGACATCAACAGAATACACCACCAATCTCTTGAATGGATACCTACAGGAAACACCGGAAATACACTTGAAGAGAGAAAGGGTTCAGTACCTGATGGGCTCAGGCGCTATTGGGACAAGGACGCTCAGCTCGAGAACGCCTTGCTCTCAAACGAGTGGTGTGAGACTCGAACTTGGACAAGGGGTACACGATGTCGGTGAATGACACCTCGGCTAAGAGGGCGAAAGAGCCAGGGTCCAACTCCTCTGTTGAGTTCTTCCCCTTAAGGAACCAGGCTCACGGATGAGAAACGGTTCAGTACCCAATGGGCACAGGCACAGCACGTCCAATTACACGAGGCGAGTTCATAGACAGTGGAACACCTCGTCTGAGTCAGACTAAGAGCAAGAAAATAGTCTGGGCGAAGAGTCTCCACTACGCGTGCCTGGAGACAGATATAGAGGCTGTCACAGGCTAAGGGTAGCCCACCCGAATTGTCAAGGCATGCCGAAATCGGATGTGCTAGGCCTACAGGGCGCATAACGGTGGCACAACGTAATCACGCTCCCGGCGGAAATCGCACGGATATCCGTGATGGTTACAATGGAGCGAACGAAAAACAAACAAAACCTACAGGAAAAGGAGTCATGGTAGACCAAAAGAAACACCCAGAAGAACAATACTTAAAGAAATTAAAATAATCAATATCCATACTATTCAAGAACTGCACAGAATAGCTTTGAACAGACAGAATTGGAGAGATCTGACCTCTGCCCTATGCGCTAACTTCAGCTTTAAAGAAAAATGAATGAATGAATATATTAATAGTAATAATAATAATAATAATAATAATAATAATAATAATAATAATAATAATAATAATAATAATAAGGAGCCCGTTTAGTATGTTCGCTATGGATTCATAAACTACTTGACGGATACTGATGAAATTTGGCACGGTTACTGATGAGGTCCTGGGAATAGTGCTATCGAGCGTGAAAAATCTTATAGGTTGATGATCACTGTTCTGTAGTCCGGCAAAGCTGACCATTAATATCTTTGGTTAACATTTTACCTCTGACCATTGTACAAATAAAAAAAAAAATGGTAGAGCGTAGCCTTAATATTGCTGCATTTTTAATTCATTCGATGTTTAAACTGTTTTGAAAGGTTCGCTATTCTTTCCCTTTGCCTTTTTTCTATATATATATATATAATATTATATTACACGTTTAATATCCCATATAAAATAGGTAAACATGGACAGAAATTATTGTTGACAGTGATGAAATGGCATAAGCTTGTGTGGTTTAGATATGTAACTAGATACCCAAGCCCGTAGATAAGGGGGGTGGTTAGTGGGCTGGAAAGAAGGGATTAATACATGGATTTTATTTTTTCTTCTTCTAAAAATTCGAAACACATTATACAATTAGATCATACTTTCTCTGCTAAAATTATTTGATATGGGGATAATTATGGGGGGGGGGGAGAAGGGGAGAAGTGTATTAAGCAGGTGGTGGGGCTGAATTCTTGACAGTTGTTGGCGGGGGGGGGGCGGAGGTGGAGTTGTTAGGGGGGGGAAGTGAAAATCGAAAAAAATGTTTATCTAATATAAGAACGGCCTTTATTATTATTTACCCGCTAAATCTCAATTTCAACCCACCCACCGAATCGGTAATCAGAAATATTTTGTGTGTGGTGGCCTATATATTTATTGCGACATGATAGGAACACCTATTACATCAATGTGTTCTTTTTTTTTTTTATCTCAAACAATTGCGAGAAAAAAATTATTATTTCTTTGTACAAATTTATTTTTTGGGGATGGAGGGTGGGGGAGGGGGGGGGAAGGGGTGATTTGTTAAAAAAATCCTTATTTCATATTTAGATGCATCCAATTGTAAGCAGCAGCAGCAGCAGTGTGTGTAGTACTTTGACAAGATGCCTCTAACTGTCAGCAGTGTTTTCAACACTTTGAGAAAATGACCCTTGGGAATAATAGAAAGCTTTCAATAAAACAAAGAAGGTAGATATAGGGGAGGGTTCAAACAGACCCCGTGTGGAAAGCTGAAGTCTACTGGATTTGAAAGAAGCTATGATACACCACCCCACTACAAATAGGCAGTAAGAGCACATTGTTCATAATTAGTGAGGATCTAAAGACACAATAAAAACGCACCCCCCCAAAAAAAAAAAAATAATAAACGAACAGCCGTATCTCCATATTAGACATTCTTCAGGGGAAATTACTATGAAACAAGCAAAAGAATATATGCTAGCAAGCAAGATAGATACTCAGATTCATTATTTTATGACATATAATTCTAGAGATGACAAAGAAGGCATGGTTAACAAAGAAACAGTAGAAAACATCCTGCAATCTCGTACTATTTTTGAGAGACTCAGTGTCAACCTTGTAATAGAAACGGTGTAGAATGACGAAAGTTGCATAACATAACCGAAATATTTGTAACATAAATCGATAAGGTTACATCCTTACGGTATCAACGGAAACAGGTTGAAGTGTTACCAATAGTCATCACGACATTCTAACAACGAGACACACGGACAGACGATGTTTCCACTAATAAGTCTTCGTTGTTTTGTTAAAAGCCAACACGCCCTGATATAAACAAAATATACGCTGGTCGTAGCTTGGAGACAGTGAGTTGCGAGAAGCACTTTAAATTCGTAATAGGGTGATTACACGCATTTTTACCTATACATGACCCATCGCTATGCTGAAGTCGGATGTGCCAAAGTGAAAACCACATATGATACTCACTTCGTTTGTGTGGGTCTTATGATATTTGATATTTTTGGAGAGAAATCTGTTAAAAGGGGGGGGGGGAGGGGGGAAGGGTTAATTTTCCCTTATTTATGTGTACTTTGTACAAAATGACATACTGTACTGTGTTTAGAAAAATGGGTGGTGGAGGTGGATTGGGGCGGGGGGCTTTAAGCTGTCAAAATCACATCCTCTCTTTTATATCGACTTAAACATGTAGATGTTCAACCTGGTGTGTGGATGTTCAACCTGGTGTGTGGATGTTCAACCTGGTGTGTGGATGTTCAACCTGGTACGTGTGTGTTGAGCCTGATATGTGGATGGTAAACATGCATCCCACCAAAGGCGGATGTGTCGAGCCATTGGCGCAAATAAAACGGCGACACGACGCATTTCGATTCTATGGACTACATTATGTTGGAAATGTAGTAGGACCATTGCCCTGTTACAAGAAAGATCCAGCGGGATCTTAAGAATGAACGCTGACGTAGAAACCACCTGCATATGTGGATATTCAACCTGGTTATGTGGATATTCAACCTGGTTATGTGGATGTTCAACCTGGTTATGTGGATGTTCAACCTGGTTATGTGGATGTTCAACCTGGTTATGTGGATGTTCAACCTGGTTATGTGGATGTTCAACCTGGTTATGTGGATGTTCAATCTGGTTATGTGGATGTTCAACCTGGTTATGTGGATGTTCAACCTGGTTATGTGGATGTTCAACCTGGTATGTGGATGTTCAACCTGGTATGTGGATGTTCAACCTGGTATGTGGATGTTCAACCTGCACGTGAAATATTAAATTGAAGGGAAATAATAGTCATACACAGAGCCAGACGATGTCTCGACTAATATGTTCTTTTTTATTGTTGTTCTGTTAAAAGCCAACACGCCCTAATATAGCCAAAATATACTTTGATCTTAGGTTGAATGCAGCGATCTTTCGCAAGTGGAGGCTTTAATCCTGTAATTAACAAGCAAAACAAACAGGTCTTCACCAGGACGCAAAAAACACACAAACAACGATGATCGCAGTCCGACTCCTGTTTTCGTTCTTGTTTCCCCATTAGTGCATACCTACGTATTTTGTGGTTAATTTATCAAAATATTATATCAATAAATTATAATTAATTTAAATATTCATTTGTTAATGTTTAGGGGTTAGGGTTAGTTTAGTTGTTTTAGATAACTAACCCTAACCTAACTCTAAATATAATTATGTTTATAAATTAATAAATGATAAAAATCAACTAATAAACATAGGCAAAGGAAATAACAACACGGGTAGGGACTAACTGACCCAACGGGGGTTGCACTGCGATCATAGTAGCCAACAATGAAACTATATGAGAACACGCATATATTATTGCCAAAGATAAATATGCCATGTTGGATTCTAGAGAACTATCCGTATATTAGCACTTCTTCCATCTCTATATAGACGTCAATGAATATTGTGAAATCCTACTATCACAATCTCGTAACATATTTCACCAGGATTGAATCAAAATCAAATCTGATAATAACGTGGACAATGTTGCCATAGTCTCCCGTACTCAGACATTTAATCCCAGATGTCAACATATTCCGCTCTCATTTTGCATATCAAAATGTGCTTTCTCGATGGAACAGATCATTTCTGAGGCATTTTGTCTCCCATCAATTTGCAAGCAAATATGTTGCAAACATTTCAAATCTCGTGAGTTTTCTTGTCTCTGTGTTGATGGGCCTGAAAGGGGAACAGAAAATAATACTATTTACCATCTTATATGCATCTCGTAAGAGGCGACTAAGGAGATTATGGGGTGAAGTTGGCTGTCCCATTACATATCGGTTTAAAATGACTCAGAAGCTATGCTGAAATATGATGTGTCAGTCCAAAAGGCGCAGATATTGTGTCAGTCCAAGCTGTAAAACATGACACAAGGTATTCAATTCTCCGAACTACATCGTGCCAATCTGCAGGACATTTGGGAATGAACGCAGAAGAAGAAACCCCGCCTTTTCTATATCATAATTTCATATTTTCTCTATCATAATTTCATATTTAATAATTTATTTAAGATAAGTAATTTTGTATATACGTCTTTCTCTCTCTCTTTCTCTCTGTCACATCTTATTTCACATACTGTTATCTTCATCTCCCACACATTTTCAGTATTGTGATCTTCCACTCCCACACATTTAACATGTTATCTTGTCAAGACATCTCATATCATATTGTGATATTCCTCTAAACATCTCATTTCACATATTGTGATGTTCTTGTCCCACACATTTCACATATTGTGATGTTCTTCTCCCACACATTTCACATATTGTGATCTTCTTCTCCCACACATTTCACATATTGTGATCTTCTTCTCCCACACATTTCACATATTGTGATCTTCGTCTCCCACACATTTCACATATTGTGATCTTCGTCTCCCACACATTTCACATATTGTGATCTTCCTTTTCCACAAATTTCACATATTGTGATCTTCCTTTTCCACAAATTTCACATATTGTGATCTTCCTCTTGCACACATTTCACATATTGTGATCTTCTTCTCCCACAAATTTCACATATTGTGATCTTATTCTCCCACACATTCCACATCTTGTGATCTTCTTCCACACATTTCACATCTTGTGATCTTCTTCCACACATTTCACATCTTGTGATCTTCCATTCACCACATCTCATTTCACACAATGAGTTTTCTCACTTATTTCATACACTTTTATCAAAAATTTCTGGTACGTTCTCATATACACTTCTAATTTTCAAATATTGTCTGAATGTTATAACGAAAAAAAGTGTTCCGGAAGGTTAATATTAACATAACAATCATCACAAGAAGACGGAGTAAATGTTAGAACAAGTTAATATTAACATAACAATCATCACAAGAAGACGGAGTAAATGTTAGAACAAGTTAATATTAACATAACAATCATCACAAGAAGAGTAAATGTTAGAACAAGTTAATATTAACATAACAAGCATCACAAGAAGACGGAGTAAATGTTAGAACAAGTGAAAGACAAGGATAGACAGAATGAAAAGTAGATATATCTGATAGACAGAGACAGAAAAAAACAAACCAACCGCATACAATGTAACAAAAGCTCACATGCATAAAAGAGCAATCCATATTGTGAACGCTTTCAAACATTCTTCCTGCACGCGAGAGAGTTCGTTTCAACATAATTACAAACATTCAGTAGCCATCATTAAGATAACAGCGATGGATCAAATGTGAATCCTATGTGCACGGTATTCGTTCAAACTAGAAACTGTTATTGCCAGAATGAAACGTCTGATTCCGCTCTTTGCCAGATAATCGATCCATCTCTGTGCCAAAATAAGAAGTATGTACCATATTTCAAGTAGTGAGATAAACAATGGGAAAAATGTGTCCAAAGCAATCGGCGATGAGGCTATTCACTTTTGTGTGTATAGTAGAAAATTTAATTTTTACACAATATAAGCAAATACTTTTGTGAAATATATAAATAAATTACACTTTGAAAATACCGTCTGTAAATAAATTCAAAATCATTAAAATAAATCATTAACTGCATTATAAAAGGAAACCGTTTTTATGTTGACGAATAAATGCCACTCATTTGTAATAAAATTTGGCTTTTTATATTTCGGCAGAAAAATGACAATAGAAGCAGCAAAACAAAAGTCTATTCGAGATACTGTGGCTCTTGTATATTAATAAACATATGTTAAACCATACATAAAGTCATAACCCGGCAGAATCATAGGGGTACACATTGGATGCTTCATTACACAGAGTTCTCCAGCCATTGTTATGTCCAGCGATGCAAAATGAGTGTGGACATCTATGTTTTGTCTATCTATACGCTGTATCGCTTGTTTGCCTTGCGGCGTCAGGGGTAGTAGAGTTCTCTGGAGATGGCCTTCCTGTGTGCTGTTTGTAAGCTTGTTCCGGTGGTTTCTTTGATTTCTGTGATTTATCTTTTACATGGTCTGCCTATTACTTTATAGCCGTTATGTCTATGTGTCATGGCTATCTGTAGCATGCTGTCTGTTGGTAGTCTGAAAGTGTCTGAAAACCACTTGATCTTTTGTCTTGTTCAGTCTTTGGTGTTGTTTAACCTGGAATACCTTCAAATACCTCGGATCCAGTATATGCAGCGATGGTAAATACAAACCAGAACTAAAAATAAGGCTGGAGAGGGCTTGAGCGTCATTGTCAAGGCCAACTGTGATTTGGAAAAGCAACATCAGTGTTGGAGTGAAAATCAACCTGTATAAATCGCTGGTGCTTTCTGTTGTGTTGTATGGTTGTGAGAGTTGGACACTCACTGCGGACATGGAGAGAAGATTACATGCTTTCTAGTACAAATTCTACAGAACAATTCTACTTATTTCCTATAGGGAACATAAGACCAATGTGTACGTAAGAAATAAAGTAGAGATGTGTGCATGTGTTCAGAAGCCATTGCTTTCAATAGTGAAACGACGAAAACTAGCATAGTGTTCATGTTTACATATTTGTTTTTGAAAATAGGAGACATCTGCCCCAAGATCTGGTATGCTATGTTGCATCTATGTTGGATTTCTTTGGTATTTTTCCTATTTGATGATATGATGTTTACAAGATAAGTAAATTCTTTCACGTGTTTATGTTGTTGATCATCGATTGGAATAGCGGTGTTTCTTTCTGTGTTTGCGATTGATATTACCCCAGCTTTTTCTGTATTCATCTTCATGTTAAAGTCCCCACATGTTGTGTGGAGTCTATTTATATGTTGTTGTCTAGTTGTTTTTCTGATATTGTTATTATTGCTTGATTGTCTGCGAAAAGAAGTTCACTCAAGTGATTGTTTAGGTTGTCTTCTTCATTGGTGTTGGCAATTTTACATATATAATCGATATATGTGATGAATAACAAGTGAGATAAACACATCCTTGTCGCACTCCAGAGTGTATGTGGAATTTATCTTAAACTCGGCCAACACTTGTTCTAACTGTACATTGACTGCTTGTGCAAATACTTCTACACAAGTTGATTATATGTTGTGAAACCCAATATTTTGATAGTATTGTTCAAAGTTGTTGTCTGTCTACTTTGGTAACAAATGGTAAAACATGGTAACAAATGGTAAAACATGGTAACAAATGGTAAAACATGGTAACAAATGGTAAAACATGGTAAATGGTAAAACATGGTAACAAATGGCAAAGAAAGGAATATAGAAATCTCGTAGAACAACCACCAAATAGGGCATGACTGAATTTCAACGCAACATGTAAGAACTACACAAAGGCAGAATCACTTCGATCTAAGAGATTATTAGTATGTCATGTGAAGTGTGAGTATTTAGTGCAGATCTGCGTGAAGCCAGTGCACAGCGACTGTATGGACAAGATTGACTTCACTGTACTCGATTTCCCATATGTCCTCCGTCACTCTCAAAGAAGCGGCACGCTGCCTGCCGAGAGTACCACTCATAGCACGTAACTCCGTAGCTTCAAGTGATAATCCACAGGGATCTCCAAAAAAAAAAAAATTCACCTTATAAATAAAGCTTATTAGCCATTTACGAAGTCATAATCAAGGACATTAATCTAACTGAATTTTCAAAAGTGGATGTAACTAACTGTCAACATCAATTGTGATGGACGAACACACATAAAATATACTGTTTCTATCAATAATGAAAAAAAAAATAAACAAATGTGATACTAAGTGCCAATCATAACCATTGTTTATACAAGGTGGCTTGCCATAAATCTGTACCCTGATCATGAAAAAGTAGAAGGAGAACGTTGAAATTTGGCACATATATAGCTCATTCAATTTGTAATGGAGGTGCTAAGTAAACATTTCCCCACCGGAACTGATTTTTCGGATATAGTGCATTGTGCAACACACCATATTGACCGGATCTGCTTGCACATTGATTCTGGAATGATTTTTCCCTTGAATATAATTTGTGTCGCTGTTTGTCGCCATTTTTATGAGGATCAGTTAATTCCTAGCAGTGGGTAAACGTGTGACGGGTACATATCTCCCCCTCCCCCAAACAATATTTTACCAATGCCAGACTTTGACACTGACATCTTCTCACATTATAACGCTTTCAGCACATGACATGAAATTCTTGAAATCGAGTGTCAGAGTTACGAGATTAGATAGGTTACGAAATGAGGACAGCAGAAATAGAATGGACATCGTATCATGTATTGACTAAATCAAGTGACAGTAAATCCAATGGTTTGGAATGGTGTAAAATAATGAAATACGACAAACTCCTTGTACACAGCCAGAAAACACCGACAACAACACGATCCAATTACAGAGCCAAAGTAAGATACATAAAAAAAAAAGAAATGGATAGATAATATCACAGACATTTTGAATAATATTTATAGACATATAGTAGAACTGAGAATATACAGTACTATTCGTCTTCTTTTTCTACAACGTACATTCTCAAACTCCTGTTGGATTTCTTTTGTAACAGGACCATGATCCATTCTAGATTTCCAGCAGGATGTGGTCCAGACAATGAAAATGCGTTGTGTCGCCATTTTATTTGCGCTAATGGACCGACACATCCGTATTCGGAAAGATACAATACTATGAGACACCACGGTACTAGGAGACACCGTACAGTACTAGGTGAAATCTTACAGTACTAGGAGATACCGTACACTACTAGGAGAAACCTTACTGTACTTTGAAACACCTTACAGTACTAAGAGACACCTTATAGTAAAAGGTGAGATGTTACAGTACTAGGATACACCTTCAGTACTAGGAGACACCTTACAGTACTAGTAGACACCTTACAGTACTAGTAGACACCTTACAGTACTAGTAGACACCTTACAGTACTAGGTGAGACCTTACAGTACTAGGTGAGACCTTACAGTACTAGGAGACATCTTGCAGTATTAGGTGAGATCTTGCAGTAATAGGCGATACATTGCAGTACTAGGAGACGCATTACAACACTAGGTGACATCATACAGTACTAGGAGACATCATACAGTACTAGGAGACATCATACAGTACTAGGAGACACCATACAGTACTAGGAGACACCATACAGTACTAGGAGACATCATACAGTACTAGGAGACATCATACAGTACTAGGAGACGCCATACAGTACTAGGTGAGACCTTACAGTACTAGGAGACATCTTGCAGTATTAGGTGAGATCTTGCAGTAATAGGCGATACATTGCAGTACTAGGAGACGCATTACAACACTAGGTGACATCATACAGTACTAGGAGACACCATACAGTACTAGGAGACACCATACAGTACTAGGAGACACCATACAGTACTAGGAGACACCATACAGTACTAGGAGACACGATACAGTACTAGGAGACACGATACAGTACTAGGAGACACGATACAGTACTAGGAGACACCACCATACAGTACTAGGAGACACCATACAGTACTAGGAGACACCATACAGTACTAGGAGACACCATACAGTACTAGGAGACACCTTACAGTACTAGGAGACACCTTAAAGTACTAGGAGACACCATACAGTACTAGGAGACACCTTACAGTACTAGGAGACACCTTAAAGTACTAGGAGACACCATACAGTACTAGGAGAGACCTTACAGTACTAGGAGAGACCTTACAGTACTAGGAGAGACCTTACAGTACTAGGAGACACCATACAGTACTAGGAGACACCTTACAGTACTAGGAGACACCTTACAGTACTAGGAGACACCTTACAGTACTAGGAGACACCTTACAGTACTAGGAGACACCTTACAGTACTAGGAGACACCTTACAGTACTAGGAGACACCTTACAGTACTAGGAGACACCTTACAGTACTAGGAGACACCTTACAGTACTAGGAGACACCTTACAGTACTAGGAGACACCTTACAGTACTAGGGTTCACTGTGCTAATTCCCCGCCACCAATTGACTACTGGTTATGCCGAACTTCTCTAATTGTTCCAGGCATGCAACAACATGTTCAAATCAAAAGGATTGTCATGTCCCGAGTCACTGTGCCTCTATGATGGGCCTTAGCCATAGGAAAAACAGTACTGTCAGTTTCCTCCTCCCCAGTGGTGCACAGTATATCTCTGGCTCCCTCCAACCAGAGGGTGCATACATATATAAAAACA
Source organism: Meghimatium bilineatum (assembly GCA_034231615.1). NCBI lineage: Eukaryota > Metazoa > Mollusca > Gastropoda > Stylommatophora > Philomycidae > Meghimatium > Meghimatium bilineatum. The sequence goes on along the minus strand of CM067316.1, from coordinate 15,257,742 downwards.
CATTGCAATAACAAAATAAAAGTATGAGAAGCATAATTGTATAGATGACGTGCCATGAAGCTTCTATAAGAAGATAACCTCAATATAACGGCATGTCATCTACTAAGATTTTACAGACAATACCTCAATATAACGGCATGTCATCTACTAAGATTTTACAGACAATACCTCAATATAACGGCATGTCATCTACTAAGATTTTACAGACAATACCTCAATATAACGGCATGTCATCTACTAAGGTTTTACAGACAATACCTCAATATAACGGCATGTCATCTACTAAGATTTTACAGACAATACCTCAATATAACGGCATGTCATCTACTAAGATTTTACAGACAATACCTCAATATAACGGCATGTCATCTACTAAGGTTTTACAGACAATAAGAAAGTATACCACAACGCCTCTTACCTGAATATTGTCTGGAGTACCATATTCGTTTATATAATGCATAACCTTCTCGCTGTGCATGTGCATTGAGTTGGCATGAGCCTCCATGCTACGCCGTGAATATTATGATTGCCGTTCTACCACCACTAAACTATTTAATGTGCTTGAATAGGAGTACAATTTATACAGAACAATTGTGTGAGCAGATGCCATTTGTACATTTTTTGTGTGAATCGTGTCTGAAACATGCGGTTAAAATCGGGAATTTCCTGCGTTTGACATTAGAAGTTCGTCAACGTTTGTTTGACGTATGTTGGGAAAGTCAGGTGGAGGTAACAAGAATTGTCAAACATGGTGCTTTCCATAAGTAGCGTGAATAAATAGTTTGCTAATTTTTAGCACCCCGCATTGTCATCCACTGTCAATAATTCAGGGACCCCCCTCTTCCCGCTTAATTATGTCAAAAAGTGTGGTACCCCCTTCCCCCACCCACACCAAATGTTTTTTTAAAGCAGAAAATATACGAAATATCATCGTTTGTGACGTGTCCTGTACAGAACATTGTCATCACTGCCACTCTGTAAACCTCTCGGTTCTGTGTAAGCTGCCCAGATTATTCTAGTAATATGTTCAAAAGGTCTTCGATGTCCATGTGTCCATTGTAGTGTTGATCTGCCTTTTGTTCTCTTTTCTAGCACTTTCCCCTCTATAGGGAATTTTTATAAACCACCGTGTTTCTTTATATGTCCAAACATGTTAGCTTGTGTTAGTTTTGAGAAAGTCAGTCTTTTTCTATGTTCATATCTTTTGCGGACGTCTGCCATGTTTCTTCTTTCTGTCCATGCTGTTATTTTGACCTTTCTATAACATTTCATTTCAAATGTCAATATTTTCTTTTCCATTGCAGATGCCATTTGCTCACGTCTTACATCCATATATAGCCACTAGAAATATATAGCTTCTTAATAGGCGTAACTTTGTTTTTGCCCCTTGCCACAACTTTTCATCTGTGTTGTTATTTGTAGGCTATTGATAATATCTTTCTGATCTCTGCACGGCAATCTCCGGTGTTGTTGATGGCTGCATCGAGATATTAAAAGTTGCTGACATATTCTAGTTGTTCTTTGTTCATAATTATTGTAGGTTCATAATTATTGTAATTTCATAATTATTGTAATTTCATAATTATTGTAGGTTCACAATTATTGTAGGTTCACAATTATTGTAGGTTCACAATTATTGTAGGTTCATAATTATTGTAGGTTCATAATTATTGTAGGTTCATAATTATTGTAGGTTCATAATTATTGTAGGTTTATAATTATTGTAGGTTCATAATTATTGTAGGTTCATAATTATTGTAGGTTCATAATTATTGTAGGTTCATAATTATTGTAGGTTCATAATTATTGTAGGTTCATAATTATTGTAGGTTCATAATTATTGTAGGTTCATAATTATTGTAAGTCTGAGTTAATCTCCGCTGATATGCACTTTTTATATTATTTTTTTGCATTAAGGAAGATATTTTGTTTTCCGCTATGATGTTTGACTGACCTAAAGCCTGCGATTTACACCTGTGAGGCTCCTTGATATTAGAATGGTATAATGTGCATAATTATTTTCTGGGATCTCATGTTCTCCGATATTAAGGTGTTGAATCTGTTCATAACTGGTCATCTCGTACATTTCGCATGATGATTTCTTCGTATATTTTGAACAGGTGTGGTGAGAGGATGCATCCCTGTCCGACTCCTTTTTGGATTTGAAACTGTCAGATGTTTCTTTCTGTTGCTCCTGACAAAGTTTTTTAATGGGCGATATGAGATGGTGTGGGAAACCCATTCTTTCCATTATGTTCCATAATTTCTGTTGTGTTGCAGTCAAATGGCTTTAGGTAGTCAATGAAGCAGGTGTATGTCTGTATTGAACTCTCTGCATTTCTCTATTATATTTCTCATGCTGAAAATGTTATATCCCTGGTACATCTGTCTAAAATCTGCCTGAACTATATTGATGTATTTGTCCATTTGTTGTTCCATACATTTCACGATTATCTTGAGAAATATCTTTTTGGTATGACTGATCAGTGGTTTAATACATTCAGTGTTTTTACTACTCCCACAGAACCATGAAGGTATCTAACCATATCAATGGTATAGTATAGTATAGCATAGCATAGCATAGCATAGCATAGCATAGCATAGCATAGCATAGCATAGCATAGCATAGTATAGCATAGTATAGCATAGTATAGTATAGTATAGTTTGCCATACAAGAGAAGTGGTTTCTGTACCTACCGGTTGGACACCACGCTCAAAGATAACCACGGTCATGGCTGCTTATCATTTACTTGCTGTTTTAAGTTTCTATGTCACAGTGAGTGACAGTAAAGTGTTAGTACAATATTTCGTAATACACTTTATCCGCTCTGTGCCGGAGACGTCCATAGCTAGTCTCATGTGATGAAACGTGACCAAATTAGTTATCATCAAATGGCTGGAGACTTTCACGAAATATGCTGATTCCACCAAAAAAAATGGACCATCTATACTTCTACATGTATACATGAATTATCATCTGGTAGGAGAGATATCAAAGCATTGCAGCATTGCGCCTATAGGGAAGTATTATTGGAATGGGAAAAAACAAGCTCTAGAAAGACCTCCTAAGTCGATATAGGAAACAAAGAGCTTTATCGTTCATAGTTACTGGAAATCACAATATATATAAACAAAAACTGTCTTACTAACCCCTCATTCAGGAGATGACATAATTCTCTAGTTATTTTCAGGAAATGATGGAATGATATGTATGCTATTAGCTAGTTCGGCATATATACTTCTGATGTGTTTTCTCGCGACTTCTTCCAACTCAAATTCCTATAATATTACACTCGCTACTTTATCGATTTCCGCGTCATCATCTGACAAGCAATCATTTGAGTGACGTCAGTAATGAATGATACAATCTGCAACCAGTCGGTTTATGTCTGCATGATTAGCTCTGCCATCTTGTCCATCCGTATATGATGCCATCTCGCCTGATTTATGTCTTGTACATAAAAAAACGGTTACATTCCATGCATAATTAATCACTTCATTCATACTATGATTACTATCTGCTATTTTCACAAATTCTTGTCTTCTTACATTCTATGTTGGCATTCGTAACGTTGTCCATATTTAATGCATTTATTCGAGGGAAACGAATCTGAGGCCAGATTCACAAGCAGGCAAGATTCACAAGCAGGCAAGATTCACACAAGGCAAGATTCACAAGCAGGCAAGAAACAGTTGTAATATTCATGCAATTTTAACTGTCTTACTAACCCCTCCTTCAGGAGAGGACATAATTCTCTATCTATTTTCAGGAAATGCTGAAATAATATGAAATCTATACTGTTCAAAAACAGAAATTTACGCAACATTATAGCAGTGCTAATTGACACTAAATTTCAAACGTGTACCAACATTTTATTTTTCGGATTTAATGTTTCAACCTTGGCATGAAGAACCTTTCAGATTTTAACAATGAAATGATGTTCATTAAATTTGGTTTGGACTTTTATTATTTGCGAAAGACGCCTCCGTTTCGGTAAGATCTATGGCATCCTCTGGCCTCTATCAGAGTACGAAATTTTCCTGACATGGATCCGATTAGCCGTTGGATCTGTTGTTGTGGGGGGGGGGATGGCTGCCCACTCCTCTCGCAGTGCAAGAGACAACTGTCGGAGATTAGCTGGGGCCACGTCTCGCTGGCGGAGTTGTCTGTCGAGTTGATCTCATAAGTGTTCTGTGGGATGCATGTCTGATGACATGGCTGGAAACGGAATGGTCTGGACGTTGTTGTCAGCGAGAAACTGGGTGGTTGAGTTGTGTCACATGAGATCGAGCGTTATCCTGTTGAAAATTCGACACTTGTGAAGCTAAAATTGCAAAGATGCGAGGACAAACAATTTCAGAAACATATCGTTCGACATTTAGGTGTCCTTAAATTTGTATTGCACAGGTCACTTCTTTCTTTGAAATTGATCCACATTAGTGCACCTCCACCACCATGTAGGGGGGCCTCATCAACGCTGTTCTGGACGTAACGCTAACGGACTCTGCGATAAACTGTTCTCCGTTTATCCTGTTGTGTGAGCACAAAAAATGATTAATTACTAGACCAAACCCGTCTCCACTCATTCCCAAGTGTTCATTGAGGGTGTTGGTTCGCACACCGCAGTCGGTTCTAGTGATGCCGGTCCATAAGAACAGTACCTCTGTATGGTATTCTAGTTTTATAATAAAATTTTAGTAAACGGTTTCCTGACCGTTTGATTTGAAAGTCGACGAACTGCTGACATTGACTGGACTGTGGAGGACGCAGGTACAAATTCAACAAACTGCTGACATTGACTGGACTGTGGAGGACGCATGTACAAATTCAACAAACTGCTGACATTGACTGGACTGTGGAGGACGCATGTACAAATTCAACAAACTGCTGACATTGACTGGACTGTGGAGGACGCATGTACAAATTCAACAAACTGCTGACATTGACTGGACTGTGGAGGACGCATGTACAAATTCAACAAACTGCTGACATTGACTGGACTGTGGAGGACGCATGTACAAATTCAACAAACTGCTGACATTGACTGGACTGTGGAGGACGCATGTACAAATTCAACAAACTGCTGACATTGACTGGACTGTGGAGGACGCATGTACAAATTCAACAAACTGCTGACATTGACTGGACTGTGGAGGACGCATGTACAAATTCAACAAACTGCTGACATTGACTGGACTGTGGAGGACGGTGATACAAATCGATTCATGATGTGATGAAGCCGTATGATTTGGTCTTCGGCAGGAGTTGGGATTCTGTGTCTTTCACTGCACGGCCGGTCTGCCACTGAACCAGTTAGCTGAAACCGCCTCCGAAAGCGACTATACTTTGTGATTGGTATATTGTGATTCTTTTTGAAATCTTTGTCATGTGTTCTCTACGTCATTGGCCCATAAGCATCCAATGATGATGTATCGTTATTCTGTAGTGAGACGAACCATAATTGCGCATTGAATTTTCAACTGAATTTATTCGAGGTCAATCTTTTATAGGCATTTAATAATATGTTCAGAGAGTTTTGTGTTCAGTAAGTTTCACGAGATTCCCATGAACTTGTCACGAGTTATTGCGCAAAATGTTTTGATCTTGACCTCTTTCATGACCCCACGAATCATGAAGTGAGTACATTTCAGGAAACCACGAGAAGTTAATGACCAGGTGGACACAGTCGATAGGTTGAATGAAGTCCAATTAGTGAATATCTGTTATAAAAGTAACTCCATAAAAGTGGCGTTTATTTTTCTCTTTTTTGAACAGTATATATTAAAACCCTCTATTACACTATTACACTCTATTACACTATTACACTCTATTAACTCTATCACACTCTATTACACTATCACACTCTATTACACTATCACACTCTATTACAATATCACACTCTATTACACTATTACACTCTATTACACTCTATTACACTCTATTACACTATTACACTCTATTACACTCTATCACACTATATCACACTCTATTACACTATTACACTCTATCACACTCTATCACACGCTATTACACTCTATTACACTATTACACTATTTAAGGTTTTACATGATAACAATATGTATACGGGATCTTTCCCGTGCACTCGGTTAAGGTATGCATAATGTGCACAATAAATTAGGAAAAGTTGAATATTAATGTTTCTATTGGTGTGGTACCCACTTCGCTAAAATGTGCTGTTTATTTGTTTGTTTATTAAGTAGGGGATAAAGCATGTTGCTGAGGTACGAGACTCATCCTATGACAGGAGTCTATCTTAGTTATATCAGGCCGTGTAGTCTGTGTGGCTTGGAGAGAAAGGAATTTATTTGGCCTAAAACGGAATACACAAGTAAAGTGGTATCGATACTGAATATTTCAGTTTAGTATAAATGAAGGTATGGATACTGATATTTCAGTTGTATAAATGAGGGTGTCGATACTGATATTTCAGTAGGATACTGGTATCGATACTGAATATTTCAGTTTAGGATACTAACTAAAGTGGTATTAGGTATGTTTATTGATTATCTTTCTCAAACAACGGACATGTCCACAGGTGCTCAGATCTACGCTTCAGTAAATTTCTCAGGGTATAACGGCTGATGATTCCGGTTCTATGTTGGTTTACTGTTCTTTTTAAAATCTTTGTCAGGTGTTCTCTACGGGCCACGCACATTTTCACCCCCGATTTTCGCATTCTCGATATTGACTCATGCTCATTCATCTCAAAATCCTCTGATCGTGTTGACTCACGAAGAGCAATGAGTATTTCCGCTTGATCCATAGACTGATCATCTGTTATGGTGACGAGGTTAGCTAATTGGTCGGCTTGTTCGTTTCTCTCCACGCCCACGTGTCCGGGGACAAAGATAAGGGTTAATTTCCGTAATGATTCCACCATCTTAGTTTTTCTCTAATGACTCAACCTATCCCCTGCGTTCATCGCCTGTTTTGAATTTCTGAATCATGTATATTAAGTATCAATCAATCAATAAATCCGTAAAACTTCAGGGTCGTAGGGGTACCACATTAGCTGCTTCAGCAAACAGAGTCCTCCAGCGAATTATATCCTGAGCGATGCGGATGAGTGTGGAAATATCTTGTCCTGTCCATTCCTTGATGTTGTCTGTCCATGCCGTTTTTGCTTCATTCCCCTTCAATAGTTTCCCGCAGTATTATTTTTACAAGTAGTGTTTTTTTCCCCACTTAGTATGCACGCATGGGAATAGGCTTCCGATTCTAGCCAGTTAAGTGCCTGAGCTACGGCAAATACTTCCATTGTGAGGCTGATTGTTGTTGCAGTAAAGACTTCACTGGCTTCGTGCACTGTACTTCCGTGTGATATGGCAGTAAAGACCCATGTCCATTGGTGGTGACGGATGACCACCGTGTAAATCACACCATCTGTGTCATCGGCATGCTCGCAGATGAGTGCCTTGACCTCAGCATCCACGATACATGGATGTGTTTCCTGCACTCTCTATTGAGTGTAATCACGATCTTGACTGCCTCTTGAAAGACCATAGGAATAGGTATCCATTCCTCGCTAGGAATTATGCCTTCTCGGGCGCAACTCTTTTTAACAGTGTCCTTGGCACGACCCATCCACGATTTGCTTCCCGTGAGCCTGCTTCCTGAAGTGTTATCATCAATATTGAATATTTCATTTTAGGAATCAAACTAAACTGAAACTATTTACAAATATAAGTTGTAAAAACGTCCACTTCTTCTTCTTTCCTTCCTCTTTTACCCTTTACGGGTGTCGAGGGAGATACAAAGTTCTTGTTCTCGCTTTTCTGGCAGCTTCAGATAATGTTATTTGGTGTTCGTGTAATGTCTCTTTGATGTTGTCGATCCAGCGTACTCTAGGTCTACCCCTGGTTCTTCTTTCTGCTTCTCCTCTCTTCGTATATGCTTTATAAACTAATGAATCACACGGCATTCTTTCCAGATGACCAAACCATTGTATCTGTTGGTTTTGTATGTATTGTAGAATTGATATGACACCCACTCTTTCTCTTATGACATCGTTTCTAATTCTGTGTCTTCTGGTCACTCCTGTGGCTTTTCTCAGACATCTCATCTATGTTGTAACCAGTTGTCTCTTATGTTTTGTTATTAAGGACCATGTTTGACATTGGTAACACAGGGTTGGAATGAAGATAGTTTGGATAAGATTTTTTGTTGTTGACATTGGTAGCATTTTGTGTTACAATAAAGGGGATAAGTGACCCAATATTTGATTCGCTTTGCTACAACGAATGTCTTTTTCGGTGTATAAGTTGTATAAGTTGCAAAAACGCCCTCAAATTTTTTAATTTACACAATAGTTTGGCAAAAATTGTTTTTATAAATGTAAATGCATGCAGAATATCATGCAAATGCAAATAAACATGAAAAGTATTTTTTTTTTCCAAATGTCTTGTTAAAACGAATACCATACCGAATTCACCGTGTTTTTTTGGGCGTTAATTAAGTAATCTCCCTTTGATTTTAGTGAATGTCATTTCTAATGACGCTTTTGGGTGTGTTAGTGAATGTCGTTTCTAATGACGCTATTGGGTGTGTTAGTGAATGTCGTTTCTAATGACGCTTTTGGGTGTGTTAGTGAATGCCATTTCTAATGACGCTTTTGGGTGTGTTAGTGAATGTCGTTTCTAATGACGCTTTTGGGTGTGTTAGTGGATGTCGTTTCTAATGACGCTTTTGGGTGTGTTAGTGAATGTCGTTTCTAATGACGCTTTTGGGTGTGTTAGTGAATGTCGTTTCTAATGACGCTTTTGGGTGTGTTAGTGAATGTCGTTTCTAATGACGCTTTTGGGTGTGTTAGTGAATGTCGTTTCTAATGACGCTTTTGGGTGTGTTAGTGAATGTCGTTTCTAATGACGCTTTTGGGTGTGTTAGTGAATGTCGTTTCTAATGACGCTTTTGGGTGTGTTAGTGAATGTCGTTTCTAATGACGCTTTTGGGTGTGTTAGTGAATGTCGTTTCTAATGACGCTTTTGGGTGTGTTAGTGAATGTTGTTTCTAATGATGCTTTTGGGTGTGTTAGTGAATGTCGTTTCTAATGACGCTTGTGGGTGTGTTAGTGAATGTCGTTTCTAATGACGCTTTTGGGTGTGTTAGTGAATGTCATTTCTAATGACGCTTTTGGGTGTGTAAAAAATAATGTCGCGCGCGAATGGTATATTGTAGTTTCAACACTGCGTCATAGTAGCATAATAATAACGCCATAGTTACGTCATAATAACGTCATCGAAGCGTCATAATCATGATTTTGTGAATACAGAATTTATAACCTATATCTGTCTATACATTTATATATGTCTATACAGCTATATCTGTCTATACAATCTGTCTATACATTTCGTCAACAATTTTGTGCGAATTTTTAACAAATACCCTTCTTATCAACAACCGTCAAGAATTAATGGACTCCCCCCCCCTTAACCTGCTTAATTATGAAACAAAATTACCCTTCGCCCATAAGAGAAGCATTTAACAGAAAAGGAAAACAAAACAAAACTATTTTATAGATATTTATTTCTGAATATTTTGATAAATTTTTCAAATTCCAAGAATTTAATTTATTTAAAAACAACAGTATTACTGACTTCTACTTTTGTCAAATCTCTCTCTCTTTCTCTCTTTCTCTCTCTCTCTCTCTATTTTCTCCCCACCAAAACCCACCACTATTGTGACAACAACTGTGAAAGTTGTTCCTTCGTGATGAATAATAATTTGTGAACGGTGATTTAATGCTAATATTGTAGTTACATATAGCACATCACTGGGAGAGATCTGTTGAGGATATATGCTCCACAGGGAGTGAAAAGTGAATAGATAGACAGTCCCACAGAATATGTAAAATGATAATGACATATAACCTTTCTACAGAACTGTTGCAATCTAGTTACCCCATGACATTTAGTTTCACGGTAAACTTTTTGTACTAGCCAGAGTTTTCTAAATTATCTTTTAATTTTTTTTAGCTTGTTGCCACAATGTCCTTTAAATTTTATTTTAATACGTACTTTAAATGATGTGTATTTATTGATCACTATTGTTAAGTCAGCGGTTTCTAAACTGCGGTTCACAGGGTCCTCTCAGGAGTCTGCGAAGACTAGAAGAAATATAATGCGCATGTGGGCGGTTGTGGCTATGTGGATAACGACGGAAATCAAGAAAAAACGGTGAAATGTTATACCGTGGTAATAAGAGCTTGGTGATCAGCGTGTAAGAACGAGAACTAGTTCTCTCGTACGGCTGGCCTACTCTACTAGCGAAATGGTTACAGACGTCCACCGTTAAATAGAAATGGTAAAAATACTGAACTTATTAGTTATTATTGCCGATGTCGAATGTGTCGGGACAGTGGCGCAAAAAACGACGACACAACGAATTTCAGATATCTGGACAACATTCTGCTAGAAATATATAGTAGTAACATCATGCTAAAATAGAGATCCGGTGGGAGATTAGGAGACGGGTTTCCTAGCGTTTCCAATTGATAATATGTTATTCGTCCGTCGATGTCGACGATGACCATTCATCTCAACTGTGATGATGATGAAGATGATGATGTCTGCGGTGTGCCCGACTGTGACTAATGAGCCCAATGCGTGCAAGACAAGTAATGTACACAAGAAAAAAAAATAAAGCAATGATTTGATTTAATTAGCCAGGGGAAACATCACCATACTCTAGTCACGAGGAACAGCAAACGTACTATTCGACGTCTGCAAATGTAATCGAGGCGTGTATGTGTTTGCAAGAAGCACAACGACGTCTGTTAGTAACAAATTACCAACTGAAGTACATTCAGAGCTTACTGTTGTATGTTTATTCATTAAGAATATAGTACTAAAGTCAGTCTTCAGAGGTTACTTCTAACCCTCACACTGCAAGATATATATATATATAGCGATATTACGAAGGGATATAAAGAGAGAAGAAAGAAAGAACAATACCACATGGTCGGCTTTCGAACCACGAGCAAGTTTAATAGGGCTGTGTTTGTTGAACGGGACCACTAACCACTCGACCACTGAGTCAACGAGTTATAACATGATAACTTACCTAGACACTACATTCCACACTGAGTATATAAAAAATGCTACAAAATGCCACTCAAAATCTCCATAGAGATATGACATTTACTCCAAATCTCTATGAAACATTCAACATGTAAATCTAAATCTCCTATGAGAGTTAGAAGATACTGTCAATCTCCCTAGAGAGCTATAGTATACCACTCTTAATCTCTGTATAGAGCTATAGCATGACCCTCTTAATCTCTATAAAGAGCTATAACATACCACTTTTAATATTCCAATAGAGATATATCATGCAAATATTAAATCTCCCTAGAGAGCTATGACATACCACTTTTAATCTCTTTATAGAGCTATACCATGTCACTATCAATCTCAGTAGTGCTATAACATGCCACTTCTAATCTCTTTATAGAGCTATAACATGTCACATTTAATCTCTTTATAGAGCTATAACATGTCACTATTAATATCTTATAGAGCTATAACATGTCACTAGAGAGCTATGACATACCACTTTTAATCTCTTTATAGAGCTATACCATGTCACTATTAATCTCAGTAGTGCTATAACATGCCACTTCTAATCTCTTTATAGAGCTATAACATGTCACATTTAATCTCTTTATAGAGCTATAACATGTCACTATTAATCTCTTTATAGAGCTATACCATGTCACTATTAATCTCAGTAGTGCTATAACATGCCACTTCTAATCTCTTTATAGAGCTATAACATGTCACATTTAATCTCTTTATAGAGCTATAACATGTCACTATTAATATCTTATAGAGCTATAACATGTCACTATTAATCTCAGTAGTGCTATAACATATTCCTCTTAATCTATTTAGTGAGCTAGCTATTAGCATGCCACTGAAAATCTCCATATAGTTAACTCTATATGTCACACTCAATCTCGTTAGAGTGCTATAATAAGCCACTTTCAATATCATATTAGAGTGATCAAATATATGTTGTCACCTAGTCTTTTTTCTATAACTTATGCATGCTTTCTTATCATTTTGTTGCTGTTTGATCCTCAATGAATTACAAGCGATTAGCTCTTACTTCCTATGTTTAATGGGGTGGTTTCTTCAGAGCTTTATTTTATACACAAAATTAACTGTCAGCTATGTACAGTATTTCTCAAGCAGTGTACAACACTGTCAGCAGTGTACAGTATTTCTCAAGCAGTGTACAACACTGTCAGCAGTGTACAGTATTTCTCAAGCAGTGTACAACACTGTCAGCAGTGTACAGTATTTCTCAAGCAGTGTACAACACTGTCAGCAGTGTACAGTATTTCTCAAGCAGTGTACAACACTGTCAGCAGTGTACAGTATTTCTCAAGCAGTGTACAACACTGTCAGCAGTGTACAGTATTTCTCAAGCAGCGTACAGCACTGTCAGCAGTGTACAGTATTTCTCAAGCAGCGTACAACACTGTCAGCAGTGTACAGTATTTCTCAAGCAGCGTACAGCACTGTCAGCAGTGTACAGTATTTCTCAAGCAGCGTACAACACTGTCAGCAGTGTACAGTACTTGCAGCAGTGTACAGTATTTCTCAAGCAGTGTATAACACTGTCAGCAGTGAACAGTACTTGCAGCAGTGTGCAGTATTTCTCAAGCGGCGTACAGCACTGTCAGCAGTGAACAGTACTTGCAGCAGTGTGCAGTATTTCTCAAGCAGCGTACAGCACTGTCAGCAGTGTACAGTATTTCTCAAACAGCGTACAACACTCTCAGCAGTGTAAAGTACTTGCAGCAGTGTACAATACTCTCAGCAGTGTAAAGTACTTGCAGCAGTGTACAATATTTCTCAAGCAGTGTACAGTACTTGTAGCAGTGTACAATACTCTCAGCAGTGTACAGTACTTGCAGCAGTGTACAATACTCTCAGCAGTGTACAGTACTTGCAGCAGTGTACAATACTCTCAGCAGTGTACAGTACTTGCAGCAGTGTACAATACTCTCAGCAGTGTACAGTACTTGCAGCAGTGTACAATAATCTCAGCAGTGTACAGTACTTGCTGCAGTGTACAATAATCTCAGCAGTGTACAGTACTTGCAGCAGTGTGCAATACTTTGAGAAGTCTACATCCCAGGTCATAAGGGAGGGTGGGGGTGAATTTATTTATTGTATTATTCATTTATCCAGAGAGCTATAATATTCCACTACAAATCTCCATATACAGCTATAATATGCCACTACAAATCTCCATATACAGCTATAATATGCCACTACAAATCTCCATATACAGGTATAATATGCCACTCTCAATCTCCATATGTAGCTATAATATGACACTCTCAATCTCCATATACAGCTATAATATGCCACGCTAAATCTCCATTTACAGCTATAATATGCCACTCTCAATCTCCATATACAGCTATAATATGCCACTCTCAATCTCCATATACAGGTATAATATGCCACTACAAATCTCCATATACAGCTATAATATGCCACTCTCAATCTCCATATACAGCTATAATATGCCACGCTCAATCTCCATATACAGCTATAATATGCCACTCCCAATCTCCATATACAGCTATAATATGCCACTCTCAATCTCCATATACAGCTATAATATGCCACTACAAATCTCCATATACAGGTATAATATGCCACTACAAATCTCCATATAGAACTATAATATGCCACTCCAAATCTCCATATAGATCTACTGAAAAAATAGTTATAAAATACAACAAAAATATTTGCCAGGAAACACATGTAATAAAAATCAGCAAACAAGTAAACTTACCTTATTGACTTCATACTTGTCGGTTTTTCTCATGCCCACGGTGTATCGCGTCTTGTTGGTAGCGAATGTGAAGTTACAGAATGTATTCGCTTACACCATGTAGCGAATATTGAGTTAACAAATGTATGTTTTAGCTAAGATAAATCTCTGTTGAGTTTCGTTAACAAAGTCATATCCTCGTTAAGATATTACAAAACACAGCTTCAAGTGCATTATTATTAAGCACACTCGCTTCTAGGCTCGGAAAACTGTGGATCACGGGATGAAGAAAGGCATAGCTACACGCGGTGTGGTAACACTATATCATTAGGCTCTCATCACACAGTGCGGTTTCTCTTGTAGGTTTTAGATTCCCAGTTATTAAGTGCTATTAGAAATTCATTCGTTTAGTTACTGTGTTTTCAGAAAGTCACATTAATGGGTTGCACTTGTATACTCACTTTCCTAGGGAAACAATCAACTGTTATATATACACGAGAAAAATATGTTCAAGATTAAGGTTTAATTATAGAATAGATTGTCGAAACTTGGCAGGAGCGACTAGGTCGGAAGCGACAAAAGCAATATCGAGGAGCGCAACAGTATATAAATAACATTTACACACATTGTTTGCAGATGCTATCAGGATGTAGCGATCAAACCAACAATTATTTTTCGTTGTTAGTTTATAGGCAATATAAACACGTTCAGTAGGTTGCCCCTTTTTTCTAAGACGATCCAGAGTAACCTGCCGCGGGCTGGGGTGGGGGTTGGGGGGGCGTGAGGGGGGTTTGAACCTGGCGCCTTGGCTGTTTGAGAGGGTTAGTGCACTACTTCTCAATAGAGCCGTTAAAATTAGTTTACGTAAAAGGGAGGGGACAGCAGAACGTGCCCATTGCGTTAAAATAACTAGTTTCGGTGCTGACAGAAACATTAGATACCCTGCGAATATAAAGTGAAATATTAAAACGTTTCGACTAGGAAATCTTTATAAAATACGCCTTACACAAATATTTTAAATATAATGGATCGTCATTTTATCAAAAGTTAAGTATTAATTTTCCAGAGTCATATAGGAGAATTCAGTTATAGACCAGTATCATTTCTTACCACAAATGGTATGCTTAGATATGATGTGATCACCATGACACCTTGTTATTACGTCCTCAGATTCGGTACACATTTAATTATAAATTACAAAGAAGTCGTTGGAAATCTAACTTGTTTGCAGTTCAACTAGCAATGTAACATTATATACTTTTTTGGAATTCACTGCATTATTCACTAAGCTATTGCGATTCACAATTCTATTAAAAGGCTGCTATAAATCGTCTCGATCGAATGGCTGCCATAAATCGATTCTCTTCCAAAATGACTCAATAAATTGTCTGTATTTCCTTATGCTAGCCCTCGTGTTAGTTTTCGTGTATTACAGATGACTAGCTCTGTGGCGGCGAGATATGGTGCGCGTCTGTATCCGACGAGATATCGGGTTCAAATCCTGCTTTTGTGCATCCGAACTTTCAGAAAGCAATGACAAACTACTGCACGCAAATACTGCTACAAAAATCATCATCATCACCTGACACATCCTTTCCAGAATATTGTCTTTGCAAATGATGCCCTGAACTCGACTCTATCCTTTGCCGATATGTCTACCTCCTCCAGGGATATCTTCATACATTCTTTGATGTCATCTGTCCATCTTCATCTTCGTCTACTTCTTCTTCTACTTCCCAGAATTCAGCCCTCTAATATGCGTCTTTCCATGTCATTGCGTCTTTTTATATGTCCGAAATATTTCAATATTCTATGTAGAAATTGTGTTTACCAACGATTCTCATCTTTCCTCTATATTCAGTATATTCAAAACCTCACTGTTCAGAAATATTCTTAATATTACCCTATAACACTTCAGTTCGAAAGCCGATATTCTTTTTGCCGCTGTTCTATTTAATGTCCAAGTCTCGCAGCCGTATGATGCAACTAGAAAAATGTATGATCTAAGAAGTATAACTTTTGTCTCTTTATAACAGTTTTTCCATATATTTTTTTAAAATTTCTTTTAATTTCGTTATCGCTATCGCTAGTCGTTTCCTTATTTCCTTTGTACAATCAC
This sequence comes from Meghimatium bilineatum, assembly GCA_034231615.1. Taxonomy (NCBI): domain Eukaryota; kingdom Metazoa; phylum Mollusca; class Gastropoda; order Stylommatophora; family Philomycidae; genus Meghimatium; species Meghimatium bilineatum. The sequence goes on along the minus strand of CM067316.1, from coordinate 15,241,809 downwards.
CTAAACTGTTTATATTTCCACCCAGATAATCAAACTTGTCGACGTTTTCCAGTTCCATTTTATCTATTTTAATTGTTTGTATTACTTTGGTTTTATCTGTTGTCATGATCTTGGTTTTATCTGATGTCATGATCTTGGTTTTATCTGATGTCATGATCTTGGTTTTATCTAATGTCATGATCTTGGTTTTATCTGATGTCATGATCTTGGTTTTATCTGATGTCATGATCTTGGTTTTATCTGATGTCATGATCTTGGTTTTATCTAATGTCATGATCTTGGTTTTATCTGATGTCATGATCTTGGTTTTATCTAATGTCATGATCTTGGTTTTATCTGATGTCATGATGTTGGTTCTCTGTATTTTTTATTGAAGGTTTTGTTCTTCGCTGCATGCTTTTGATTTAATGGTGATCCTTTCTAGTATTTATTTGTGTGTAGTTAGAATTACCGTATCGTCTGCGTATCTTATCTCTGATATTTCATATCCTCCTGGAGATGGAATATTTTGTGTTGTGCTCTTTGTCTCCCCCCCCCCAAAAAAAAAACAACAACATAAACTACAGCCAAAAAAAATTAATTGTGGTTAATGTCTAAATGAATAAATATGACATGCTACATCCGTATACGCAGACGATACGGTTATTCTAACTACAGACATAGAAAGACTAGAAAGGATGACCATTAAATCAAAAGCATGCAGCGAAGAACAAAACCTTCAATAAAAAATACAGAAAACCAAGATCATGACATCAGATAAAACCAAGATCATGACATCAGATAAAACCAAGATCATGACATCAGATAAAACCAAGATCATGACAACAGATAAAGCCAAGATCATGACAACAGATAAAACCAAGATCATGACATCAGATAAAACCAAGATCATGACATCAGATAAAACCAAGATCATGACAACAGATAAAGCCAAGATCATGACAACAGATAAAACCACAGTAACACCAATAATTAAAATAGATAATTGTTCTAAAGTGTTCTATTATTATGTTTGTGAAGGCGCAGACATGCTGGGCAAGACACGCTGGACGGTACCCATGATCCGCATGTGAAAGATAATCGTCTAACAAACCCTCTGTTATATGGAGAACTCCGGACTGGTTCCTGCAAGCTCAGAGGACAGACGTGCTTTAAAGATATTTAAGACATCACCAACTCACTTCAAAATAGACACAAACTCATGGGAGAATTTTGCATAAGACAGATCCGACTGGCGTAGCAGAATCAAGAGTGACGCAACAGTTGCAGATAACCTCAGACATCAAGCTGCGCTAGAAGGATGGCAAGAGTTGCTCAATGTCCCACTGACTCCTCCAACACATGCTCAGAGTGTGGTAGACAATTACAGGCAGGAATAGGACTCATTAGTCAAAGTTGGGAACACCGCAACTCATCACAGTTGAGCTGAATAATTATCGTCGACTTGGACGGACGAACAACATATTATTGTTTGGAAACGCTAGGAAACCCGTATTCGTCTCCGTGGACTTGTCTAGAAAGAAGAAATTGGCCCCATTCTTCAAACCCTGAACTAGAAGCCAGGCCACGGTTGCCACATGGGCGAATGATGATTTCATAAGGATTTAGTCAGTGTGGACCAATTTGTTTTATAAGGATTTAGTCGGTGAGGACCAATTTGTTTTATAAGGATTTAGTCTGTGTGAACCAATTTGTTTTTATAAGGATTTAGTCGGTGCAGACCAATTTGTTTTACAAGGATTTAGTCGGTGAGGACCAATTTACTGTATAAGGATTTACTTGGTGCGAACCAATTTGTTTTATAGGGATTTCACTGTACTTTAAAAGAAAATTTCGAGAAGTACAAAGTGCTCGATTCTTTATTCGTGGTTAGAAAGAAACATCATGGCACCGTGACATTCCCATAATTTCTCCGCTCTCTGTTCCAGGAACCATTGTAGAGTATGCAGAAAGTTTCAGTCAGATGTTGATTATGTGATCTTTGAATCTTTTCAAAGATGGAAAAGACATCAGACTGATTAGAAATATATATTGGGAACAAACTGCATCAATAAGGTGTGGAAACAGCTACTCACCGTACATAGAAATAGGTAGAGGGGTAAGACAAGGATGCATTTTATCACCAAGGCTATTTAATATCTACACAGAGAATATCTTAAAAATTTTTGAAGAAATACCAGGACAAGATCAATGGGAAAATAATAAACAACCTTAGATATGCAGATGACACTGTTCTTTTGGCAGAAAGGGAACATGAACTACAAAGACTAATAGATCAAGCCAATAAATCAAGTAATGAATATGGACTGGATATAAATATCCAAAAAAGCAAAAACCTTGATAATCAGCAAAGACACAGAAGAACAAGAGCTAAACATAAACATACAGGGAGAGAAACTACAACAATTAAAGCATTATCAATATCTTGGACACATAGTCACAAATGATGGCAGATGTGAAACAGTAGTTAAAAGGAGAATAGGAATAGCTAAAAGTACCTTCAATGGCATGAGGAAATTATTAATATCTAAACAAATTACAAACAAGTTAAAAATGAGAATTATAAAATGCTACATCTATTCTATATTAATGGCTTATAATCTTAACTAACTCGCATCTATGATTAAGTCCTAGTGCTGACGAGCACGGAAGGGGCACAGAATAACGATATAATAACCTGTCAAATATGTAGTGAGAGGTGATGTACGATGTTTTCTGTTATAGGGTTGACTGTCCTATCCCATAACGGTTAAAAGTGACACAGAAAGTATTCTAAAGTCGGATGTGTCAATCCTAATGACGCAGATACCGCAGCCAATCTGTAAACAATAACACACCGCATTCCTAACTCCGGACTACACCTGTCTACTTTGTAGGTATTTGAGAATGAACGCGGAGGAGTATCTATGACCCTAGCTGATAATTATGTGTATTCAAATAAGAACCACCAGAACTAGACCTCCTCTCGTATATACCGAAATGAACCGCGACCAATCGCCAAATATTGTCGAAAGTCACGCCGAACCCTCCATTACAGTTGAGGAAAGAACGTTCAGCAATGCATGTTTATTTACATCTCCGGTATTATAAATATATCACAATATTTGCCAAAAATAACACTATTCAAAACGATTATTATGCCAACGCTGTACTACCAATGCCAAACTTGGACAACAACCGCACAAGAATAACGTAAACTTATGATTGATGAAATGGAATGCTATCGCAGAATTCTAACAATATCGATAAGAGAAAGAGCGAGGAATGAGGACTTTAGACAAAAAAACCAGCACCATTTTAATCTTGAAATATATTAATAGACAATAGATAAAATGGTTTGCACACATCAGCAGACTACCATCAGACAGCATACCACAGCGAGCGATGATACACAGATACAGTGAAGGCAGACCTAGAGGCCGACAGCGAGGCCGAGAGTAAAAACGATGGACCACCGAAATAAAATAGGTGACAAATTCCACAATATACTCAGCACACGCGAGGGTCATCTCCAGAAAACTCTTCTACCCCTGACACTTAAAGAAACAAAAGGTTTAACAGATAGATAGATAGATAGATAGATAGATAGATAGATAGATAGATAGATAGATAGATAGATAGATAGACAGATAGTTAGATAGAGTAATCGCCGAGGATATCGCAATTCGCGTTACTTGCGCGAGAGCAGTTTTTGGCGATCTTCGTATGAACGTCTGTTTTTGGCGTGGTCAGGTAATGAAAACCAAACTGATGGTCCACCGTGATGTCTGCATTCTCTGATACTTGCGGCGGAATACTGAGATGTCCTAATTCTTGTCATCTTCGATATCCGAGAATGCTTCGTAGAGTGCGATGTCAGGATCCTCGGAGTGCGATATCAGGATCCTCGGAGTGCGATGTCAGGATCCTCGGAGTGCGATGTCAGGATCCTCGGAATGCGATATCAGGATCCTCGGAGATCCGCGAAAAGCTAAAAAAGATGGAAAATTGAGAAAACATGTATGTCCTTTTGATAAATCTCAACCTAGGGCCGCTAACGTAGTCGGAATTTCAGAAGAGCGTCTTCGAAAGAGCTTTAAGTGTAAATGTGCACAGGGAGTGCTCAAGTAGAGAACAGAAATGTGACTTCTCCCAATCGCTGCACCAGTGTTTCAAACTCTTGAGAAACCACAGTCCTTGACCACTCGGACTGGAGAGGTCAGATTAGTGGGGGTATTAATAGATTTCAACAGAATAGAAAATTGCAAGCGATTCGATTAGAAATAGACAAGAAACGAAAAAAGAAGTCTGTTTTAAGTCATCTCAAAATGGTCCTTGTTTATGTTTACACTGCATATAATTTTTCAGAGTCCGAATCGGACTCCTTAACCAGGGGACTCTAACACACTAAAAGTAATTTACTTTCTTCGGACTCCTTAACCAGGGGACTCTAACGCACTAAAAGTAATTTACTTTCTTCGGACTCCTTAACCAGGGGACTCTAACGCACTAAAAGTAATTTACTTTCTTCGGACTCCTTAACCAGGGGACTCTAACACACTAAAAGTAATTTACTTTCTTCGGACTCCTTAACCAGGGGACCCCAACACACTAAAAGTAATTTACTTTCTTCGGACTCCTTAACCAGGGGACTCTAACACACTAAAAGTAATTTACTTTCTTCGGACTCCTTAACCAGGGGACTCTAACACACTAAAAGTAATTTACTTTCTAAGTCCCATACTCATCATTGCTTGCGAAGCTGTGGCAAGATGTGCATCTTTGGAAGTGAATGTTGATTCAGACAATATTGTGTCACGAGTTGGATTGATGTGCCCAGAATTGGTTATAGGTTTTGTTCGTGGAATTGTCCCACAAAGGCGATGGGCGGGACAAAGAATGGTATCACTATCAACTGCCATGCATGTCATAAGATGAGATGTATACTTTGTATAACTGTATACCTTATATAGCTGTATACTTTATATAGATGTATACCTTGTATAGCTGTATACCTTATATAGCTGTATACTTTATATAGATGTATACCTTGTATAGCTGTATACCTTATATAGCTGTATAAGTAACGTTTATACTCCATCTCGCACAAGTTAGTTACCCAAGAATGTTACGTTGACTACGGATGCTTTGGGAACAATAGCGCAGATATCACAGTCATACTGCAAACCACAATACAACTAGTTCCATTCTCAGGACTACATCCTACTAATTAGCAGTAGTTTGAAAATGAATGCAGACGAAGATTCTAAGTATAGCAGCTGTTCTATCATAATTTGGCAATTTTTGCCTTTTTTTTAAAAATAAAGTGTTTGGATTATTTTTCAAATTTAAAATCTTGGCAAACCTTGAACAAGTTGAGTTTAGATGTAGTACAGAATAATTTTATTAATTGCTAAATCATCAAAGCTTGTTATAGCGTGCATTTATAATACATTTTCTGGTTAAAGTAATACAGATTATGTCCAAACAAAAGGAGTTTGAAAGCATAAGTTTGCCCGATGGTTCTGATACAAGGATACAATTATCAGCTAACGCTGATGATATTATGATTCGAATACTATTGATAGCACATGTTTGCCCATTAACACTGTTGTAAGTATAAACGTCCATCGCACCTAATTTTGTGTAATTACAAGTATACCCCAGTAATTGTTGTATACACACGTAAACCCCACATATGCAATTTTGTTGTAAGTACAAGTATAACCACTAATTGTGTTGTGACTACAAGTATCTCCTCTCTTTTTGTTGCAAACATACGTTTCTTCCCTCAGTTTGTTGTTGCAAATATACGTTTCTTCCCTCAGTTTTTTGTAAACATAAATGTCTTCCCTAATTGTGTTGCAAATATCAGTGTTTTCCTAATTTTGCTGCAAACATACGTTACTTCCCTAATTATATTGCAAACCTAAGTTTCCTCCCTAAGTACGTTGCAAACTTAAGTTACTTCCATAATTATGTTGTAAACATGTCACTTTCCTAATTTTGTTGTAAGCGTAAGTGTCGTCCCTAATTTTACTGCAAATATACATTTTCCCCTTATTTGTGTTACAAGCATAAGCCTTTCCCCAAATTTTATTGTAACCATACACATCTTCAATAATTCTGTTGTATGAATAGATTTCTTCTTTAACTCTTTTTTTATGAGCTAAAATTTCAGTTCTAAATCTGGTGCAATCATTCTTCTCTCCCCTAATTCTGGTGCAATCATACATCTCTCCCCTAATTCTGGTGCAATCATACATCTCCCTTAATTCTGGAGCAAATCATACACCTATCCCATAATTCTGGAGCAAATCATACACCTATCCCCTAATTCTGGTGCAATCATACACCTCTCCGCTAATTATGATGCAATCATACACCTCTCCCCTAATTATGGTGCAATCATACATCTCTACTCTAATAATGATGCAATCATACTTCTCTCCCCTAATTATGGTGCAATCATACATCTCTTCCCTAATTCTGGTGCAATCATACACCTCTCCCCTAATTCTGGTGCAATCATACATCTCTCCCACGATTCTAGTGCAATCATACACCTCTCCCCTAATTATGGTACAATCATACACCTCTCCCCTAATTCTGGTGCAATCATACATCTCTCCCACGATTCTAGTGCAATCATACACCTCTCCCCTAATTATGGTACAATCATACACCTCTCCCCTAATTCTGGTGCAATCATACACCTATCCCCTAATTATGGTGCAATCATACATCTCTACTCTAATAATGATGCAATCATACACCTATCCCCTAATTATGGTGCAATCATACTTCTCTTCCCTAATTCTGGTGCAATCATACATCTCTTCCCTAATTCTGGTGCAATCATACATCTCTTCCCTAATTCTGGTGCAATCATACACATCTCCCCTAATTCTGGTGCAATCATACATCTCTCCCATAATTCTAGTGCAATCATACACCTCTCCCCTAATTATGGTGCAATCATACACCTCTCCCCTAATTATGGTGCAATCATACACCTCTCCCCTAATTCTGGTGCAATCATACACCTCTTCCCTAATTCTGGTGCAATCATACACCTCTTCCCTAATTCTGGTGCAATCATACACCTCTCCCCTAATTATTCTATAAACACGAGTTTATCCTCTAATTATTTTGTTTGCATCACATGGTTATGTATTAATTTTGTTGTACTAACAAGTTTCCCCATACTTATATTGTAAGCATAAACTTCTCCAGTGAAACGTTTGCAATCATCAACACCGTTGAAAACATACGTTTCTCTAAAAGCATTATTGCAGACATACGTTTCTTCTCTACCACTGTTGCAAACTAACGTTTCTCCTCTAACACTTGTAAACATACGTTTCTCTACATTGTTGCAAACATACGTTTCTCCTCTAACACTTGTAAACATACGTTTCTCCAATAACACTGTTGTAAATATACTTTTCTTCACTAACACAGTTGCAAACATATATTTCTATGTTAACACTGTTACAAACACACACATACGTTTTTATTCTAACACTGTTACAAAAACATACTTTTCTATTCTAACACTGTTACAAACATAAACATACGTTTCTATTCTAACACTGTTACAAACACAAACATACGTTTCTATTCTAACACTGTTGCAAACTTAATACCGGAGCCTACAAGTGATGTCAAGTAACAGATGATTGAATAGTAACAAGACACTGAATTGTTATCAATATCACTTGTGCGCCAACAATTAGTTCTGATACAGCATTGTTGTCTGCATTGTTGCCTAGTAACAGTCAGCGTTATCAAACAAAAATTCCACACTTTTCTATGGAAAATAATAATATCGGATTAGCTTGAACTAGCTTCCGTTGTTGAGAAAAACGTGACTCATCATAAGAGGTACATTTGACTTAATTAAATCAAGCAAAAAAAATAAAAAATTAGATATTCTTATCTAAAAATATTATCTATGAGCATTGTTTAGGAGCATTATCTAGGAGCATTATCTAGGAGCATTTTCTAGAAGAATTGTCTAGGAGCATTATCTAGGAGCATTATTTAGGAGCATTATCTAGGAGCATTATCTAGGAGCATTTTCTAGAAGAATTGTCTAGGATCATTATCTAGGAGCATTATCTAGGAGCATTATCTAGGAGCATTATCTAGGAGCATTATCTAGTTATCTAGGATCAATTTCTAGAAGAATTGTCTAGGAGCATTATCTAGGAGCATTTTCTAGAAGAATTGTCTAGGAGCATTATCTAGGAGCATTATCTAGGAGCATTATCTAGGAGCATTATCTAGGAGCATTATCTAGTTATCTAGGATCATTTTCTAGAAGAATTATCTAGGAGCATTATCTAGGCTTATCAACCAGGAGGATTTTCTAGGAGCATTTTCTAGAAGAATTATCTAGGAGCATTATCTAGTTATCTAGGATCATTTTCTAGAAGAATTATCTAGGAGCATTATCTAGGAGCATTATCTAGTTATCTAGGATCATTTTCTAGAAGAATTATCTAGGAGCATTATCTAGGAGCATTGTCTAGGAGCATTATCTAGTTATCTAGGATCATTTTCTAGAAGAATTATCTAGGAGCATTATCTAGGAGCAATGTCTAGGAGCATTATCTAGTTATCTAGGATCATTTTCTAGAAGAATTATCTAGGAGCATTATCTAGTTATCTAGGATCATTTTCTAGAAGAATTATCTAGGAGCATTATCTAGGAGCATTATCTAGTTATCTAGGATCATTTTCTAGAAGAATTATCTAGGAGCATTATCTAGGAGCATTGTCTAGGAGCATTATCTAGTTATCTAGGATCATTTTCTAGAAGAATTATCTAGGAGCATTATCTAGGTTTATCAACTAGAAGAATTTTCTAGGAGCATTTTCTAGGAGCATTATCTAGGAGCATTATCTAGTTATCTAGGATCATTTTCTAGAAGAATTATCTAGGAGCATTATCTAGGAGCATTATCTAGTTATCTAGGATCATTTTCTAGAAGAATTATCTAGGAGCATTATCTAGGAGCATTATCTAGGAGCATTATCTAGGAACATTATCTAGTTATCTAGGATCATTTTCTAGAAGAATTATCTAGGAGCATTATCTAGGAGCATTATCTAGGAGCATTATCTAGTTATCTAGGATCATTTTCTAGAAGAATTATCTAGGAGCATTATCTAGGCTTATCAACTAGGAGAATTTTCTAGGAGCATTATCTAGGAGCATTATCTAGGAGCACTATGTATGAGAATTATCCTATTAAAGAAAAGTACAAGCGGGAGTTGGATAGCGAATGCTTAAAAAATGTTAATTGATGATATCCCATCATATGACATATCTCTGATGGATAAGCTACTCGGCCCCTGTCCAGGGGCTGTTGACCACAGTACAACTCCATGATGATATCCATATCAGCGTATGACTCCGAAAGGTGAAAGAAAAATACGAAGTTTGAATTTCTAAGCATACCCATATTTTGAATAGGATAAACATCGATCGAATTTCGCACGACGAGAGATTGTGAAACTTTCTCACTAACTCATAGAATACAGAATCCAACACGATATTAAATGACGTAATTCTACATGAAATAACTTTAAAAAAAACAACAAAGAAATTCACAAAAATTTAGTGAAATTTGCGTGGAGAAGTTGTGTGCTGTATAAGTTTATACTTATACAAAGAATGAAGTTATGAATGAGAGTATTAAAACAGATAGTGTGTTTGCTTCAGAAGATTGAATTACAGATAGCTCACGCCGTGTTTTAGAAAGTGTTGAAAGTAAATATGAAGGCAACTTGTGTATTATACTTGATGTTCGATGGCTCTGTGGGGGAAATGGTTTGAAGTGTGTTTGTTTTTCAACTTAGAAAAGAGATTAAAACCTTGATGCAGATGAAAAACAGATTTTTCTCATTAACAAACTAACTTTATTAACTTTTTTAAATTTTAATTTTGTAGGAGACTCAAGGAATCATCTTTCATTTTGGAGACAATGCATTATCTTTCACTTGTGTAGGAGAATTAATACATCATATTTCACTTGTGTAGGAGAATTAATACATCATATTTCACTTGTGTAGGAGAATTAATGAATCATCTTTCACTTGTGTAGGAGAATTAATACATCATATTTCACTTGTGTAGGAGAATTAATACATCATATTTCACTTGTGTAGAAGAATTAATACATCATCTTTCACTTGTGTAGGAGAATTAATGAATCATCTTTCACTTGTGTAGGATGATTAATGAATCATCTTTCACTTGTGTAGGAGAATTAATACATCATATTTCACTTGTGTAGGAGAATTAATACATCATATTTCACTTGTGTAGGAGAATTAATGAATCATCTTTCACTTGTGTAGGAGAATTAATACATCATATTTCACTTGTGTAGGAGAATTAATACATCATATTTCACTTGTGTAGGAGAATTAATACATCATATTTCACTTGTGTAGGAGAATTAATACATCATATTTCACTTGTGTAGGAGAATTAATACATCATATTTCACTTGTGTAGGAGAATTAATGAATCATCTTTCACTTGTGTAGGAGAATTAATACATCATATTTCACTTGTGTAGGAGAATTAATACATCATATTTCACTTGTGTAGGAGAATTAATACATCATCTTTCACTTGGGTAGGAGAATTAATGAATCATCTTTCAATTGGGTAGGAGAATTAATGAATCATCTTTCACTTGTGTAGAAGAATTAATACATCATCTTTCACTTGTGTAGGAGAATTAATGAATCATCTTTCACTTGTGTAGAAGAATTAATACATCATTTTTCACTTGTGTAGAAGAATTAATACATCATCTTTCACTTGTGTAGGAGAATTAATGAATCATCTTTCACTTGTGTAGAAGAATTAATACATCATCTTTCACTTGTGTAGGAGAATTAATGAATCATCTTTCACTTGTGTAGAAGAATTAATACATCATCTTTCACTTGTGTAGGAGATTTCATGAATTATCTTTCACTAATGTAGGATAATTAATGATGCATCTTTCACCTGTGTAGGAGATTTAATGATGCATCTTAACACTTTGAACAACACCAGACCATACGTCTGTGTACATACGATCTGACTGCATAAACCTGCCTACGTTATATATCTCGGTTGATCTGCCTGCTTGGATATTTTCATTGGTCACCATGCGTGTAGTTTGCGTCACGAGCCAATACAAATAACGGATTAATCAAAGTTCAGCTAACTAGTATGAACAGCTGTAAGGTCAAGAATTATCTACAGACAGCTGCGGAACAAAATCTACATTTTCAGGGCATATTCACGGATATCATCCAGGCATAGATTCATCCATTGGATCCACCAGAACGTCAGTTCATCTGTCGATGCATGCATCTATCCATCTGTTTATCCACTAATCCGTTCTGTCAATCTATTAATCTTTCCTTATGTTCATCCGCCAACACATCGAATGATCTATCCATCCGTCACTTCATTGATTTATCCATTTAGCTATCCATCCGTTCGAATGACCATCCATTATCCATCCATCCATCCATGCACCCGTCCTTCGATATGTTAAACCAACCTTTTTCCATCCATCCGTCCATCTATCCATCTGTGTATCCACATGTCGGTATATCTGTCAATTATCTACCCATGACTGTATGTCAACCCATCTATCTATTAAAATGTCCGTATGTCAGTCTATTTATTCAGATGTCAATTCATCCATCCATCCATCAATCAATCAATAAACCCGTAACCCTTCAGAGTCGTTGGGGTACCAAAATGGATGCTTCAGCACACAGAGTCCTCCAGCGAATGCTATCCTCAGCGATGCGGATGAGTGTGGAAATATCTTGTCCTGTCCATTCCTTGATGTTGTTTGTCCATGTCTTTATTTTCCCTCCTCTGCTTCTTCAACCCTCCACAGTTCCCTGCAATATTGTTTTTGACAAGGAATCGTGCCTGCATACATGTCCGAACCATGCTAGTTTTCGTCGTTTCACTATTGAAAGCAATGGTTCCTGAACTCCTGCACACATCTCTACTTTATTTCTTACGTACACAGTGGTCTTATGTTCTCTACAGAAAATTCATCGATACACCCTTCCATTTACTCACCCCCTATTTATTCATCTATACATATCAACACATCCAATGACCAATCCATCTATCAACGCATGTAAATCCATCCACCATCCAGTCACCCATTCATATATCCATCCAGTCATTTATCCATCCATCCATCCCTCTATCTACCCATTCATCTACACATCCATCCATTCAGTTGCCAACCACACATCTTTTCATCTATCAATCTATCAATCCATCCACATATTCATCCATTCATTTATCTACACTTGTCAGTACAACCATGCATGTCAGTATATCTATCAATCCATCCATGGTTCCATCCCCCCATCCATTTACACATTTATCCATCCTTGCACTCATCTATCCATCCCCAATTTATTCATCCATTTACACACACCCTCTATTGATCTATACACCCATACATCCGCTCATACCTCCATCCATCTACCCATCTATTTTTTCATCCATTCATCCATCTACCCATCTATTTATCCATCCATCCATCCATCTACCCATCTATTTATTCATCCATCCATCCATCTACCCATCTATTTATCCATCCACCTACGACCCATCTATAAAAAATACTGTCAGCACTGCATTTTACCAGTTCAGGCGTTGCAGGGAGGGGATTTAATAGTAATGACGACCCATCTACCCATCTATTTATCCATCCATCCATCCATCCATCTACCAATCTATTCATCCATCCACCGACGACTTATCTATCTATCTATTTATCCATCTATCCATTCATCCAGCCATATATATATATATATATATATATATATATATATATATATATATATATATATATATATATATATCATATATTAAAAAATATAATTAGATAAAAACACTATACACTAATATTATTATTAATATATATCGTAATATGGTAGGCCTTATGCATCATCCAAAACTTTCCTTAAGGCGGTTGAAGCTCCAGATTTCTGAGCCTCCAAATTTGTGATGGAATCATCTGAAAATGTCTAACAACAGTGTCATGTGAGCATAATTAGAGTAGACCGGTTTTTTTCCCAACGTGGGGCGCACGCACTAAAAGGGGAGAATGAGGGGGCAATTTGATTTTTCAGGGGGTCAATTCTACAAAAAATATTAGTTGTATTTAAATTTTAGTTGCCTATTATATGTTTATACTAGAGTTTTAGTTATCTTTTATATGTTTATACTAGAGTTTTAGTTATCTTTTATATGTTTATACAAGAGGTTTAGTTGTCTATTATATGTTTTGAAAATTTACTTAGTTTTTTTTATCCATAATAATTTCCTAATAATTTCTTCCTAAAACCTAAGTCTTGTGTCCTGAACAAGTTGTAAATTAGACTTCATTTAGGGAATAATAAAATTTAGGTAATTAAAACATATATATATGTTATATAAGGGGGTGGGTTATTATAATTTTAGAAAGACTCAAGTAGAGGCATGGTAAATAAAAGGTTGGGAACCGCTGGTGTAGACAGTCCTGTTGAGCGGTGATGGAGTCGTCTGATTAAATCTCTTGATTATACACTATCATTAGCATCAAGTTTGACAGTCTGTAGACTATTGATCAAGTCGCTTGATCATGTCTCTTCATTATGTTCTGTACTCGGGCTAACTTATGCCAGAATTCATAACCTATGTGTCGTTGTATGAAAAAATAGTGAAAAGTATAGTCTCCTTTCTTCGTCTTCTTTTACAATGCTTCTAAAACTCCTGCAGGTTATCAGGATTTTGAACGGAATGCAATGTGTCGTAGTTACAGCTTGACTGCGATAGATGCACCTTTTGACTTTAAATATCCGACTTCAGCATGACTTTTGGGTCACTTTGACTCTATATGGGATGGGACAGCCAACTCTACCAAATAACACCTTCCCCATCGCCTCTTACGACATGCATTGTAGGAAAACAGCAATATTTATTCATTGCTCCCCCTTCTGACTCCAGCAACACGCGGAAGGTGGACGAAGTAATAACAAAAAAAGACATGGCTGAATTAATTAGGGCAACTATAAAAACTCTACGCAACGATAAAGAAGATGCTAAAAACAAACACGTTAAGATAATTATAACACTCGGAAAAACAATTCGGGAAAGTGCAGCATATCTGGAAGAATCGGAAGAAGAACACTCAACAACGTTATATGCACAGTGAAAGTGTCTACACTAAGATGACTGATGGAGAGGCAAGAATAACACTTATGGAAATGCCTCCAGAACTGGAATGTCGGTTCCTAAACAAGAATGTTGGAGAAATGTTAAATGCGTATCTGTCGAACTAACGAACAAACAAGCTCATAGAGATATTTAAATGTCAGTATAAGGTAAACTATGAAATATTTTGCCGTTAACTTGACACTAATTTAACAACATCAGATGGTCGATTCTTCGTTGAGATCAAGAGCAGGATACCGCAAGCTAAATCAACATTTTAACAACGAGTAACATGATTTGCAATACAACACTATGAATGAAATACTATGAATGAAATACTATGAATGGAGTACTATGAATGGAATACTCTATACGCTGTGGACATTGTTTGCCATGCGGCGTCAGGGGTGGAAGAGTTCTCTGGAGATGGCCTTCTTGTGCGCTGTTTGTAAGCCTGTTCCTGTGGCTTCTTTGATTTATGTGATACATCTTTTGCATGGTCTGTCTCTGGCTTTATAACCGTTATGTCTTTGTGGCATGCTATCTGTCGGTAGTCTGGAAGCGTGTGAAAACCACTTGATCTGTTGTCTTTTGATGTGTTCCAATATCGGTATTGTTTTGGTTATCTGTATGATGTTATTGTTTCTAATTCTATCTCTTTCTGTTGTCACTATTTTTCTTTTGTCTTGTGCTGTCATTGTCCAGGAATACTATCAATGGAATACTATCAATGGAATACTATAAATGGAATACTATAAATGGAATACTATAAATGGAATACTATCAATGGAATATTATCAATAAAATATTGTCAATGGAGTATTATCAACAGATACTATCTATCTATCTATTTGCTAAGCACTTTGTTGACTTTTAATGTCAGGGGAAGAAGAGTTTTCGGGAGATGACCCTCGTGTGTGCTGAGTATATTGTGGAGTTTGTCGTCTCTTTTATTTCGGTGGTCCATCGTTTTCGTGGTTGGCCTCTAGGTCTGCCTTCATTGTATCTGTGTAGCATAGCTTGCTGTGGTATGCTGTCTGATGGTAGTCTGCTGATGTGTGCAAACCATATGATCTGTTGTCTCTTAATATATTCCAAGATTGGAGTGGTACCGGTTCTTTGCCTAATGTCTTCATTTCTCACTCTGTCTCTTAGCGTTATTCCTAGGATTCTGCGCAAGCATGCCATTTCAGCTGTCACAAATTTACGTTTATCTTGTGCTGTCGATGTCCATGTTTGGCTTTGGTAACACAGCGTTAGTATAGTAGCTGTTTTGAAGTGTTATTTTGGTGCTTAAATCTACATTTTTGTTTCTGAAGGGTGATGTCATTTGTCCAATCTTGGTATGCTTTGCTACAGATACTATCAATCATCATTATCATTATCAAGTGCCGTCTCCGCAACGAAGGTTGGCTGCAACAGACCTCCGATATCCCGTCTCTTGTTTTGGTGGTGCACTCCAAATAGTATTACAGTCTAGCAGACTGTGTAACATGTCCATCTTGTGATGTTACTCTCCCACTTGTATCTCTGCCTACCTCTTACTCACTTCCCTTTGACTTTGTCTTCAATAGGGTGTTATGTCTTTTAATGAGTCAATAATATATTATTTGCCTGATCTTTATTTCTCTTAAAAATTATTTCTGCATATTAAGTGTTATTAGTACCTCTTTGTTTGTTTTCTTCCCTTTCCATGATGTTCTCCCTATTTTTCTATGTATCCACATTTCAAAAGCATCAATTCTGTCTTCTAATTGTTTGTTTAGTGTCCATGTATCTGAGCCATACATTAATGTTGAATAGATATGGAATTTTATAATTCTCATTTGTAACTTTTCTGTAATTTCTTTAGATGTTAATATTTTCCTCATGTCATTGAAGGCACTTTTAGCCATTCCTATTCTCCTTTTAATTTCTGTTTCAAATCTGCCGTCATTTGTGATTATGTGTCCAAGATATCGAAAGTGTTGTATTTGATGTAGTTTCTTTCCATGTATGTTTATGTTTACTGCCTGTTGTTATGTGATTTTGCTGATTATCATAGTTTCATCATTTTTATCATATATTCATATATGATATATTATCATATTCATTACTTAATTTATTTACTTGAACTATTCGTTTTTGTAGTTAATGTTCACTTTCTACTAAAAGAAAAATATCATCTGCATATCGCAGGTTGCGTATTATCTTCCAATTGATCTTGAGTCCTGGTATTTCTTCTATATGTTTAAAGATATTATCTGTGTAGATATTAAATAGGCTTGGTGAAAAAATACATCCTTGTCTTACCCCGTCTTTTTATTTATATGCTTGGTGAGTATCTGTTTTGCACATTATCGATGCAGTCTTTTCCCCAATATATATTTCTAATCAGTCTGATGTCTTTTCCATCTATGCATATTTCTTGAAGACATTTGATTAATTTTTTTGAAGACATTTTGTACTCTGTCAAAGACCTTGCCATAATCTATGAAGTAAATATATGTACTTTTTTAGACTTCTAAATATATATAGATCACTAATCCGTTACTAAGTCTAGCTTATCTGGTTTCTTTTTTTTTCTTGAAACCGAAATTTTCTTCTCCGATCTCATTGTCTATCTTGTGTTTAATTCTTTCATGTATTATCTTGAGGAGTATTTTAGTTATATGACTCATTAGACTTATTCTTCTATATTCTGCACAGTCCACAGCTCTGGGCTTCTTAGGTAGTTGTATGAATATTGATGATGTTAGGTCTTTAGGCATGTAGTCTGTTTTATATATGTCATTGCAAAGGTTCGTGATAGTTTCCACACTAAATTCATTTAGAGTTTTTATTATGTCTGCTGTTATATTATCGAAGATTGCGGCTTTTCCACATTTTATTGCGTTTTCTACTTCTACTTTTAGTATTGCTACTCCATCATTGTTGTGTATTAGTGGCATTTTTATTCCGTTGGTCATTAAAAAATTCTGTCACATTATCTGCCCATATTTTAAGTACTGTTTTATCAAATATAATTTTTTCCGTTTTTATCTTGAATGCAGTCCAATATCCGATATTGATCCCCCATTTATAGGATTTTCATCTGTATAATCTGTCTTATCTCCTTATACACTACTTTTGTCCTTTGTTGTACTGACATCTCTATTTCACTAAAAAAAAATTGGGTGGGGGGGGGGGAGTAGAGGAGGAGGAGCAGTATATTTTTTGACATAATTAAGCAAATTAATTCTTGATAGTTGTTGACAGGAAGGGGAATGAGTAAAACTTGACAAACAACCTGACGTAATTTATAGACACCCTAATAGTTCACAGACTATCGTTGAGCAGAAGAACAATAACAATGGATTAGACTGTACAAAAAGCAAACACTAAATTCTTGTGTGATAACAAAGAAGATAAACGCATATCTCGCTTATTGCGACATCTATACAGAGAAAATAATTCCATTTCTGACATGTTATGACGAAATGTTTTTTGATCTGTTCGGATGCTGTAAAATCAATAGACAAATGACAGATAGACAGATCGAAAGACAGATGACAACTGGGAGAAGGGATAATAGACCTAATAATTTTAGGGCAGGGAAAAACATCGATATCAGAATTACTGGTCAGTATTCAGTGGTGGACAGACTAGGGTATTGACGTGACCGATGACGAGTGGGTCCTGTGAGATTCTGACATCCTGGGACATATTAAACATAGACATTCTAAATAAGGATTTTTCTTAAACCTGTTCATTCATATTATTTTTAAGAACTGCTAAAGCGTTCTGCACGTGTCCTCCTGGTGAACACGAACAACGAAACACTGTAATGGATGTTTAAAGATGGCCGTCAAACAATATAGGATATTGACCTTTAAAAATCAGTGATCACTTCCGGAGATAGCAAACGTGGCGCATGTGGGGTTAGTGAAGAAGTGAGTGTATTGGGAATAATTAGCATGTAGACTTTTCGTCAAGTGCTGGATTAGACAGAGTATTTTATGCACCGTACGTCAGTTTAGATTCAGAAAACACCACCGAAGGCGGATGTGTCGGGCCATTTGCGCAAATAAAACGGCGACACAACGCATTTCCATTCTCTGGACTATATCCTGCTGGAAATCTAAAAGGGCCATTGTCCTACTGCAATAGAGATCCAGCAGGAGTTTGAGAATGAACGATGAAGAAGAAGAAGATTCAGAAAACCAGACAATTCAGCTAAGCTAAGCTAGGCTAAGCTATAAGCTAAATTAAACTAAACTAAATTATAATAAGAATAACTAGCTTAAACTTAGCTAAACTAAGCTAGACTAAGCTAAGCTAAACTAATCTAAGCATAGCTAAACTAAATAAAGCTAAGTTAAACTAAACTAAACTAAACTAAGATAATAGCTGTTAAACTAAAATAAACTAAATTAAACTACTAAACTAAACTACGCTAATCTGAACTAAGCTAAACTAAGCTCAACTAAACTAAACTAAAATAAAACTGAGCTAAATTATAATAAGAATAACTATCTTAAACTAAGCTAAACTAAGCTAGACTAAGCTCAGCTAAACTAAACTAATCTAAGCGTAGCTAAACTAAATAAAGCTAAACTAAACTAAACTAAACTAAACTAAACTAAACTAAACTAAGATAATAGATGTTAAACTAAAATAAACTAAATTAAACTACTAAACTAAACTACGCTAAACTGAACTAAGCTAAACTAAGCTCAACTAAACTAAACTAAAAAAACGGAGCTAAATTATAGTAATAATAATAAGAAGGAAAAAAAAGAAGATTGGTAGCATATCCAATTCAGGATGCAGTAATCAACAGAGTTTAGCCATTTTTAGGCTGTAGTGATCTTCTAGGCAATATAAATGCGTTCAGTAGTTTGCCATTGCTTCATGAATGGTCCGGATGCAGGAATGTATCTGGCAGGATTAGAACCTGGCACCTTGGCTCTCAGAGATGCGCCATCTAGAAAGCCACCACAGAGCCGGACATACTAAGAATATATACACTAAGTTACTCTAAATTCTTTTTCTTCTTCAGCGTTTATTCTCAAACTCCCACTGGATCTCTCTTGTAGCAGGACAATGGTCCTACTAGATTTCCGGCAGAATTCAGTCCAGAAAAATAAATGCGTTGTGGCATCGTTTTATATGTGCAATGACCCGACTCATCCGTCTTCGGCGACACTCTAAATTGAGCTAGTTGAACTAAAAAAAAATTCTAAGCTATACTAAACTCAATTGTAAACTATACTAAGAATAACTAAGCTATATGTACTAGTCTAAAATAAGCTAAAGTAAACTAAACTAAATTAAACGAATCTAGCTAAACTAAACTAGAATAAACTAAACTAAGCTAGTTCAACTAAACTAAACTATATATTAATATATAATTAAAATATCAATGATTTTTGATGAAGACGCATCTCATACAACCAAATATTTGAAACCTTGCAGTCTACTAATGTTGGTACAAATGCTACATGTTTTTGAAGATGTGCAATAGCTTACTGGAGAACGTCGGCGGCATAAAAAACCTTCCAACATAATTAATTAGGACCTCATTCCTTAGGTTTTTGATTATTGTTTGGCTGTTAGTTGGTAACTATTTATATACTTGGAGTAGGCGTGGCTAATTTTGATATACGAATCAAAATATATAAAAAGTGACCAGCCGAATCATAACAATAACTAAAAAAACCATTAAAAAACGGGGTCTTATTTAATTCCGCTGGAAGGTCTATATCCGGGAAGGTCATGGCTTACTTCAGTTGACACAGTAAATGATGATTAGAGTTGTCTATAAATTATGTAAACAATGGGGGGGGGGGGGGGGGGGCTGGAGGGAGTCGGAAACAAATGGTAATTCTTGACAAGGGAAATGGAGGGGAGTTTGACAAAAGTTGACGTCAACAAAAGTGTTTTCATACAAATAAATAGTTTCAATTGGGAAACAAAATTCTACAAATTTGAAAGTAAAGACAAGAAACAAAGCTGGATATTTTCCCAATATTTGAATGTCCAGCGCCTAGGGTTGTTTCTAGACTCTGAAGATTTGTCTGTATAAAGAAAGGTTAAAGTGTACACACAATTACCAATGATAAGCCACATGTGCCCAGATTTGTGACGTTTGCGAGGTCAGAGAGAAGAACATATATCTGTAGAAGGTCTTGGCTTATCCATGTGGATCTGCGAAGACCTGAACAAACTGGAGGACTTTATGTGATATTCTCAGGGGGTCTGCAAAGACCTGAACAAACTGGAGGACTTTATGTGATATTCTCAGGGGGTCTGCAAAGACCTGAACAAACTGGAGGACTTTATGTGATATTCTCAGGGGGTCTGCAAAGACCTGAACAAACTGGAGGACTTTATGTGATATTCTCAGGGGGTCTGCGAAGACCTGAACAAACTGGAGGACTTTATGTGATATTCTCAGGGGGTCTGCGAAGACCTGAACAAACTGGAGGACTTTATGTGATATTCTCAAGGGGGTCTGCGAAGACCTGATCAAATATTACGAGCATATACAAAAACAATAGAAAGATAAAAGGAGATATACTTTTGGGGTCCGCGTTAAAAAATATTTAAAGGGGTCGGCGACAGAAAAAATTATTGCGAACTGGTCTAATCCGTTTCATAGGACAGTTCGTGTAATTTATCTCTCTCTATCTATCTCTCTGCCTCTTTTCTCTCTCTCTCTCTCTCTCTCTTAGCGCTGATAAAAGCAAAGTATTGGTGACTAGTGATATCCCACAAACATCTAGTTAAACGGTCACAAACTGGAAAATGTTACCACCTAAAATACCCGAGGTTCTACGAATATGTAATAATGCCAACTTGGGAAATAAGATTCATTTAAAACTAGATACAGAGATGGCTACCATGTCAGGGTTGAATATAATTTGGAAAAATAAGATCAGTATTACAGTAATGATCAATCTACTCAGATTGTTATAAAAAAAACTAAGTATATTTTTATACAGATATGAAAGTTGGACACTAAATGCAGAAACGAAATAAGATTTCGGGCTTGTGAATATAAGTGCTTGGTTAATAATTAGTTATTCGGAACATACGATAAATATATTCGTCCGCCAGTAAATAAACAATCTTGCAGTTTTATCAAGAACTACTTTATATACTAGTGAAACGGCGTAAACTGTTTGGTATGGACATGTAAACGAAATACGACTCGCTTTCTAAAGTTATTTTTCAATGAACAGTCGAGGAGAAGAGGCGGACAAAAACATCCTAGATGACATCAAGAAATGGTCTGGGCATGATTTTCTACTCGTCTGTATGGCTGACGATAGAGATATTGGGATGATTTTTTTGTGCTGATGTATCTACAGTGTGACACCCCTACAACCATGACGGGTGGTTATGTGTCGTATTATATATATATACATATTTCTATGAATTCCCAAATGAAACATCATATTAAATGACATTGGATAGTTTTCAGGTACAGTTCTATAACAGGCATGTGTAACATTGTGTTTCTAAGAGTCAGGCTACATGACAAGCCAAACTACATGACAAGCCGAACTACATGGCAAGCCGAACTACATGATAAGCCGGACTAGTCTCGCGGACCGAGTGTTGCACATGCCTGCCATATATTTCAAATACTCATATACAAACCTTATTGGCATCTGCTCGAGAAGTATGGTGCTCACACTTTGAGTTGGACGCCCTCGAATCTGTCCTCAAGGTACTCCCCAAATTGTGCGGATATTCCTGATTGAGGGTTAACAGAGGGTTCGGTCTTTTCTTTCCCGTTCCCGTGTTAGTTTTCCCGTTAGAGGTAACATCACCATTCTTGACGTGGCAGTCTGTGATGACGTCAATATGTTCCATCATTTAAAATAAATAGTCATTATACACGAATAACGACCTCAATCAGTGAGCCAAAACTTTACAAATAAAAACTACCCACTTGCAACAAATTTACTTCGTGGCAAAGTCGTGCTATTGGCAATCCATAATCCCTTGTCTGAATTCAGATTTACACAGAACTACACCGGGCAACCACATCATTCAAAATCACGTACTGTTGAATCAGTAAAGTTCGAATCAGCCACTGACATTACATAACCACAATGTCACGTGCGTACACTTCACAACATGACTATTATTGATTTGTCTAGTGCTAACATAAGCGATCGATCTGTAATATAACACCCCTCTAATGCGTCAACTAGAAAACATCATAAAACAGGTGACAACGTGTCCAAGGGGAAAATAACTCGTCAGTTAGGCCCATGCGCTATATGTATATTATTTTCCTTGTGTGTATTGTATCTCCATCAAAACGTTGCTAAAATGTATGAATAATATCCGTTCTTGTAATTCTGTACGTTTTCTGAGGAAATCTTATACGTCTAATTTCTCTTCAGAGATGTCATTGTGCATCTTTTCAGACGATATTTAAGCATAAAATTTAAATCTCTATGCTTACTCTGGGCATGATTTAGAGGACTGTGCTGTGCCCATTTATCACAGTCCCCACTGTTATATTCAACGGATCCCAAGATTTGGAACTTAGCAAGGTCTGAAACGTTTAGGCGTCACTAATACATCCAATCGCATACATATACACACTCTGTGTTAGGACTTTTACTGTTCTTTGAGATAATCAGGCATTTCTCCTGATTGTTTGAAAAGATGCATCTAATTATAACAGAAACATTAGTAAGCAGTTATTATGTATATTCAAAGCTAACTCGAATAAATCCTAATTAAGTTTTAACAAAACACCAACTATATTCTGGTACCTTACATTTTGACGCGAACGTCGATAAATATAGGACCTACTGGCTCATTGGGAATCACTTCTAAAGTGACGCATTTAAGTTTTCCCGAGATTTTAGTTAGTCAATATTTTGTATACTTTGTGTCGATAGACAATGAAAGTCACGAGAGAAGTCAAATGCGTTACTTTAGAATGATGATTTCCAATGAGCGAGCATGTCTTTATTTGACGGTGGTCACACATTTTAGTAACGATATGTAGCCATGGCATCAAGTACATTTATAAATATGGAGATGTTTCAAATTAAAAGTGTGATATAAATTGGGGATGTTTCAAATGAAAATCTTACAAGTGTGATCTGAAATATACAATAATATAATCCCTTTATGGCTAGAGGAAACAACACTGGAATCAAAGCTCCATGGGCCACTGTATGAACTACAAAAGACAGGGAGTTTTATTCAGGAGACAGAATTACAGATATAGACATGTTTCAAGTGAACGAAAGAATAATAATAATAATAATTAGGGCTCGGAGTTTCATGAAATGTCATTTTTTTCCTGAAGCATATTTTCAGTTTTAAGTTAATTTCTACATGTTTCAAGCATTTCTGAACAATTTTAAGCTGTTTTTATTTGTCATATAAATGCATATTTTGACCATAATTTTTATGAGGTCATATTTTGCCTGAAATTGGAGATTTTGGTCATATTTTGCATATTTTCTGGTGTACTCAACGTTCTGGTGTACTATTATATGGATCAATTTCTCTACCCGAAATTGATCCATATTACTTGCCTTGCTCATGCACTGCATCGAGTAGCTGAGGAAGTTCGAGGTAATTTTCCTGATGTGGACAAGCTTATTTCAAATGGGGAAAAAATATTCATCAAGGCTCCTCTTCGAGTAAAAAAATTCAAAGAAGAAGCTCCTCAACTACCACTTCCTCAACAACCTATCCTTACACGTTGGGGTACATGGCTGGACGCTGTAAAGTATTACTGTGACAACTATTCAACACTAATTAAAATATTTAATGCCCTAGACAAAGACGACGCAACATCAATACAAGCAGTGCAAAGCTTATTTTCTACCAGACTATCACAAAATCTGACTTATATAAAGTCAAACTTTTCGGCAATTTCAAAAGCAATAAAACGTCTGGAAAGCGAAGGGACTGCACTTTATGATGCATTAGATATTGTGAAACAAATTCAAACAGAAATAAATGGATCACGTGGTGAAGTAAGCAACAGGATTAAAGTAAAATTAGAAAGTGTTCTTCATAGAAATTCTGGTTATTTCTCATTGTGCAAAATTGCAGACATACTTAGTGGTAAACATGCAACATTTCAAGAGGATGAACCTGAACTTTCAGCAAATGATCTGACATTATTTAGATTTGCCCCTGTGACATCATGTGATGTAGAACGAAGTTTTTCAAAATATAAAACAATTCTCAGTGACAATCGACGATCGTTCACATTTGAAACTCTAAAAATGCATGTTGTTGTCGGTTGAAATTGTACAAACAATGAAAACTGAGGAATAAATGTGGTAAGTGTTTTTATACATGCTTTGTTAAGTATTACTACTATGTAGGTACTATGACTACTATGTAATGCGTAAAACATGCAAACAATAATAATTTGCGTTTTTTTTGGTTCATAAATGAGAAAAACCTTATGGTCATATTTCGGCATATTTAAGGTCATATTTTGCCTTTTTTAGGTCATATTTGCATGTCATATTTCAGGATTTTTAGGTCATAAAAATTCGAGCCCTAATAATAATAATCCCTTTAGTTGCGAGGGGGTAGCTCTTGACACATGATGACGATGAAATAATCCCTTTAGCTGTGTGCAGGTAGCTCTTGACAGCCCATAGACTTTCTGAAACCCCCCCCCCCACCCCAAAAAAACCAAACAAACCACACTTTTCTCAGTCGTGTAAACCAAGCGACAACCAGACTCATGTACAATTTCAAAAGCATGAGTTATAACATGTACGAACAATGATATTATCTTAAACCTGTTCGTCCATGTTATTGTTAAGAGTTTCTAGAACGTTCCTTACGTGTCATTTTGGTGTCAACGAACAACATGACGCCATAATGGCTGTTTAAAGATGGTCGTCCAACAATTGAGATGTACCAAAAAGGTGCAGCTTCATGTAAACAGTAAATTCATGGAATTCAAAGCTCTATGGGCCACTGTGTGAACTACAAAAGACAGGGAGTTTTATTCAGGAGACAGAATTACAGATATAGACATGTTTCAAGTGAACGAAAGAAGAAGAAGAAGGTAAGCCGTTTTTTGATCAGTGAAAGGGGTGAAACATATAATAGCCCATCGTCCAATGAAGGTCCAGAATGGTGATGCATGTATCATCGCGACAAGTGTATTAGTGGAATAATTATCGTCCTCATCCATTGTCGTCTCTGCATCGAAAGTTGGCTACAACCTACCTCCATTTCTGTCTCTTACCTTGGTGGTGCACGCTGCTAGACTGTAACCTATCCACAGCTTAATGTTTCCCTTCCATGCCTATCTGTCTACCTCTTGATCGTAGTCCCTCAACTTTACCATCAAGTAATGTCTTAAACAAAGTATTAGCCTTTTAATGTGTCGATTAATATTTTTAATTATATTTAATTAGTGTGAGTTTTATTTCTTTTAATAGTTTTAAAAAGAAATACGCTCCTGTTTGTTTATTTTCTTCTCTTCCTGTGAAGTTCTCCCTATTCTTCTATATATTCACTTCTCATGTGAAGTTCTCCCTATTCTTCTATATATTCACTTCTCAAAGGTATCAATTCTGTCTTCTAGCTATTTGTTCCTTGTCTTTGTTTCTGATTCATACGCTAGTGCAGAGTAGATGTATTATTTTATAATTACCATTTTAGTTTATTTGTGAGTTTTTTTAAATATTAATAATTTCGTCACGTTATTCAAAGTATTTTTTATCCACTGAAATTCTCCTTTTAATCTCTGTGTTACATCTACTATCATTTGTGATTATACCTAGAAGATACATGTAATGACGTGTACTCATTCATTTGGAAGGAACGTAGACTAGACGCTGCATAAGTTAAGTTATTTTACTATTTTATTCTCATATATCACCATTATCTGCTCATATTCTCTTTCTGTTGTTCGCTCTTTCTCTTCTGTTCCTGCCGTTTTTGGCATCTTTCTCTCTCCCACCTGATCCCTCGTACCATCTCATTTTGCTCTTCCCTTACATCATGATTGCTTGTCTGTAGCATTCATTCTCTGTTGCCACTTTTGAGGTGAGTATTTTTAATGTAATTTACTTGCTACCATATCTTTTCCTTTGTTCATCTCACATTCTTCAGTCTACTTTCTCCTCCCTACTTACTACTAACTTCTCCCCATACGTTTTTCTCACCTGTCATGCTTCCACATCTTTTCTTCCTTCATTAGCTATCTGCTATTGTCCTCCTCATTATAACCCTTTTTGTCTCCATGTAAGATTTGTTTTATTGCGGTCATTTGTTTGTCCTGATGAAGGCTTTATAGTCGAAACGTCGTCTGTCTCTGTATCTCGTTGTTAAGTTGTTTTATGTTTTACTTTGGTAACACACCTACCTATTTTTGTATATCTTGACATTTTGCCCAGTGTTACCTCAGCCACCTACTTCCTTTTTAGGGTTGTTACCCTACACTGGTTGATTTATCCCTATGTTTGTTTCAATGTGTCGCTCCTTGTATTTTTACGTTCAACGTGGATTCCTCTTTCATCATGGTGATTATTTTATCCTTTTTTTGTTCTGGATGTTAATATCAAGTCTATAATCTTTGCTTGGCTTGTCTACTTGATCTTTATGTTGTTTTAGCACATGTTGTTTACTGCTAAGAGGATTAGATAACCAGTGATCTTGCCGATGAATCGAGCTGATGTTTTGAACTCTTTAAAATATATCGCACGCGAGAGTAAGACTAGTGTGGATGATGATTCCTCTTCAATGGCTAGGATCAGGGTTTGAAATCCGGTGTTGCCAGACGTGAATAATTTGGAAGGCGCAGAAGAATGATGATCAACCAACATAGGACCGGTACTGTCAGTAGAAGTGTAATGGCGGATACACTCAAGGAGAGATCGGAGCAACTATGGACGTGCCCAGTTTGCAATGATGATGATCCGACGACTAACTAACTAACTAACTAGGACTGTGTTATGTGCATATTCTAGATTATTTATATTTTCCCATTGATCTTGAACTCTGGTATTCCTTCTATATGTTTAACAAATTTTCTGTGTATATTTTAAATAGACTGGGGGTCATCATCATCAAGTGACATATTCTGTAAAGAACGTAGTCTTTTCTATAGATCTCTTGAATTCTCCACGGTTTTGAGAAAGTTGTCCCGCCTCTTTTAGAGACATGTGTAGGCAATCCTGTTTGTCTTTTGTCCAACGGCGTCTTGGGCGACCTTTACCCCTGTTTCCTTCTCTCATTCCATCCATAACACTCTCTCCATATCGTCGTGTCTTTTAATGTGACCGAAAAAAACCCTAGCTTTTTCCTTAATATTTGCTGGTAATAGGAACTGTAACAACGGCGTACGTGAGTTCTGTGACTATTTACTACCGGGTCAGGAACAACGGGTAGTATTTTCTTACCGTACTTGTACATATCTCCTCAGGAATCGGCTTCAACTCGTATTCGATTCCAAAATAAGTGATGTTCTCATGTTTGTTTTCTCAGTCAAGATATCCTTTTGCAACATAAAAATGCGCAACCTTATACTGCTCTCTCAACGGTTGCAACTATTTAGAATCTGGACATTCAGGGCATATCTCATCCATCGTACTAGACAGTCATAGTTCAATTCATCACATCCATCGTACTGGACAGTCCTAGTCCAAAGTCATCACATCCATCGTACTGGACAGTCCTAGTCCAAAGTCATCACATCCATCGTACTGGACAGTCATAGTTCAAAGTCATCACATCCATCGTACTGGACAGTCATAGTTCAAAGTCATCACATCCATCGTACTGGACAGTCATAGTTCAAAGTCATCACATCCATCGTACTGGACAGTCATAGTTCAAAGTCATCACATCCATCGTACTGGACAGTCATAGTTCAAAGTCATCACATCCATCGTACTGGACAGTCATAGTTCAAAGTCATCACATCCATCGTACTGGACAGTCATAGTTCAAAGTCATCACATCCATCGTACTGGACAGTCATAGTTCAAAGTCATCACATCCATCGTACTGGACAGTCATAGTTCAAAGTCATCACATCCATCGTACTGGACAGTCCTAGTCCAAAGTCATCACATCCATCGTACTAGACAGGCATTGTCCCAAGTGATTTCAACCTGTTTTGTTGAAGAGGTATAAAGATGTACAGCAGTTTGTGCTTTAGCGGACATCATTTTTTTCTACAAGGATTTAATCACGTTGAGGGCTCTGAATGACGCAATGGTCATTACATCGAAAAAATGCTAAATGTATATTTTATTTTTTTTGGGGGGAAATATACACAAAAAAGAAATTTAAGGTTTTCATTTGAACCACCCGTGTGTTTATGCGTGTGTGTGTGTATGTATGCAACGCCACAGCTTCCTTACGATGCACGAAAATATGGTCGAAGGTATGAACCGAAAAATTATAGCGAAATGCACCGTGTGGATATAGAACCAGCAGGTGATTAATGAAAGATTCCAAACAAACGCATCAACACCTACAGTAATCTTCTTCAGTAATTACAACAACACTCCTGCTTGCATCAACAGAATATACACATTATATCAACATTACACGTCGATGATGGAATTAGCACTATTTAAAAAATCGTGCAGAAAGTAGATTATATTTCTCACTGTTTCCATCACTAGAATTTATATCGGAGAGAAGTAAGCAATACTACATAATCTAGGCCTGTGTAAGATTAACTGCATTAGATGATTGCTAGATTTATGTAGTATTTCACAAGATAGCTTAAATATACACCAAGTGAATGCCTCATGGACTGCCAGAAAAACTAATGTAGAGGTGTTGAAAAAGTCAAATGCGAAACGGACCTTAATTAATAATATAAGAAAAAGGCAATCTTCTTTTGTTTGGCCACTTCATGAGACAGACAGGTTTAGAGAACATAGTCACAACAGGCAAAATTGAAGGCAACAGAGACAGAGGGCGACAAGGTGAGAAAATATTAGAGAGCTTGACAGCCTGATACGGCAAGGAAATAACAACGACCTTGATACATAATACTGTGGACAGAGAGCTGTGGAGATCCATGACCGTCTACGTCATCCGGCATGGCACCTGATGATGATGATGATCAATGCTTCACACGATAGTTTTAAATATATCAAGTTAAATCACATCTTTTCTACTGAAGTAAGCTCTTCGACAAATCACATCTTTGTCACTAAACTAAGCTCTTCGACAAATCACATCTTACTCAGTGTAGTAAGTTCTTGGATAAATCACATCTTTCTCAGTGAAAAAAGGTCTTCGATAAATCACATCTTTCTCAGTGAAGTAATGTCATGTATAAATCACATATTTCTCACAGAAGACAGGTCTTGAATAATCCCCAGGGTTTGCAACAACAAAACACACTCGTAGTTATGTTATGTTCGCTATTCATCCTCATCAAGTGTCGTCTCCGCAACGAGAGCTGGGTGTAACGGACCTCCAGTATCCCTTCTCTTTTTCTTATGGTGCACTCTGCTAGACTGTCACCTGTCCATCTGTGATGTTTCTCTTCTACTAGTATTTATGTCTACCGAGTGACGTAGCGTGGGTCAATGGCGCCCGGGGCGGAATTATATTTTCCGCCCTTGTGACATTATAAAAATATGTCAGTGATTGTGAAAGACTGGACGAAAATAAATTTGCCGCCCTCCCGATGATGCCGCCCGGGGCGGTCAGCACATCCGCCCCTTCACCGCGCCACTGTATCTACCCTCGAGTAAAATCTTCAACAAGGTGTCATGCCATTTTATGTCCAAAATAAATTATTTGTTTAGTCTTTGTTTCCTAAAATAGTTATTTTTTTTTTTCATACGAAGTGCTGGAACTTCTGTGTTTGTTTTTTTTCTCTTTCCATAAAATTCTCCCTATTCTTCTATATATCCATATCTCAAAAGGCGGCCCCAATTCTGTCTTCTAGTTTGTTCATTGTCCATGTTTCTAAGCTATACATTAATATAGAATAGTCGTAATATTTTGTAATACTCATTGTTAATGTGTTTGCAATTTGTTTAGATGTCAATATTTTCCTCATGTAACTGAAAGTACTTTTAGCCATTCCTATTCTCCTTTTAACTTCTGTTTCACATCTGCCATCATTTGTGATTGTGTGTTCAAGATATTGATAATGATTATTAATGTTTCCTATCATATGACTGCCACTACAAGCATTAAAATAGACACCAGATGGAAAAAGAAAAAGAGGAAGACCAAGAAAGACTCTTCACAGAATCGCCATCAAAGAGAATATGAGTATCTGAATATTGCATCTCAACAACATGCAAGAGTGACACACAGTAGCATCACATCGCTCGACATGGAAAGCTATGGTTTCTGCCGTAAGCAGAAAAAACTTTTAAATTAAACTCATTATTATTCCCGGAGATTGTGGTAACTGGAACACCAAAAACCACGACCTCCACTATGTTTTATAGTTAATAGTTCTGATATAGTCAATTTGAATTAATGTCCGCGGTTGAAAGCAGCGCACACCACAATGAAAGGTATATTTGACTAAATCAAATTCTATAGATGTGTCTTTCATTGTCTCAATCTGCATACTCATTTCAGAACATGCCCTGGTGAAAATTTGCGCATCCAAGCACTAAAATATGAGGATGATAAAGGTAAGTCCCATGGAATCTGCCGTTTGGGATGAAGATTATCTATTTATGAGGATGATATATCCATTTGTATTAATATATGAGGAGGATATATCCATTTGTACTAAAATATGAGGATGATATATCCATTTGTATTAAAATATGAGGATGATATATCCATTTGTACTAAAATATGAGGATGATATATCCATTTGTATTAAAATATGAGGATGATATATCCATTTGTATTAAAATATGAGAATGATATATCCATTTGTATTAAAATATGAGGATGATAGCCGTTTCTATTAAAATATGAGAATGATAGTAGTGTGTATCTTTACAGACGACCAGGAATCAGATAAACATGGAATTTCAAATTAATTAAGGAGGCCTCAAAATATTACACACTCACGATTGTTTGCCCGGGCAGGTATGAAGAAAGTGCCGTGCTCGTTTGGACTAACCCCCTCTCGACTATGTTGATGAGTTCCGAGGGAAAGACAACGCTAAAACGATTGGAACAAGAAATACTACAGGAGATGCCAGGCAGAAGATGGCCAATAAGACATACCATCTATGGTCTTAAGGTCTCCCCTCCGGATTTTCTGTAGCGGTTTATTTCGTTGGCCTTAAACACTCCCGTGTTAACTCACTAGGCAAAGAGGATATTCTGTAGGATATGGTTCATGTAGTTTAAGGCATTAACCCGTAATGCAACCGTTGAATAAATCAGACAGAAGTAAGAAGTTGAGACACTACATGTAGTGACAATAATTTGTTTCATAGGTAACAAGTTGTCAGCCTGTTCCCACCATTTTCCTTAATAGCCTCCTACGACATGCCTGCACAGTAAGCAGTAGTCCTATTCATTGTACTCTGAAATATACGTCCAGAACCTGGTAGCCACACGGGAAAAGTTCTAAAATACCTACTGAACCGCCCACTCGGCAAAGAACACACTGTATCAAACAACTTTCACAGAACAAACTAATTTTCACCAGAGCACGTAAACATGAATAATTCCCAAGGAAGACGTAAATGTGCTTAAAAAAAGGTGATAACGTAATCGAAAAACATGAAAAAATGCGACAGGTTAAAGCAACAAGGGCAGAATAAATGCGACACAACAAAATGGAGAAGCACACACCAAATTTAACTAAAAAAAAAACCACCCGGAAGTTCAGTGTACGAGAAACAACGAGAACAGACGAGATGTGAGAAAAACTGTCCGTGAAACAGCTGTGTGGTCCCTTTGTGTTGAGTAATGAGAAAATCAATAGCAGACGAAGGCATTCTTTAACATCTTTACAAGCATTGCTGATTGTTTTTAAGGGGGCGTGATTGTAGACCCAACAATTAATAATACACAAGATGTGGTTTATTGTTTGGTTGTCTGACAGCTTCATGCACTTTTCAAATGAATCAAGAAAATGTGCGGGAAGAATTTGAGTAATTAGGTTTACAAGCCAATTTTAACATCAAGATAACAGCTATACCGCTGTTTTGTAAAGAAACAGCTGTTAGATGGTAATTAGCAAGTAATAAGCTTCTTTTGAGTTCGTTCTCAAACTCCTGCAGGTGATCAGGTTGTATTCAGAGCCGAGCCGTGCTATGATACCGAGAGGCGGTCGCATCAGACGGCACCAATGAAAATACATTTTCGGGGGTGGAATTTCGAAGAAAAATCATTTAAGGAGGGGGGGGGGGAGGCATTCTTGAAGACTGAGAAAATCCATCGAACGGCCCTGGATGTAGTCGCGGAGATTTGAATGCCCTGTGTCATGGGTTACATCCTGTCTGCGATAGCTGAGCATTTAAGCCTAACACATCCGACTTCAGCATGGCTTCTGGGTCACATGACCTCTATGTGATGGGGCAGCAACTCTACTCATAAGACTTCCTTAATCATCTCTTACTAAGGCGACGTATTGTATGTCAGGTAACATGTCAGGTAACATGTCAGGTAACATGTCAGGTAACATGGTAGGTAACATGGTAGGTAACATGTCAGGTAACATGGTAGGTAACATGTCAGGTAACATGTCAGGTAACATGTCAGGTAACATGTCAGGTAACATGTCAGGTACATGTCAGGTAACATGCCAGGTAAGGTAACATGTCAGGTAACATGGTAGGTAACATGTCAGGTAACATGTCAGGTAACATGTCAGGTAACATGTCAGGTAACATGTCAGGTACATGTCAGGTAACATGTCAGGTAACATGCCAGGTAAGGTAACATGTCAGGTAACATGGTAGGTAACATGTCAGGTAACATGTCAGGTAACATGTCAGGTAACATGCCAGGTAAGGTAACATGTCAGGTAACATGATAGGTAACATGTCAGGTAACATGTCAGGTAAAATGGTAGGTAACATGTCAGGTAACATGTTAGGTAACATGCCAGGTAACATGTCAGGTAACATGGTAGGTAAAATGTCAGGTAACATGTTAGGTAACATGGTAGGTAACATGTCAGGTAACATGCCAGGTAACATGACAAGTAACATGTCAGGTAAAATGTCAGGTAACATGGTAGGTAACATGTCAGGTAACATGACAGGTAACTATATCAATATTTCGTGCTCCTCTTTAGGACCCGGCACCTCAGACAAAAAATAGTATTCAATATATGGGTTTACATGAGTGAACCCATATGTTTTTGCATCATCATTATCATTTCTTCTTCTGTGTTGGTTCTCAAACTCCTGTAGATTAGCAGGATGTTGTTCACAGAACAGAATTAGTATTATCATCATCATCATCATCATCATTGTTTACAGCTCGGCTGCGATAGCTGCCATTTTCGGCTTGGTCACATCCGACATCAGCATAAATTGTGTTAATTTTACCTTTTCTTGAATGGCACAGTCGTAGAAACCGTCGACCATATAAATAATATTGGCTAATGGGAAAATAAGCCTTCAGAAATGACTAATTTCACTTTTCCTGTGATTGAAATTGGGTACTATGATTATACATTATGTTTACAGCCAATGAAAATCAACAAAATAGTCACACGAGTCAATTTTGAAGACGTGTTTCCCATTGACCAATATATTTTATATCGTCGATTGTCAGGAACCAGCCCACACCAACCCCCAAATAGAAACATTCTAATACGCTTATTATGAAGTTATATGAACTGCATGCAACCGAGGCCATCGGCAGGGCACTATTCTGTAGCTGGTCATATAACTGTGATTATTGGTTGCTTTTCATACGGCATTCGGACGGAACAGTTATATCTGATTAAGAATATTTGTAGGACAGTAGTGAAGTTCTAGAGTACGCTGGATCGACAACATCAAAAAGACATTACACGAATACCAAATAACATTATCTGAAGCTGCCAGAAAAGCGAGAACAAGAACATTATATCTCCCTCGACACCCGTAAAGGGTAAAAGAGGATGGAAAGAAGAAGAAGAAGAAGAAGAAGAAGTAGTGAAATAAGTATACAGAAATAGAGAGAAACTTCACGAGATGAACAAGTTACATTCTAGCAGAGTGCACCACCAAATTAAGATGCAGGGGATGTTGGTTTGGGGATGCAGCCAATCTTCGTTGCGGAGACGGCACTTACTGATGATAAGTGAAATTAGGAAAGGTAATTAAGTGTGACTGAGTGTAATTGAGTGTGACTGAGTGTGATTGAGTATGTCTGAGTGTGATTGAGTGTGACTAAGTGTGATTGAATGTGACTGAGTGTGACTGAGTGTGATTGAGTGTAACTAAGTGTGATTGAGTATGTATGAGTGTGACTGAGTCTGACTGAGTGTGAATGAGTGTGACATAACGATTCCGATGTAGTTTATGCTGGTGCTTCCTTAAACTTCATAAAGTGCAAGAAAGTTCCAGTTTAAACATCTTGATAAACGACGTCAGGATAAACTAAATCAGAATCCACGACATCAAGATAAGCCACATCAGAATGAGCCACATCAGGATACCCGACATCAGGATAAACTACACCAGGATACCCGACATCAGGATAAACTACACCAGGATAAGCCACATCAGGATACACGACATCAGAATAAACTAAATCAGGATACACGACATCAGAATAAACCACATCAGGATAAACCACATCAGGATACACGACATCAGAATAAACTAATTCAGGATACAGGACATCAGGATAAACCACATCAGGATAAACCACACCAGGATAAGCCACATCAGAATGAGCCACACCAGGATAAACCACATCAGGATACCCGCCATCAGGATAAACCACATCAGGATACCTTTCATTTCTTTTATTTTGTTGCGCTATTGCTAATATTTTCCTAATTAGGTAGTATGTAATTATGCAATTGATGCAATGAGGTTAATTTTGAATTATAGCAATTGATTTATTGAGGCTAATTTGGAATGAAAGCAATTGATTTAGTGAGGCTAATTTTGAATTATAGCAATTGATTTATTGAGGCTAATTTGGAAAGCAAGCAATTGATTTAGTGAGGCTAATTTGAAATAAAAGCAATTGATTTATTAAGGCTAATTTGGAATGAAAGCAACTGATTTAGTGAGGCTAATTTTGAATTGAAGCAACTGATTTAGTGAGGCTAATTTTGAATGAAAGCAACTGATTTAGTGAGGCTAATTTTGAATTGAAGCAATTGATGTATTTGAGGCTAATTTGAAATGAAAGCAATTGATTTATTGAGGCTAATTTTTAATGGAAGAAATTGATTTAGTGAGGCTAATTTGGAAAGAAAGAAACTGAGTTAGCGAGGCTAAGTTGTAATGGAAGAAATTGATTTAGTGAGACTAAAATGAAAATAACTGATTTAGTGAAGCTAAACGGAGTAAAATTGATTTATGGACGGATAAATAAAATCATATCTAAGATTTACAAAAAACAACAACAAAAAAAAAAACAACAACGGACTAAAAAGATGTTACTTTATATAGGTAAAAGTTCGATGAAAGGAGTGGACAGGAAGTTAGACTGATAATCTCCCAAGGAGAGTGCGCATTATGCGACTGATGTCGCATTCAATGATAAAATAGAAGATTCTAATCGACAACTTGGATCTGGAGTTCAGGGGAGACAAATTATAATGGGTTCCTTCACTTTACTATCGGAATCGATTTGACTGCAGTTGGATCACTGCCCTTGTCCGTACAAATCTTGCTTCAGGACTAGCTATTTACAAATTTTACATATACAGTCTAGGTGAGAATGTTTTGTGACGACTACATCTATATCAGGCATAAAATATTGGTATTCCTCCTCACAAACACATATACACGCACGCACGCACGCACGCACGCACGCACGCACGCACGCACGCACGCACGCACACACACACACATATATATATATATATATATATATATATTAGAAGACAGGAAGTCTTGCCCGGGCGAGATTGTATCAAAAAAGAAAAAAAATATAATAGACACGAATAATGTAGCAATAATGTAGCAATAATGTAGCAATGACTGATATATTTGTTTCAGTTTCTACATATTGACCAAAAGAAAATTATTTATAAAACAACTAATATGACTTGGATCAAATAGCCATGACCATTGTCCCTTCCATAATAGACTTCCAGCTCGTACCAATTGACCTATTCCGGTTACACGAAAGACAATGTAAATTTGTAGCTTTATAAAGTTGCGTACTCGTATGTATGCCATGTGACATATTCCTTTGAAGTGGGGACAGCAATGTTTACTGGAGAATTAAACTTCCAATCGATTAGAATTTTAGAATATAACGGAAACGCAGATATAAATAGTATTATGCGATTCGCTTATAGACAGAATGTATACGGCTTTAGCAAAACGCAAAGAAGAAAGAATAGTGAATTAATACCGATTAAGAGTAAACGTCGATTGAAATCGAAGAACATTATTTATAGGTCTAATCCCTTTTTTCAATTTATGCCTGTTTATATGATCTTTGTGCAGCGGTCAGAAGTAAAACGTTAACTAATTATATCCATTCAGTGAGGTAATAACACATGGAGGTTAAGGTCAAGAGAGTTACTGTACTGGGAGATCAATACTTGATAGATATTGATTTTGACAGTAACTATCAACTTTTAAGACCTCTCATACCGACCTTCTACGGGAAAGTGGTGGTGTCATCAATCTTTGTTTAAATTGATTAAGTTCTCGGGATTTCTATACCGTC
Source organism: Meghimatium bilineatum (assembly GCA_034231615.1). Taxonomy (NCBI): domain Eukaryota; kingdom Metazoa; phylum Mollusca; class Gastropoda; order Stylommatophora; family Philomycidae; genus Meghimatium; species Meghimatium bilineatum. The sequence goes on along the minus strand of CM067316.1, from coordinate 15,204,833 downwards.
CGAGCCGATCATATATGTTACGGAGTTATCGATATCCAGCTCAATGGTGGCGGGCGTGGTACACAGCGCGTCTGACGGCCAAAGTACACGGGTTCAAATATCGCCATAGGCAATTGTTCATCCGGACCGTTCAGAAAGAAATGACAAACAACCGCACGTAATCAAACTGCCCAGAAAATTTCTAAAGCCAAAAAATATGGTGTATTAATGGTTACATCCTAAATAGTATATACTACCAACGTATATGTGTATATATATATATATATATAGGGGATTATCGTTTGGAAATACGAAGCTGCGTACTGCGAGTTATACCACGACTGTCCGACTGTCTATAATATAAAACTCACTGGCTAACAGCAATTCAAACATTTTTAATGCTTTATTTGAATATTTCCGTGATTTTCATTGGTTACTATTATTATACTTTGTACGACAGCCAATGAAAATCAACGGAATAGTCAAATTAGTCATCTTAGAAGGCTGGATATCCTAGTAGACAGTAGGCCTTAATAGTATAGACAGTCATTGTTATATTCTTGGTAGATTTTAAGATGTTTCATTGAGAGGACTGACTATACAAGGATAGTATAAAATAAGCATAATACTATCAATCCTCTCAGATTTTGAACCTTTGCTCTCGATTCGGACTCTAGTAACACATAGACCAATCTATATGTTAGTACATATATTACATTGCAACACATAGACCAACCTATATGTTAGTACATATATTACATTGCAACACATAGACCAACCTATATGTTAGTACATATATTACATTGCAACACATAGACCAATCTATATGTTAGTACATATATTACATTGCAACACATAGACCAACCTATATGTTAGTACATATATTACATTGCAACACATAGACCAATCTATATGTTAGTACATATATTACATTGCAACACATAGACCAACCTATATGTTAGTACATATATTATTTGGTTTATGTGTTGGTACATATATATTTGGAGAGCCACGTAGCTTCGCATATGAGTGGTCCTGGGTTCATTCCCCAGTTGAGGGGAACATGTTTCTCAGATCGCAACGGATCCCGGGTCGACCCAGCCTTAAATGGGTACCGGATTAAACCGGGAAGTAAAGACTGCGAGAGAGAGGAGATGGCTACCGCCCTCATTTGCAGAGCCTCTGAAATGTGAGATCGCTAACATCTCACACCCCTACGGCATTAATAAATGCTATGCGTTACTTTACTTTTACATATATTACATTATAACACATAACCCAATCTATATGCTAGTACGTATATTACATTGTAACAAATAGACCAACATTTACGTTAGCACGTATATTACATTTACATTTTAAAAAAAAACCTATATATTTTCTATTCCAAAACAACATATTTCAAAGAGTGTTCATTTCTTAACTTAACTATTCAGTCTGATGTCCTTGGAAAATGACCAAGCCCTAGAGTATTAGCTTTAAGCTGCCAGACACAAGTAAGCCTAGATTTGCTATCGTCCAGTCGTAATGTGAAAGAAAGGGTTTTTTTTAATGTTAGCAAGCGCAATAGTTTATATTTTATGTTGGATGTCCGCAGCTTATGGATGACGTTTATGTGTAGGAATTTCGTGTTTAGGAAATTAATGAATCGCGATTTTAGTATTTAAGATAAAAATGTGAAATTCCAGCCTTCATATTTCATAACAACCACGTCAGCAGACTTTAAAAAAATCGAGATTTTTCATTAATAAATCCCAGTTTGGAGGCACTATTCTTCTTCTTCTTCTGCGTTCGTTCTCAAACTCTTGCATATTAGCAGGATGTAGTTCAGAGAGCGAAATGCGTTGTGTCGTGGTTTACAGCATTGCTGCGATATCTGCGCCTTTCGGCCTGACACATCCGACTTCAGCATGGCTTTGGGTCACTGACCCTATATGGGATGGGACAGCCACTCCATCCCATAACCTCTTTAGTCGCCTTTTACGACATGCGTGGAAGGTGAACAGTGTTACTATTCTGTGCTCCCCTCTCGGGCCCCCGGCAACACACGGGCGAGGAGGTACTATAATAGGCTGGAGATGATAAGACTACTTGCAAGGGCAGTCATTAAACGTTCTGCAGATGTCCTGTCATTCATTGATTTGATTTTTCAAATTGAACATTTTACTGTACTTGTAGGAAACACCATTGACTTTTATTAAACTAGGAAAACTCTACATGTGATGTGTCCTTTACAGAACGTTGTCATCACTGCTATTCTGTACGCCTCTCAGTTCTGTACATGCCACGCAACTTCTTCCAGTGTCATGTTCAGAAGGTCTTCGATGTCATGTGTCCGTCTGTCTTGGTCTGCCTTTTTTCTCCTTATTCCTGTGACTTTTCCCTCCATGATTAAACTTTCTAAACCATTGTGTCTTTTTAAATGTTCGAAATATGTTAGTTTGTGTTTTTTTGGATAGTATTGAAGAGTCATTCTTCTTCTATGTTGAGATCTTTGCAGGCATCTGTGTTGGTTCGTCTATCTGTCATGATATTCCTTTAGGACCTTTCTATAACATTTCATTTCGAATGCTGAAATTGTCTTTTCCATTGCAGAAGTCATTGCCCACGTCTCACATCCGTATGTTGTCACTGAAAAGATATAGCTTCTTAGTAGTTGTAACTTTGTTTTTCTGTTTGCCCCTTGTCATAGTTTTTTCATCTCTGATGTATTTTATGTACGGCCATTGATAATCTTTTCCTGATCTCTGCAGAACAATCTCTTTTGGTGTTGATGATTGAACAGAGATATTCAAAGATTCCGACATTTTCTAGTCTTTCTTTGTAAATGATTATTGTAGGTGTGAGGTCATCTCTGCTGACATGCATAATTTGTTCTCCCTTTATTTGCATTAAGGAAAATATTCAGTGTCTTTTTATGATGCTCGACTGGCATAATGTGTTCTAAACCTGTGGAGACATCTTGATATTAGCGTAGTGTCATCTGCATACTTCCTTTTTGGGATTTTCTTTCCTTCGATATTAAGGGGTTGAAACTGTTCATATCGTGTGTCTTCTCGTAGATTTTGCATGACGTTTTCTGCGTATATATTTAACAGGTGTGGTGAAAGGATGCATCCCTGTCTAACTACTTTCTGAACCTTAAACCAGTCAGATGTTTCTCCTTCGAGGCGGACAGAAACCTGTTGTTCCTGATAAAGCATTGTAATGATCGATATGAGATCGACATGAGATCGATATGAACATAAAACCCATGCTTTCCACTATGTTCCATAATTTCTGGTATGTAATCAAATTCTTGTAGTAAGTACTCAGTGAAACAGGTGTATATGTCTCTCTACATTTCTCTATTATATTTCTGATGTTACCACAGCTATGCTACACAGATACAGTGAAGGCAGACCTAGAGGCCGACCACAAAAACGATGGGTATACCGAAATAAAAGAGGCGACACATTCCACAGTATACTCAGCACACACGATGGGCCATCTCCATAAAACTCTTCTACCCCTGATGCTGAAAGGCAATAAAGGGTTTAGCGAATAGATAGATAGAATTTCTGATGCTAAAGATGTGAACAATAGCACCTCTGTTCAGCCTAAAACTTACGAGATGTATTTTTATTTCTCTGTTGATATGTTGTTCCATTCTTTTCAAGATTAGGTATCTAGCAGACATGACTGAACAATAGGATAACAGCACAGACTTGATTAATATTTGAACCCAGTTTCTTCATGGGTGTAAGATGTATATCACCGCAGCTTGACCAGCATATATTTTCTACCGAGAGAAACCTAACTTTTTTTTCTGGATGAAATGTATAGAGTATTGCATCTATGATTGAAAACAGTGTATTTATACACGATGGCATGACTCGAATGTCATGAAGAGAAATTACTCTCTCCCGATGGCAACTCTTAGAAAAATTCCTTAAGAAAAGGATCTGAAGACTTTTTGAGGAATATTGGTTTGTTAGCCAAAGTATCTCCACTGCTAAAAGTCATGTTTCCGTATCACTTTTTGTGTGCTTTCGTTCTCAACTTGCACTGAATCTCTCTTTCTTTGGTAAAATTTCTTTGGTAATAGGACAATTTTCTTACACAATGTCTCTCGTTATAGGACAATGTTCTTAGAAAATTTCTCTGGTATTAGGACAATGTTCTTAAAACATTTCTCTGGTTATAGGACAATGTTCTTATAAAATGTCTCTGGTAATAGGACAATTTTCTACAAAATTTCTTTGGTAATAGGACAATGTTCGTACACGATTTATCTGGTAATAAGACAATGCTGCTCCGAGATTTCCAACAGGATATAGTTCAGAATGGACGGAAACATAAAACTTCAGCGGCGGTTACTAATACTGTCGGCGAACGTCTGTAGCCATGTCGCTAGTAGGCTAGTCGCACCAGAGAGTGTTGTTTGTTCCGTATTAAACGCTGGTCATCAATCTCAAAGGTAACTACGGTCAAACTTGCTTGAGTTTTTTGCCGCAGTCGACATAGCCACATACTCCGAAATTCGTATAAAGTATTTTAATATATATTTTGTCGAACTGAATTTACATCTCTGTTTTTAATTCGAGTTTGTGGTCACCCGATTATCCAATTATGCTTTTCTGCACCCTAGCAAGACCTTTGCTACACCTTAGTACGACGTTTACTGTACCCTAGCAAGACGTTTACTGTACCCTAGCAAGACGTTTACTGTACCCTAGCAACACCTTTGCTACACCTTAGCACGACGTTTACTGTACCCTAGCAAGACGTTTACTGTACCCTAGCAAGACCTTTGCTACACCTTAGCACGACGTTTACTGTACCCTAGGAAGACGTTTACTGTACCCTAGCAAGACCTTTGCTACACCTTAGCAAGACGTTTACTGTACCCTAGCAAGACCTTTGCTACACCTTAGCAAGACGTTTACTGTACTTAGTAAGACGTTTACTGTACCCTAGTTAGACGTTTACTGTACCCTAGCAAAACCTTTGCTACACCTTAGCAAGACGTTTACTGTACCCTAGCAAGACCTTTGCTACACCTTAGCACGACGTTTACTGTACCCTAGCAAGACGTTTACTGTACCCTAGCAAGACCTTTGCTACACCTTAGCAAGACGTTTACTGTTCCCTAGCAAGACCTTTGCTACACCTTAGCAAGACGTTTACTGTACCTAGTAAGACGTTTACTGTACCCTAGATAGACGTTTACTGTACCCTAGCACGACGTTTACTGTACCATAGTAAGACGTTTACTGTACCCTTGCAAGACGTTTACTGTACCCTTGCAAGACGTTTACTGTACCCTAGTAAGACGTTTACTGTACCCTAGTAAGACGTTTACTGTACCCTAGCAAGATGTTTACTGTACCCTAGTAAGAAGTTTACTGTACCCTAGCAAGACGTTTACTGTACTCTAGTAAGACGTTTTCTGTACCCTAGTTAGACGTTTACTGTACCTTAGTTAGATGTTTATTGTACCCTAGTAAGACGTTTTCTGTACCCTAGCGAGAGGTTTGCTGCATCCTAGCAAGGTGTTTGCTGCGCTCTAGCAAAACGTTTGGTGCTCCATAGCAAGGTGTTTGCTGCGTCCTAGCAAGGTGTTTGTTGCGCTCTAGCAAGGTGTTTGTTGCTCCTTAGCAAGGTGTTTGCTGCGCCCTAACAAGATGTTGCTGCGTCTTAGCAAGACGTTTACTGCGCTCTAGGAAGATCTTTGCTGCGCCCTAGCAAGGAACTATGCATCTATTCAGAAACATATGATCCTCATATACATAAAACTTGGTTATAATTGATTATACTTACATCATGACCATCTACAATATAAAACCTACTTATTAATGGGACATCAAGCCTTATTAATCACACCCGCTTAAGCCGGATGTGTCCGGCAGAAAGGCGACGGTATCTCAGCAAAGCTGTAAACCATGACACAATACATTACGTATTCTCCTGGATTACATCCTGCTAATCTGCTGGAGTTTGAGAATGAACGCAGAATAAGAAGAATGACAATTCGTGACACTCCTTAATTTTCATTGGTCGCTATGTGGATTTCTATAAATTATGCCACTATTTCCTCGATTGTCATTGGTCGCTATGTGGCTTTCCATGAACTACGGCAACAATTGAGCGGCGGAGGAGTGCTCTGAAATCGTCTGACAGTTGCTGACAGGGAGGTAGACAAAAGTTCAACAATGTTTTTCATACACCAAGTAAATGGCTGTTTAAATTTGAAAATGATTCTTAAAATCTAAAAACAATGATGTAGCGTTTACGTACTATTTTTGGGAAATTCCTTTCTTTTTGGAAAGGGGAGGTGGAGGAATGCCATAATTAATCTGGGGTGGGCAGGGGTCAAATTTTGACACAATTTTTGACGAAATTTATGAACATCCCTTATGATTCAAATTTGTGCGACTGCCAAAGAAAATCAAGGGAATAGTCACATTAGTCATTTTATAAGGCTTGATTTTCCATTAGTCAACATGTGTTATATTTCCGAGGGTCACGCATAAACCGACTCACGAAGCAATAAACTAATCGGAGGTAGGAACAACGTGAAAGCAAACGTGCCAACTAAACAACGCGCAACAGACTAACAAGACATAGCAAAGAGACAAGAAAAGACCATCAGGATTGATTATGTCAATTAACGTCAGATTGCAAAAATGAATATAACCACAAGCTTCATCAGATGGAAAGGCTATAGATGGCAAATGACATATTAACTGTCAAAGATCAAGTAAAGAATTAATAAAAGCTGCACGAACGCTAATAAGAGACGGAAAGGTGATTAGATCAGATATATTACCAGCAGACCGCCTTGAAGTAAATAAGTTTCAAAAGAAGTACATGTATTGTATGGAGCAAATAAAGACGTTTCAACAGAAGTATTGTATGGAGCAAATAACGACGTTTCAACAGAAGTATTGTATGGAGCAAATAAAGACGTTTCAACAGAAGTATTGTATGGAGCAAATAAAGACGTTTCAACAGAAGTATTGTATGCAGCAAATAAAGACGTTTCAACAGAAGTATTGTATGGAGCAAATAAAGACGTTTCAACAGAAGTATTGTATGGAGCAAATAAAGACGTTTCAACAGAAGTATTGTATGGAGCAAATAAAAAGACGTTTCAACAGAAGTATTGTATGGATCAAATAAAGACGTTTCAACAGAAGTATTGTATGGAGCAAAAAAAGACGTTTCAACAGAAGTATTGTATGCAGCAAATAAAGACGTTTCAACAGAAGTATTGTATGCAGCAAATAAAGACGTTTCAACAGAAGTATTATATATTACTAGGCAAAATTCGTGAGAGAGAACAATTACTAACAGAAAGGAAAAGGAATTCTGGTTCAAATACAAAGAAGATTGTATAAGGATAAATCGACTATCATTACTAGTTGCTAACAATTGCTTACTACAATTATTGACAGATTTAAGGCTATCATGGTGGCTAAGAGAAGAACCTGCAGTTAGGTAGGTATTTCAGTTAGGTAGGTATTTCAGTTAGGTAGGTATTTCAGTTAGGTAGGTATTTCAGTTAGGTAGGTATTTCAGTTAGGTAGGTATTTCAGTTAGGTAGGTATTTCAGTTAGGTAGGTATTTCAGTTAGGTAGGTATTTCAGTTAGGTAGGTATTTCAGTTAGGTAGGTATTTCAGTTAGGTAGGTATTTCAGTTAGGTAGGTATTTCAGTTAGGTAGGTATTTCAGTTAGGTAGGTATTTCAGTTAGGTAGGTATTTCAGTTAGGTAGGTATTTCAGTTAGGTAGGTATTTCAGTTAGGTAGGTATTTCAGTTAGGTAGGTATTTCAGTTAGGTAGGTATTTCAGTTAGGTAGGTATTTCAGTTAGGTAGGTATTTCAGTTAGGTAGGTATTTCAGTTAGGTAGGTATTTCAGTTAGGTAGGTATTTCAGTTAGGTAGGTATTTCAGTTAGGTAGGTATTTCAGTTAGGTAGGTATTTCAGTTAGGTAGGTATTTCAGTTAGGTAGGTATTTCAGTTAGGTAGGTATTTCAGTTAGGTAGGTATTTCAGTTAGGTAGGTATTTCAGTTAGGTAGGTATTTCAGTTAGGTAGGTATTTCAGTTAGGTAGGTATTTCAGTTAGGTAGGTATTTCAGTTAGGTAGGTATTTGACAGAAATAATGTTAACCAGATACTAGGTCCAAGAATAATCTGGAATCTCCGTGGTGTAGTGGTTGATCTTTCCAATTTGTGTTCAAGAGCTCGATAGTTTTAATCCGGTTCGATACGTCATGTTTACAGTATGCCTTTTCCCCGTAGATTCCTGAGGATTACCGCGTGTTGCTACAGTGTTATACATACGAGAGTGGTATTTTCGTCAGGCCGTGTGCCGCGTCTTTGAGAGGGACAGAGTGCATATTGGGAACCCTATGTACAATGTAGTAAATGTCCGTCGCCTTTAAAACCTTTTTTAATAATAATACAGCAAAGTTTAGATAAGGGACTCGGCACCAGATGTAGGTTCTGTGGAATTTATATCATTGTGTTGGAAATCTCGTAAAACCATTGTCCTTCTGCAAGATAGATCTAGCGGGAGTTTGAGAAAGTACGATAATGAAAAGAACAATGTTCTTCAAAATAAGGAACAGTTGAGGGTAGAAGAAGAAGAGGTGGAAATCAATTCTTGGATTGATAACATTGAGGAAGAAGTCTCTGCATAATATTTCTACATCATCCGAATCTTCTTCTTTAGAGTTCATTCTCAACCTCCTGCTGGATCTCTCTTACAGTCCCGACACATCCATCTTCGGCTGAACATTATCTGAATAATAGCACAGGTGTTGGATGTAGTTTTGTGCTGATGTCGCCAATGTCGTACCCCCATCAGTCAGTCAGTTAATTTTTTTGCCAAGTTGGCAAAAATGACAGGTGTCATAGTTCTCCATGCCTGTCGGTCAGTTGCCAGCGATTGATGATCTTGTGCATTTATGCCTGTTGATTTTAATTCATTCATAAATGTTCTTCCGAGCGTTGTTTTGGTCTTCCCAGTTTTCTTTCTCGTCTGGTGTCACTGGGACACTGAGCTTATATACTTTTAGATGGCTGACGGTACCGCAAGCAGAGAATATATGGGAATACCCCCAGTGCTGTGACGCTTGTTCCTTATCAAGAATCCAAGAGTCAGAAAGGTTAGGGAAGAATGATGAGCTAGTTGGCCCAAAAGCATATGCTCCAGACATGACTTGAGGATCTTGAGATACTGCCGTACTGGAATGTCTCCCTTCAGAGACTAAATATACATCCGTAAACCCACATATCACAACCATGCCGCGGAGACAACAAGCCATATACACGATCGGGTGTCAATTCGATTACTAAACTGTGGAGGAGCTGTGCTTTTATTAGAAAAGGCTATGGGCTGTCAAGAGCTACCTGCACACAGCTAAAGGGCATCATCGTCATCAAAATTATCATACTAATAATCATTGTCATTCTTATTCTATTCATCATCAGCATAATCATCATTCCCATCCTCATGCTCCTCATCATTCCCATCCTGATGCTCCTCATCATTCCCATCCTCATGCTCCTCATCATTCCCATCCTCATGCTCCTCATCATTCCCATCCTCATGCTCCTCATCATTCCCATCCTCATGCTACTCATCATTCCCATCCTCATGCTACTCATCATTCTCATTAAAATCATTATACTAGTCGTCGTCAGTCATCATCGCCCTTACAGTCACCCTCACTGTGACATCACTCTCCACCCTCACCTTGACCCACACTCTCACCACGACCCTCACTCTCACCCTCACCATTCCACTCACTCTCACCCACATCACTCTCACCTTCACCATCATATAACACCCCCATTACCACAAAACTCCCACTCTCACCTTCACCCTCACATCACAACACTCTCACCACCACCCTCAGAATCATCATCACCGCCACCACAATTATCATCACCATCATCAACAACATAGAACTTTGTCCTCTCTCCGTCGTGACCACAACATTTCCATCTAATCAAGATTTCAACTATATTTCTATTTTCTTCTCAATGAAATATTTTATGTTTTTGTAAACTTATCAATATTTCTCTTGTCATCTTTGTCTTATAATTTCACTAATTTTCTGTATTTGTTTCATTTAATACGCATTAATTTATTAAGATCAAAGACTTCAAAGGTATCTCGTAGCTGCATGTTCTTAAACTGGTAGATTATAATTCTAGCATAAAATGAAAACTTGAAATTTGTGAAATGTTTATTTTCCTCTAATTTGTTTCAAGTGAGCGCATGAGACAAATGTGTTGGGAATTAGCCTCACGAAGTAAAGTTCAAGATGAAATATTTTAAGCGATGCAAAATATAAAATGTATAGTAGAGTAAGAAGGAAATAAATAAATATAGAGAGTGTGAGATACAAAGGAATATATAAAGGTACAATAGACGCAGAGAAACGATATAATAATAATAATAATAATAATAACAACGATAACTTCAGACAGATAACCAAAACAATACAAGTATTGGAGCAAATCAAAAGACAACAGATCAAGTGGTTTTACACACTTCCAGACAACCAACAGATAACAAGCCGCAAATGACCATCACACATATACATAACGGTTATAAAGCCAGAGGGAGACCATGTAAAAGATGGATCACATAACTCAAAGAAGCCACAGGAACAAGCTTACAAACAGCACACAAGAAGGCCATCTCCAGAGAACTCTTCTACCCCTGACGCCACAAGGCAAACAAGAGCCACAGCGTATAGATAATAATAATAATAATAATAATAGTAAAATCAATAATACGGTAGTGATTCAGTGGCGTAGCGTGGATCAATGGCGCCCGGGGCGGAATCATAATTTTCCACTCGTGTGACATTAAAAAAATATGTCAGTAATTGTGAAAGACTGGACGAAAATAAATATGCCGCCCTTCCGATGAGGTTCGCACCTCCGTCCCTACTCGCTACGCCAAGGGGTAGTATCGTGTGGTTGAGGAGTCACAATACAGTTATCAGCATGACTCCCGCCAACATATAATTCTCAGTGATGTGAACGGTTGTGGAAAAACCACTCTCTGATTACTGCTTGACCTTATCAAGTCCTTATTTTCTTTGACCACCACTTCTCCTTCCAACAGTAACTTACTCATGCAGTATAATGTGTGAAAGCTTCTTGTGTCTCGTTATACGTCCAGACCATACAAGCTGACGCCTCCTTATAACGATCAGTAGTGTTTCATGTCGACCAACAGCTCTGTTATTCTGTTGTCTCGTACAAGTTGTAATTTTACACCTGGAAACGGGACACAGCCGAATCCGCAATCACTTGTACACAAAATTTAAGATGGCAACACGGCCATGTATACACGTGGACAGGCAGCACAGAGTGCCAAACATATAATTCAAGAGTGTTCTGAGTATGGAACTCTGAGGCAGACATATTGGCCAGAGAAATCAACACTGGAATCAAATATTTATGGGACACTGTATGAACTACAAAAAACGGTGAATTTGATTCAGGAGAGAGAATTACAGATATAGACTTTTTTTCGAGTAAATGTAAAGAAGAAAAAAGAATAAGGTTTACCTTACTGAAGACCTTACTTGAGGATAAAGTCAAAGGTTAGCATGCAAGATGTAGGCAGAGATACAAGTCGGAGAGTAACATCATACGAAGGGCAGGATACAGTCTAGCTGAGTGCACCACTAAGACAAGAGACAGGGGATGTTGGAGATACTTGCAGCTAATCTTCGTTGAGAAGACGGGCACTTGATGATGATGATGATGTGGGATTAATTGGGAATCAGCCTTCTAAAGTGACACATTTGACTTTGGTGTAAATAGAACATCATGGAAAGAGAAGAAAACACATAAAGAGGTGCTAAAACACTTAATCTTAGTATGAAGAAAGAACTACTAAGAGAAATAAAGATCAGGCAAATAAAATATTTTGGAAACATTAAAAGACATGACACCTTATTGAAGACCTTACTTGAAGGTAAAGTCAAAGGGAAGCGAGCAAGAGGTAGGCAGAGATACAAGTGGGAGAGTAGCATCACACGATGGACAGGTTACAGTCTAGCAGAGTGCACCACCAAAACAAGAGACAGGGGATGTTGGAGATCTGTTGCACTCAACCTTTGTTGCGGAGACGGCACTTGATGATGATGATTGGTACACTGGCACAAAACAAATTGACGGTGTCAAATATAGTTTTTTATATAATAATATAAAAAAGTCATAAATAATTATTTATAAAAGTACGGTTACAATAATGATAAAGAGAAACGACCAAAGAGGGAAAAGACGTAGCTTTACCCTGATAGGGCGCATATTCTCCCATATCTCCTGACCAGTCTTATGTCTACCATTCTCTAGACACGTACACTGTTCCATTCAGTATCCTCATCATTTATAAATAGTTATAACAGCAGAATTCATAAATCATTACTATTAAAGATATATTGAACCGTGCTATTAAATAGTTATAACAGCAGAATTCATAAATCATTACTATTAAAGATATATTGAACCGTGTTAATACCAACAGGCACGGAACAATAATATAACGCCACTGACTATTTATCTGAAATTGTCGTGAGTAGATTCAATAACAATTTTCAGTAGCAAGTTTCAGTGTAATCAATTCAGACTGTTCAGTGTTTTTCCATACAAGCAAGTTTCAGTGTAATCAATTCAGACTGTTCAGTGTTTTTCCATACAAGCAAGTTTCAGTGTAATCAATTCAGACTGTGCAGTGTTTTTCCATACAAGCAAGTTTCAGTGTAATCAATTCAGACTGTGCAGTGTTTTTCCATACAAGCAAGTTTCAGTGTAATCAATTCAGACTGTGCAGTGTTTTTCCATACAAGCAAGTTTCAGTGTAATCAATTCAGACTGTGCAGTGTTTTTCCATACAAGCAAGTTTCAGTGTAATCAATTCAGACTGTGCAGTGTTTTTCCATACAAGCAAGTTTCAGTGTAATCAATTCAGACTGTGCAGTGTTTTTCCATACAAGCAAGTTTCAGTGTAATCAATTCAGACTGTGCAGTGTTTTTCCATACAAGCAGCAGCGTAAGATGAGACTCGTACATTAGAGAATTTTATTAAATCTGTCTGGAGGAATTTTCTGGACGCACTAAGCAATGAGTTAAAGCACTAGTCAGTAAGTTAGAGAACTAGTCAGTGAGCTAGAGAACTAGTCAATGATCTATATCACTAATCAATACGCTAGATGATTAATCAATAAGCTAGATCAATATTGAATGAGCTGTAGCACTAATTAATGATTTTACCATCGATCTCAAACAAAGAACTTATGACTAATCATCTGTTCCATCACTTAATAGCTGGTATATAAGAAATTATATAATATATAATATAATGTAGAATAATATAATACACATGCCTTGTCAACCTCTTCCAACCCATCTGCAACATCACGACAACCCGTGCACATCAAGACTATACATCATCCCAACTACCAATCAACATCATCCCAACTACCAATCAACAACATCCCAACTACCAATCAACAACATCCCAACTACCAATCAACAACATCCCAACTACCAATCAACAACATCCCAACTACCAATCAACAACATCCCAACTACCAATCAACAACATCCCAACTACCAATCAACAACATCCCAACTACCAATCAACAACATCCCAACTACCAATCAACAACATCCCAACTACCAATCAACAACATCCCAACTACCAATCAACAACATCCCAACTACCAATCAACAACATCCCAACTACCAATCAACAACATCCCAACTACCAATCAACAACATCCCAACTACCAATCAACATCATCCCAACTACCAATCAACAACATCCCAACTACCAATCAACATCATCCCAACTACCAATCAACAACATCCCAACTACCAATCAACAACATCCCAACTACAAATCAACAACATCATAACTACCAATCAACAACATCCCAACTACCAATCAACAACATCCCAACTACCAATCAACAACATCCCAACTACCAATCAACAACATCATAACTACCAATCAACAACATCCCAACTACCAATCAACAACATCCCAACTACCAATCAACAACATCCCAACTACCAATCAACAACATCCCAACTACCAATCAACAACATCCCAACTACCAATCAACAACATCCCAACTACCAATCAACAACATCCCAACTACCAATCAACATCATCCCAACTACCAATCAACATCATCCCAACTACCAATCAACAACATCCCAACTACCAATCAACATCATCCCAACTACCAATCAACAACATCCCAACTACCAATCAACAACATCCCAACTACCAATCAACAACATCATAACTACCAATCAACAACATCCCAACTACCAATCAACAACATCATAACTACCAATCAACAACATCATAACTACCAATCAACAACATCATAACTACCAATCAACAACATCATAACTACCAATCAACAACATCATAACTACCAATCAACAACATCATAACTACCAATCAACAACATCATAACTACCAATCAACAACATCATAACTACCAATCAACAACATCATAACTACCAATCAACAACATCATAACTACCAATCAACAACATCCCAACTACCAATCAACATCATCCCAACTACCAATCAACAACATCCCAACTACCAATCAACAACATCATAACTACCAATCAACAACATCATAACTACCAATCAACAACATCATAACTACCAATCAACAACATCATAACTACCAAATCAACAACATCCCAACTACCAATCAACAACATCATAACTACCAATCAACAACATCATAACTACCAATCAACAACATCCCAACTACCAATCAACAACATCATAACTACCAATCAACAACATCATAACTACCAATCAACAACATCCCAATTACCGATCTACAAAATACGGATGATCTATCTATAACATCCCAATTATCCATCTGCAACATCCCGACTACCAAGCTACAATATCACAATAACATTCCACTTACCGATCTACAAAATACAGATGATCTATCTACAACATCCCAACTACCCATCTACAACACGCCGACTATGCATTTGATACACATGTATAAACTACAAACATGACCATTAAATCCAGGTAAATCGCTACAAAGTGTAGTCTAGAAACAGATACGTGCAGCATATGGATTGCCGATGTTGATGTGTTACAACATTAAACGCGCATCAGTACATTGATTTTAGCAACAAAATTAATTCTTGCCTCTTCAATTAATTTTATTATGTAGTTTTACCCGTCTGTTTATGTTTTTCTGGGAATTTCAAAGAGTGAAACAGAAAACGAATGGAACAGTTTTCTCTATTGTTCTACAATAAACTCAGAGACTAAGATTTGTAAGACACTCAGATATCGTTGTGATCTAGTAAACATGAACACCTACGCAATTTATACATGGTGTCTACGAAGTCATTGTGCACTGATTTAAATTGGGGGTTGTACCACGTCATATGAATTGTGAGTAGTTAGTGCGTATATATGTGACGTCAGCGCGTACTGACTATAGACAGCCTATATAAATGTAATTTTATTAAGTAAAAAGACAATTTTTCAAAATAAAGACATCAATACACGGGGTCTTTGTTACCTCAAATATTTTATGGTAGTGTGTCCTGATATAACCTAATTGGACTTTGTCCGCTGGTTGAAAGGGGCTCGCCTCTCCAATAAAGAGGCAAACTCAATAACTACCAGTAAAAAGACAAGTAAAGGTATTTAATTTAGGAAGCAGCTACACGGATACCATTTCATATGTCTAGAAAGTGGTTGAAAAGAAACAATCGGACAAGTTTCGCATTCAGCACGTGCTCTGTAGGATGGTTACCTTCCCAAAGGATATACCCTGGTGCCCATCTCCAAGTAGGAAAGTGGACCATGGGAGTTATTTTGTTTTTGCAAACCAGTGAGAAGTGAACAGAAAACGCGGATTGCCTGTTCGGACACAAGTGACTTAGATACTACACTACCACCACTTCCTGACAAGAACATATGAGAATGAAGAAAACCAACGTTTCAACTTATAGGCTTTCTTCGAATAACAGGAAATAACAAACTTTTAAATATGAAGTGATTGATGGACTGCAGGATCCAGATGACATGTGAAAAGATGATGTGTCTATAACCCATATTTATTATTGTATGAGAGAAGCGGTCAAAGTGTACCTGACATTTGCGAATAACGGGAAGTGATTCAGCGGTCAAGTTCTCTCCTGCATGGAGAAATGTACAACATAGTTCGTAACATTTATTTTTCTGTATTCATTCTCAAACTCCTACAGAATAGCAGGTTGTAACGCATAGCACGGAATACTGCGTGTCGTGGTTTACAGCTTGACTGCGATATCTGCACCATTCAGCCTGATAATCTGATTACAGCACGGCTTCTGGGTCACTTTGATCCTTTATGTGATGGGACATTGCAACTTCACCCCTTCTCCCAAAACCACATTTGTCGCCTTTTACATCATGCATAGCAGGTAACAGTATCGTTATTCTTTTCGCCAATTTCCGGCTCTTCAAAACATGGGAGACTAAAGTTATAAATCTCAATGTGTACATAGAAATGACGTTCATGCAACATATAAAAACGCACATTTCTAATCATTTGTTAAATAAATAAATAAAGGTTCACGATAACGGACACTGTAAACACTATCTTCAGCCAATGAAAGAGGACATATTATCCTCCATCGATCCTGACGATCGTGGCAACACAGCTGCTTTTTTTGACTGAGACCCGTCCCCCAAAACTCCTACAGCCCACGCCTTTGATTAGTTTACTCAGATTTCAGATTCTGAAACGTAGTTCCGCTGGCGTTACTTAGAAGTACACTTGGAAGCATTCATGTCGAACAGTGACCCATTATCTTCACACTTTATCGTACAGCGACTCGGTTGTATTTGTAAACTAAAATAAATGGCACAGGACTATACATACTTCCAGGAGCGAAACTAGGCAGAGGCAGCTCCCTAGGTTGGGAGCACTGAAAGAAATCCTACATTTGAAATGAATTTAGTTTATGTGAAAGGGATGAGATTGCGCAGAAGTTTGCGCATGGCGCCTAAGTTGCTTCTGTGAAAGAGATGCGATTGCGTTTAAGTTTGCGCATGGCGCCTAAGTTGCTTCTGTGAAAGAGATGCGATTGCGTTTAAGTTTGCGCATGGCGCCTAAGTTGCTTCTGTGAAAGAGATGCGATTGCGTTTACGTTTGCGCATGGCGCTTAAGTAGTTTATGCGCTACCTTTTATTATAAAAATCATTCCGTTCGGTCCCGGCAACGAAGATGATCTGCATCGTACCTCTAACATCATCTGTTTCTTGTCTTGGTGATGCACTCTGCTATAGTGTATCCTCTCTACCTCGTAATCACCACTTTTATCTATATTTACCGCTTGTTCTCCATCAACTTTACCTTCAAGTAAGGTCTTCAACAAGGTGCATGTCTTTAATGATGTCAAGGAAGGTCTACAACAAGGTGCCATGTCTTTAATGATGTCAAGGAAGGTCTTCAACAAAGTGCATGACTTTAATGATGTCAAGGTAGGTCTTCAACAAGGTGCCATGTCTTTAATGATGTCAAGGTAGGTCTTCAACAAGGTGCATTGTCTTTAATGATGTCAAGGAAGGTATTCAACAAGGTGCATGTCTTTAATGATGTCAAGGAAGGTCTACAACAAGGTGCCAAATCTTTAATGATGTCAAGGTAGGTCTTCAACAAGGTGCCATGTCTTTAATGATGTCAAGGAAGGTCTTCAACAAGGTGCCATGTCTTTAATGATGTCAAGGAAGGTCTTCAACAAGGTGCCATGTCTTTAATGATGTCAAGTGACATATTGTTTCCAGAACGTTGTCTTCGTTGTGGATACTCTGAATGTCTCTCTGTTCCGGACAAAAAGGCCTGCATCAACCAGAGGCATTTGCATACATTCTTCAATGTCGCTGGTCTATCGTATTCATGGTCTTTCTCTTCTTCTCCCACCTGACACTCTGCCCTCTAGAATCAGCCTTTCGATACCATCTTGTCGCTTTAAGTGTCCAAAACACTGTAGCTTATTTCTTATGATGGTATTTAGGAGCCAACCTTCGTTTAGTTTCAGTAATTTCAAAATTTCAATGTTCTTAATTTTCTCTGTCCGTGATATTCGTAGGATATTTTTGTAGCACTTCAATTAAAATAAATTTATTCTTTTGGATATTGTCTTGTTTAAAGTCTAAGTTTTGCATCCATACGTTGCGAATGGGAAAAAAGCATTAATACGTCCAAAATATTTCATTTGTTTGATTTTTATTTCCCTTAATAATTCTTTATTTCATACACAGAATTGTCAGAACCTCTTTTTTGTGTTCTTCTCTTTCTTTGAAGTTGTCTATATATCTGTATCATTCTTCTATATATCCCCAGCTCAAAGGCATACATTCTGGCTAATCTGTTTCTTCGTTATCCATGTTTCTGGCCATACACTAGCGTTGAGTACACTTCGTCTTTTACAATTCTTTGTATAATAAAATACATTTTAAAAAGTCTCTAAAGGACATTAAGTGTCCACTATTGTCGAGTTTATTCTGTACGGGACATTAAGTGTCCACTATTGTCGAGTTTATTCTGTACGGGACATTAAGTGTCCACTATTGTCGAGTTTATTCTGTACGGGACATTAAGTGTCCACTATTGTCGAGTTTATTCTGTACGGGACATTAAGTGTCCACTATTGTCGAGTTTATTCTGTACGGGACATTAAGTGTCCACTATTGTCGAGTTTATTCTGTACGGGACATTAAGTGGCCACTATTGTCGAGTTTATTCTGTACGGGACATTAAGTGTCCACTATTGTCAAACTTTTGGGCACAACTGAAATAACGTGAACGAATTATTACTCCCGAATTTAGAACAGGATAAAATCTCATTAAAAAGAAACAGTACTGCAGTGGATCCCAGGTCACTGTGGCATACCTGGAAATGAAAAAGCTGATCTCCTGGCAAGGAAAGGGGGATCACTGGAACAAATAGAAAATGATAATACATACTATGAAAGTAAGACCATGTTAAAAGCAGAATATAAGAAAAAGGGGAAGCAAATGCACCCAACTGCAGAACCAAATGACCCCTACCACCAAATGTCACGCAAGGAACAAACCATCATTTTCAGACTACGAACTGGTCACAACAGACTGAGAAGTCACATGTTCCGAAAGCTGAAGATTGGTGAGACAGACCTGTGCAACAGTGGACTGAGCCCAGAGACTGCAGAACACATTCTTCATGCCTGCCAACTCTACCAAGAAGAGAGGGAGAAAATATGGCCTACTGAGACGGCACTGCTTCCAGAATTGAGGAGTTCCATGGATGACCTGAAGCGAATCACACAATTCATTGAAGCTATTGGTGCTGTAACGTGATATCTGACTGAAGAACGATGAAGAAGAAGAAGAAGAAATCTCATTAAAAACTGTGATATTATCTGTCGAAGACGGACGTGTCGGGTCATTGGCGCAAATACAACGCGACATAACGCATTTTCATTCTCAGGACTACATCCTGCTGGAAATCTAGTAGGATCATATTCCTGCTACAAGGAAGTTCAAGTGGGAGTTTGAGAATGAACGCTGAAGAAGAAGATATCTGATATGGAGGCAGACTTACCAACTTTTACTTATTTACTAAAATTAAATGAAATGCAAATGGGTGATTAATGTCATCGATAAGGATAAACTATGATCACATGATAGCAAGGGTAACCTACTGCGCGTATTTTTTTGCGCCTAGAAAATCAGTACAACTTAAAATGCTGGGCTTGTCGTTACTTCTTGAATAGCTAAAACTACGAATTTTTAAAATAATCATTTAAGAGCGGTTTAATTAAGTCTTTTGCACACATGCATATAATCCATAGGTTTTGGGCTCTAGTGGTAACCTTTTTTTAATTTGGGATCTCTCTAGTGTAGTGGTTAAGCTGTTTGCCTTGTGTTAAAAGGTCATAAGTTCGAATCCTACTAGTGTCGTCTTGTTTACAAGGTGGATCTTTTCGGAGATCCCTGTTGATTATCACTTGAAGCTACGGAGTAACGTGCTATGAGTGGTACAATCGGCAGGCGGCGTGCTGCTTCGATGAGAGTGATGGAGTGCATATGGGAAACTGAGTACAGTGAAGTCAATCCTTTACGACTTTTGAACACTTTTTTGAACCATTTGAACCCTTTCTTTTATGTAGTGAACGTTTGGTTGTCTCCTGACACTTTGGATTTATTCTGTTTGTGCATTCGGCTGTATCCTGTTTGCCCATTCGGCTGTATCCTGTTTGCCCATTCTGCTGTATTTTGTTTGCCCATTCGGCTGTATCCTGTTTGCCCATTCGGCTGTATCCTGTTTGTCCATTCGGCTGTATCCTGTTTGCCCATTCGACTGTATCCTGTTTGCACATTCGGCTGTATCCTGTTTGCCCATTCGGCTATATCCTGTTTGCCCATTCGGCTGTATCCTGTTTGCCCATTCGGCTGTATCCTGTTTGCCCATTCTGCTGTATCATGTTTGCCCATTCTGCTGTATCATGTTTGCCCATTCTGCTGTATCATGTTTGCCCATTCGGCTGTATCCTGTTTGCCCATTCGGCTGTATCCTGTTTGCCCATTCGGCTGTATCATGTTTGCCCATTCGGCTGTACAGAAGACAGACGTCTCATTGTTGGAAAAGATAAACTTAGCGTGTAAGATAAACTAAGCGTTCAGATCAAAGTGAAAGTTCAGATTTATATTTATAACCAAGAGGTATGGAGTTGCGACAGTATAGTCTTTAAGACACATGTCTGGTGACTATAACCCTGAGGTACAGATCAGCAACAGTATAAAAATGCTGAAGGCGCTTGCCCGCTGACCAGCAAGTCAAGTTCGCGTTCACTCATCAATTGTTATCGTGCAGAAATACCCCCCTACCCCTCCTCCCCCCCCCAAAAAAACCTACTCTAATCCCCACCAAATCCTTCTTCGAAGACATTTCTCAGAATAATCCTGTGCGTTGATCCTAAGTATAGTCACTTGATATTGGTCACTTTACAGTGTGTGGCGTTAGCCAATGAAAACCACGGAATAGTTCGATTAGCCATGATAAGTGACGCTACTTGAAATTATCTCAGGACTATTCTGGAGGACCTAATCCACACATCCTCCAGAAACAGGACTATTCTGGAGGACCTAATCCACACATCCACCAGAAACAGGACTATTCTGGAGGACCTAATCCACATATCCACTATTATTCCCCACATCCACCAGAAACAGGACTATTCTGGAGGACCTAATCCACATATCCACTATTATTCCAGGACTATTCTGAAGGATCTATTCCACACATCCACCATTATCCCATGACTTCTGGAGGACCTTAACCAAACACCCACCAGAAACAGGATTATTTTGGAGGACCTGATCCACACATCCACCATTATCCCAGGACTATTCTGGAGGACCTAATCCACACATTCACCATTATCCCAGGGCTATTCTGGAGGACCTAATCCACACATCCACCAGAAAATTATAGCAGAGTTTATTATCTGGGAATAGGGTACAATTTTCTGCAGATGACGCCATTTCTTCTCCATGATGGTCCTGCGAAAAGTTCCCATATCTTGGTTGCTGCGTATGGTCATTACTAATTTTGTTTATACTTTGTCGCTAGACAATGAAACGAACAGAAAAAGTCAATTCACTAAGATAAATTGTGCTTTCTTGGGATCGTAGTGCATGCCTGTTCTAAAGAAGGACTTGATAGCAAATACTGGTGTCTTTCATCTTTGTTGAGGCGATTGATCCTGTGTTTTAATTGGTCACTGTGCCGAGACTTTCTATCTCTCGCCAGTGAGAAGCAACGATCAATCAAAGGTCAGGTTACTGGTGTAGTGTCTGTCGTCGATTATACAGTCCTGCTAGCTCAACAGAAACAATCCTTCTAACCTGACGCATTGAACTTTCCCATGCTATTCATTGGTTATTGTGTGAATACTTTGCGTCGACAACTAATGAACATTACTGGAAAAGTAAAATGAATCATTTTCTTCTTCTTCAGCGTACATTCTCAAACTCCTGCTGAATTCTCTTGTAGCAGGACATGTCCTACTAGATTTCCAGCAGAATGTAGTCCAGAGAATGGAAATGCGTTGTGTCGCCGTTTTTTTGCGCCAATGGCCCGACACATCCGTCTTCGGCGGTAAAATGAATCATTTAAAAAAATTGTTTTTCAATTAGACAACGTGTCTTATATCATCTATTTAACCCGCAACAAGTGTAAAATTATGACGTCAGACATCCATTTGGCGAAGCCTCGTAGCAGAATTATTACGAACACAAATCTCACACGAAAAGGTTAAAAAAAACAGTCATAAAATATACACAGCTAGAAAACGTAAAATCTAGAAGCTAAATAAAATAAAATTAATGAAGGGAGAAAAACGCTAAAACGATACACGTAAAACATATGGGGGAAAAAAACATGATAGCTTTCACGATTTCGTTTTTACTTGCAAGAGATTTTGTGAGTGCAGCAGAGGAATGTAAAATCTAAATATTGCAGGGCAAGCAACAGAGGAAGGAAGTCAAGCAAGAAAGAGCAATTGTTGGTTGTGTTGTACAATACATTGTCTTGGCAGAAATTCAGCAAGAACGACATAATAGAACTAGTACATATATCGTGAGTAGAGGACAAGGAATACAATGTGAGGGGGGAATGGGGAGGGGGGTAGGAGAGGAGCTATCGTATGGAAGGAAGAAGTAATAAGAGTATTGTTAGATGATGTAATAATGGAGGTAGCAGAAGTTAAATAAACAACATTTGAGGGAGAAGATTGAGGGCAGAAAGAATTGAAGGCAAAGTGGCGCCTGTAGAAAAAGTTAGAAATATTGTGATGTGCTGAGAATCGTGTCTAGATCCTTGGAATTGTTAGTGGGGAGAAAAAAAAAACCACCAGACTGTTTGAAGTACATAATTTAAAATAAATAAATAAAATGTGCATACTTGTGTAACGATGCTGTGCGGTAGAATTCGGATAACGTGTTGACTCAAGTTGCGAGGCGGGTAGGTGTCAGCTGAAAGGACATGGTTCAAATCGTGTGTATTGTCTTATGTTTCTTTCTATTTAATATATTTGAGTAATGAGTCTTCCACCGGCAGCAGTAGATATAGTAAATGTAGAATAATTTCGGCAATAGTGTGATATATGCTGTGATTGTGCACTCATTCTATCAGTATTATGTGTACACGCTAACTCTATCAGTATTATCTGTAAACGCTCACTCTATCAGTATTATCTGTACATGACGTTTCTGTCATTATTATCTGTACACGCCTGTTCTATCAGTATTATCTGTACACGTATGTTCTATCACTATTATGTGTGCATGCTTACTCTTTCAGTATTATGTGTACACGCTAACTCTATCAGTATTATCTGTACACGCTCACTCTATCAGTATTATCTGTACATGACGTTTCTGTCAGTATTATCTGTAAACGCCTGTTCTATCAGTATTATCTGTACACGTATGTTCTATCACTATTATGTGTACATGCTTACTCTATCAGTATTATGTGTACACGCCTATGTCTGTGTTTCATATTTAGGTAAGCTGCATTGCTAGATCATCACGTATGAGGTCATAGTGAAGGTAACAGTTTGTCCAGGTTGTAGAGATGGTACCAGCTTCAAATCCTGCAAGGTTGCAATTCATGTGAATGACGTCATAACACACGCTCATATTTCATCCTGTACCTGTACTGGGTGTGATCATTATCTTCACATTAGACCATTTAGAGGCAGGTGTTCATATTAGACCGCTTGAAATCAGTTGTTAAAATTATACCGTTAGGGGGCTAGTGTTCACATTAGACAGCTTGGGAGCTGGTATTCACATTAGGTCGTATGGAGGCTGATGTTCACATGAGACCGTTTGGGGGCTAGTGTTCACAGACATCTTGAGGGCTGGTATTTATATTATGGCCGTTTCGAAGCTGGTGTTAACATTACACCATTTCAGGGCTGGTATTCACATTACGCCGTTTGGAGGCTGGTTTTAACAACATTAGACCGTTTGGAGACTGTTGTTAACATTTTACATTTTAGAGACTGGTGTTAGTGTTAGAGCGTTTGGAGACTGTTGTTAACAATAGACCACTTGGAGGAGGCTGTTGTTAAATTAGACAGTTTGGAGGCTGTTGTTAAATTAGACAGTTTGGAGGCTGGTGTTAAAATTGGAAGAAACATTTCTCTCCACCTGTCCGTGTGTTGTCGGGACCCGAAAGAGAAACAAAGAACAACAATACTGTGACAACACACGCATGTCACGAGAGGCGATTAAGAAGGTTGACGGTGGATTGATTGTGCCATCCATAAATCAAAATGACCCAAAAGTCCTGCTAAAGTTAGGCAGAAGGTTGATGCTATCACATCTAAGTTGTAAACCAAGATACCACGCATTATGTTCTCAGAACTACATCCTGCTAACAAGTATGAGTTTGAGCATTCACGTAAAAACATCTTCGTTGTATCATGTCAAGTTGATGAAATTAGACTGTTTGAGGATTGGTGATACAAGGTGTCGGAACATGATACTACTGTGTCCTGTTAACATCATCATCCGAATATATTTATTTATTCTAAGCATTATTACACCTCTGTAGCATGTATCCTGTATAATGTGTACTCAGTATATCATTACTTGTATCCTGCATAATGTGTACTCAGTATATCATTACTTGTATCCTGCATAATGTGTACTCAGTATATCATTACTTGTATCCTGCATAATGTGTACTCAGTATATCATTACTTGTATCCTGCATAATGTGTACTCAGTATATCATTACCTGTATCCTGCATAATGTGTACTCAGTATATCATTACTTGTATCCTGCATAATGTGTACTCAGTATATCATTACTTGTATCCTGCATAATGATTCCTCGGTGTATTCTTACTTGTAGATATCCTGCATAATGTTTACTAAGTATATCATTAACTGTCTGATAACAGTATAATGTGTACTAAGTATAGAATTAGTTGTAGATATCCTGAATAATGTTTACTCTGTATATCATTACCGGTTTGATAATCTGTATAGTATATCATTACCGGTTTGATAATCTGTATAGTATATCATTACCGGTTTGATAATCTGTATAAAGTGTAATAAGTATATAATTACTTGTAGATATCATACATCATGTTCCATAAGCATATCATTGTATGTACGATATCGCGATAGCAGTCGTAGTCGTAGAAGATTTACTTCACTGTACTCGGTTTCCCATATGTACTCCATCACTCTGAACGAAGCAGCACGCCGCCTGCTGAGAGTACCACTCATAGCACGTAACTCCGTAGCTTCAAGTGGTAATCCACAGGGATCTCCGAAAAAATCCATCTTATAAACAAAACGACACCAGCCTATAAACAAAACGACACCAGCCGGATTCGAACCCGTGACCTCTTGTCTTGAACACAAGGCGAACAGCTTAACCACTACGCCAGGGAGATCCCCCGCGATAACAGTTAACTGACTATGTAGTTTCTGATATCTTCCATAGAAAGAGACAAAGAATCTACAAACTTGATGGACAGATGTTTAATTTCACAAGTAAATACATACATAAAAACATGCTTGTATGAGCTAATATGACAAAGTCAATTCAAAGTGGACGATATAGCTTGATGCAGAGAGAATGCCCTGTAGGAAGATCCACAGACTACCTAACAGTCCCAAAGAAATCACTTTGTAATGCCAGCTAAAGCACGGGTTCCCAACCCATCGGTCCCGACCACAAATGGAGTCGCAAGGGGTTTTCAGAGCTTTCGCCTGCTGAAACAGTAAGCTTAACAAAATATTCATTTAAACATAATTTTCATTCAAGTTTTACTTGTGTTTTTCTTTAAATATCGCTATGAGAGAGGTTCTTTCAACGATTCCTCATTTGAAAAAACCAAAACAAGAAACGTATTAAATATTTCAAATGACATGAGATTTGCATTAACAAAAGCTCAACCGCGAATTATAAAACATATTAACGAGTTACACTTTCAATCATTGCACAAAATTTATTATAAGTTTAAATTGAAAATTAATATTTGTGACGTTTTTAGATTTACCATATTAAACGTCTTAAAAAAGTGTACTGGGGTTCATCATCATCATGTAGCATATCCTGGAACAGAATGTAGTAGTTGTTACAACCTTTCTAAACTCCTGCCGATCATAAGACAATCTTCTTGATGTTGTGTTACGTTCAGGTAGGCATTGATATATTAGTTAGTTTGCTACTTTCGTGCCGCAAGCGAAACATAAGGCAGAGGTTTTGTTTCTCCATATGATGCGGTCCGCTGCCTGCAGCCTTAGTTCCTGGATGGTCTTACAGCCTATTAATTCCCCTCCTTTAAGAATGGTGTTTTTAAGGGTCGTTTTAGGTCTCCCTCTTTTTCTTTTACCCTCAGGCTACTACTTGCGGGCTTGTTGGTTTATTCTGTTTACATCTAGTCGTAAAACGTGACCAAGTAATTTTGATATATTGATATATTGCGTCCATCTTATTCATGGCTTATCTCTTGTTCCCTGTCAACATCTCCTCCAGTATGGTATTTTCTAGGCCCTCATGTCGTTAGATATGACCAACACAAATTTTAATTTTCTATAGAGAACATTGTTGCTTATCCAGGTTTATTTTACTTGAAATTCTCTCTGAATGTCCTCATCGGTGATTATTTTCATCGATGATGTCCGACCACAAAGTTGCTACGGCTTAGTACATGAAGAGTTATCTTCATCCCCGACGGCAGGTTGTTGCCATGGGACCTACCTTTACCTTTAATCTGAGAAATCGTCTGTAACATTTTGTTTGAAATGCTGTAATTTGTAGCCTCACATTATTGGTAATTGTCCACGATTGAGGTCCATATATTGCGACTAGGAACGTGCAGGATCTAAGTAGAAGTAGTTTTATTTTATGGGGTTTCGGGTCACTTTCTTTCTATAAAAGTATGTCGCGGGTCACTTGCTTCTATAAAAGGGGCCTCGACTGAAAACAAAGGGTTTGAAACATTTGATGAATGAAATATGTTAGTTTATATGTTTGAATCGTGAACATCGACAGTAGAAGATATGTGAATTAGGTTGGGAATCATCCTTTTAACGTGATACATTAGATTTTCCCCTTCGTTTTCATTGACTGTAGGTAAAAAATATATACAGTCAGAAATGAATAAAAAAACCCGGAAAAGTCAAAGTCCTTAATTTAGAAGGAGTATTTCCGATGAAACATCAGGACTGTATGATTTTAAAAAAATAGCACGGTTTTTTCGACTTTACAACTGTCAGGAGCGCGAACGTATTAATCTGATTTATTGGGAGCTTCATTGGTATACTGGTTAAGCCATTTTGCATTATGATTAAAATTTCAGAGGTTCGAACCCTGATCGTGTATTGCTTGTACGTGCATTATTTAGGAGACATACACATAGGTTATTTCTTGAAGCAACGTATATAATAACACAGAAGTTCGAGAATATCTGACATAAAAGAAGAGGGCACTGAGACACTGTAACATAAATGGACATTACTATGGACATTACATATATATATATATATATATATATATATACATCATATTCCCCTGCTATGTATAACATATATAGTCCATATCTGCAAAGAAACGAAGACATCTGAAGCAGAAAACCTGAATAACAGTTTAAAGGAACTGTTTTTTTTTTTTTTGCAGGCGTACAGGCCATAGTAGCAACATCAGAAGAACAACTACAGATACAATTAGACAGACTACACCAAACATGTAAACCATTTAATATAAAAATAAATACAGAAAAGACAGAAGTAATGAACATAGAAAGAAGAGGAAGAAACGTAAATATTAATATTGAAAACCAACAACTTAACCAGATGACGGAGCTAACCTACATAGGAAGCAATACAACAACAGAAGGGAAGAGTAGTAAAGAATATCAAGTGCTAGGATAGATGACACCAATCCTCAAAAAATAAATATGTAGATTTAAACACCAAAATGACATTGTTCAAGACGATTATTTTACCAACATTATGCTACAAAAGCCAAGCATGAACAACAATAGCGCAAGACAAAAGTAAATTCCTGACAACCGAATGGCATTTTTGCGAATAATCTTAGGAATATCGCTAAGAGACAAGAATAAATAATGATTTCAGGAAAAAAGCTGGTGCAACAACGATACTAGAATACATTAAGAGACAGCGGATCAAATGGTTTTCATACGTCGGCAAACTACGAACAGATAGTGTTCCCCAACAAGTAATGACGCACAGATACGTGCCCATATACATAGAGTGAGACCACGAAAGCGTTGGACCACCGAAATAAAGGAGGTAACAAGTACATTGATATATATAGAGCATGCGAAGGTCCTCCGGTGTACTCATCTACCCCTGGCGCCGTAAAGCAAAAACGGATCACCGTATAGATAGAGAGACATATCATATTTCATGTACTTCTTACCATACTTCATTATATATATATATCCTGCCGAAGACGGATGTGTCGGGCCATTGGCGCAAATAAAACGGCGACACAACGCTTTTCCATTCTCTGGACTACATCCTGCTGGAAATCTAGAATGGATCATGGTCCTGCTACTAGAGAAATCCAGCAGGAGTTTGAGAATGCACTCTGAAGAAGAAGAAGATATATATATATATAAATATATCATCAATCAAGATTTTTAGGGCATGTGATGAGAAATATAAAACTGGAACATTTAGCAATCACCAGAAAGATCAAGGGGAAAAGAGACAGAGGAAGACAAAGAGAAAAATTTCTATATTTTGTGTCACTGTGGCGCAAAAAGAAGTCACCAACTGAACTTATTAACAACGCAAGAGACAGAGAGTTGTGGAGAATCATGTTCGCCTACAAAACACGGTATGGCGCTTGATTGATTGATATATCATGCTTCATCTACATCTGACTACACTCCATATTCCTACGCCCTCCTGTTATATCTATTGGCTTTCATCATTGCTAGACGTTTGGTGAGAAAGTTATAATTTGTATTCAATATTTCTGTTTGTTGTTTGATTTGTTTCTTATTAAGGACATTTGGCCGCAACGTAGAATTTGTTTCTGTTTATATTTTATATGTTTTTATTATTTAAACAAAACAGATTTCATCATAATAGTATTGCGTTACGTGTATGAGTGATATTCTACCACACACCCCGCGTCGTCGTCATCATCATCATCATCATCATCACCCTCCTCCTCATCCTCCTCCTCATCGTCCTCCTCCTCCTCATAATCATCATCATCATCATCGTAATCAAAGATGTGTAATGGAATAATTGGAATGACAAAGAATATACTTAACATTATTGCGAGAACCCCCTGTGGCGGAAAAAAATGTCCGAATATATAAAAGACAAAATAGTAAGATAGTAAAATTGTGAAAGAATGAAGTCTACCCTTTTGGTAGTCTCAGTAATAGTTTTCTGAAACAAATGTGTTATTTGTGGCATATACCTCCTCCGTGGGGGTCACAGAGATATGCAAGGACAGGGTGGGGCCCAGACACGTCAAGGGTGACCACAGAAAGATAACTAGCTATATAAACAATACATAAGATTTCCATGAAACTAAAATTTAGTTATTAAAACTTAGAATTAAAACTAAGATTTATTTCCATGAAACTAAAATTTAGTTATTAAAACTTAGAATTAAAACTAAGATTTATTTCCATGAAACTAAAATTTAGTTATTAAAACTTAGAATTAAAACTAAGATTTATTTCCATGAAACTAAAATTTAGTTATTAAAACTTAGAATTAAAACTAAGATTTATTTCCATGAAACTAAAATTTAGTTATTAAAACTTAGAATTAAAACTAAGATTTATTTCCATGAAACTAAAAGTTAGTTATTAAAACTTAGAATTAAAACTAAGACTTATTTCCATGAAACTAAAAGTTAGTTATTGAAACTTAGAATTAAAACTAAGATTTATTTCCATGAAACTAAAAGTTAGTTATTGAAACTTAGAATTAAAACTAAGATTTATTTCCATGAAACTAAAATTTAGTTATTAAAACTTAGAATTAAAACTAAGATTTATTTCCATGAAACTAAAATTTAGTTATTAAAACTTAGAATTAAAACTAAGATTTATTTCCATGAAACTAAAATTTAGTTATTAAAACTTAGAATTAAAACTAAGATTTATTTCCATGAAACTAAAATTTAGTTATTAAAACTTAGAATTAAAACTAAGATTTATCTCCATGAAACTAAAAGTTAGTTATTGAAACTTAGAATTAAAACTAAGATTTATTTCCATGAAACTAAAAGTTAGGTATTGAAACTTAGAATTAAAACTAAGACTTATTTCCATGAAACTAAAAGTTAGTTATTGAAACTTAGAATTAAAACTAAGATTTATTTCCATGAAACTAAAAGTTAGTTATTGAAACTTAGAATTAAAACTAAGATTTATTTTCATGAAACTAAAATTTAGTTATTAAAACTTAGAATTAAAACTAAGATTTACGAGTATTTTCATGAAACTAAAATTTAGTTATTAAAACTTAGAATTAAAACTAAGATTTATTTCCATGAAACTAAAATTTAGTTATTAAAACTTAGAATTAAAACTAAGATTTATTTCAATGAAACTAAAATTTAGTTATTGAAACTTAGAATTAATACTAAGATTTATTTCCATGAAACTAAAATTTAGTTATTCAAACTTAGAATTAAAACTAAGATTTATTTCCATGAAACTAAAATTTAGTTATTCAAACTTAGAATTAAAACTAAGAGTTATTTTTATGAAACTGATGAAAAAGGGCTTGGTGACACGCAAAGACAGTTAATGACCCGTTATTAGGCACTAAGAAAACCCACGAAAGAGAATAAATGTATGTAAAATGGGGCATAGGGCCCAAAAAGATAAGAATTACTGTTGTAAATCCTAATAGAAATCAAGCTGACAGGATTTAAAACAGGGGTCGGGAACACATCCTTGCGAGCCAGATGTGGCTCTATTGATGGCTGCATCTGGCTCGCAGACACATGTTCGATTATAAAGAAAAATGTTTCTTTAGGCTCCATTGATCTACATATTAATTGCATATCAATATTTCATTCTACAAATGAGCTAAAGTCTACTGCAGCTCAGCATCAGAAGTCACATTAATGGTAAGAAATACTCATTATTGATTAGCAACAGCATAACAATGTTATTAAAAAGAATTAAGATACATAATTATTGTACTTTTTAGTGTTGAAATTACACAAAATACACACATGTACTTGAATTTTTAGTTTTAAACATAATGTGTGGCTCTTACAGAATTACTTTTCAAAATATGTGGTGTCCATGGCTCTCTCAGACAAAAAGGTTCCCGACCCCTGATTTAAAATTACGTGACATGTCTGACCAGAAGTAAGGAATCGAGCAGGGATAGACGATATTCAACACAAAATAATAATAATAATAATAATAATAATAATAATAATAATAATAATAATAACAATAACAATAATATATGAATATATTGAAGAGTGGAGTTCTTACTATAAAATGAAAGTTTAAAAACTAAACAAAGTTTATTTTGAAAGAAAAAACAATTTAAAATACAGGCTCATTTAAACAGTTTAAAAGAAATTACGGCTTACCGTAAATTAGAATTGTTTAAAAGAATCAAATCCTTTAGATGAGATGAAAAAAAAATATCTTTAATCAAGGAATAGAAATAAAACATATTTATTTAAAAATGAAAAAGAAATGTTTTCTTGACGTTGTAAAACAAAGTAAAACTGGGGTCTTCCAGTGAAACAAGACAACGTACAGAATTTAATGTCATAAAACAGGTTACCTAACACTCCGGAACTCCGGAAGAACACATTCGTTAGGATCATCTTTACATAATCTGGTGTTTTTTTTAAAGCTCTAGGGATGCACTTTATTCGACAAGACACTTATTAAACAAAGCAGAAGAGTCATAAAGAACAGGTGGTACTACACTGAATAACCTTTATCGCCGGTGCTGGTTTAGGTGGTCTATCTTTGTGGTAGTAAACACCAAATACATGCAACAAACACAACAATGACGATCTCCAAATAATACCAACACACAAACATTTGTTCGGGAAAGGTATCTGAAATCAGAAACACACATCGCCCACATATTCTAAAATAAGTCTTCGACCAGGGTTGCCAGTTAGAGCCTTTTGGGATCAACTTTGGAGTTGAAAATAGCCAAAATTTAAAATTGTAAAAATAAATACCAAAGACATAAAATCTGATAGGATTTTTAACCTGGTCTGTTCAACTGTCACTGATTCGTCTTCCAACTTTTCGTTTATGTGTTATTTATGTTAAATAGAAGAACTAATTGTCATTGCAACACGCACGCCTAATGTTACGTACTTGTTTTAAATGTCTTTGGCTCTTGAGGAATTTAAATACCTGTGCAGTTTATGTGTATTTATTGTATTTATCACTATCGATCGTTTCTATTTATAGTAACTCGAGAATATACACATTGATTGTTTCAACTGGGGTTGGTTGGTTAGTTGATTGATAACCCCTGGAATTGCGAGCGATTTGTTCTTATTTCCTATGTGCAGCGGGGTGGTTTCTCAAAGCTTTGCTTAATTTCCTACCCAGGAGACTTCAGCTTTCGGATTAGTGCAATGTCTATTGACGGAACCTTCTACTCACAGAGGTATATAACACTAGTCGAGCTGATAGTTTGCCTGAGGCAACCATTGTGTGTCTTTCCTCCGGCGAGGCGCTTCTTCAGTCAACGAGCTATTCCTCGTGTAGGAAGACCATTCCCGTACCACCCTTTGTGTACCTAGACCTCAGATCGAAGTTCTTCTGTATCATCCCTGTTGGTCAACGTTTAAAGTTGAATTAGACTCAGGCTTGATATAACTTCCTAGACAAGGTGCTGCTTCGCGAAACACGTCGAGAGGTATGTGATTTGACCTGTGCAATTCTCATGCGCTCGCCTCGTTGCTAACAGCGCTCTTCCTAGACGAGGTGCTGCTTCGCGAAACACGTCAATAGGTATGGGGTTTGACCTGTGCAATTCTCATGCGCTCGCCTCGTCCGTCTGTGATGGCCTTCCATCTTAGATACTTAATCATTCAAGTGTTTTTGAAAACAGAATAGTAGATCATAGAAAGATTGCGAATGTGTGAAATTCAATTAAATCTGTAGTTCTTTAAACAGTATCTGGAAGATTAAGTTGCAATCATTTCATTAATTGTGTTTTAAAAACAATTTACAGTAGTTACATGAAAAATATTGATGTCAAAAAGAATTATCGTTGTCAAGTGAAGTCTCCACAGCGAAGGTTGACTGCAACAGACTTCCACATATTTTTGTCTCGTGAGTTGGTGGTACACTCAGACTGTAATCTGGTCATCTCATGATATTCCCTCCCATTTGTATATCTCCATATCGCTTGCGCTCCTTCCCTTAAATGTACATTCAAATAATGTAACAAAGTGCTATGTCTTTTAATATGTAAACAAATATTTTATTATTATAATTTTATTTTATTTAACAGTTCGTTTTTTTATACGCAGCGTTGTCTGACGCTCTCTGTTGTATTTTCTGATTTACGAGATTATACGCAGCGCTATTAGAATCTCTGATTTATTATCTGTTTTATTATCTGTTTATTATCTGTTTTACGATACACAACGCTGTCAGACCCTCTCTGTTTATTATCTGTTTTATTATACTTATTTTATTTATTATACTCAGTGTTGTCTGACACTCTCTGTTTTATTATACTTAGTGTTGTCTGATACTCTCTGTTTTAATCGTGGTTATCGACAGAGAGCTACAGGCCTTGTAGCTGAATTAATGAGAACCCCTGTTCGTTACGTTTTTGGTTATTGTTGGATGCTTCATTCGTAGCTATTTACATACTTGGATTTGCATGCCAAATATAGCGAAGTTGAACCAATAGATTTAACACAAATCGGAAATCAGTTGATATTTACGTTTTAGATGACAGGCCTCCTATGCCGCCGACGGTCTTGATTGTAACCGGCAAGATTATTTTTTAAAAAGACAAGCCTACCAATAAGACAAATGTTAGCAATAAATGTTTTCCGTAAGTTGTTACAGAAAGTTGGTACTTTTCTCTGTATGGTAACGCCCACATGACCATACTGTCGCTACGTCATTTGGACATTGTTATCTGTCTTAACTCGTCGACACATGTAGTAAGAGGCGACTAAGGAGGCTATGGGATGGAGTTGCTGTCCCATCCCATATAGGGTCAGTGACCCAAAGCCATGCTGAAGTCGGATGTGTCAGTCCGAAAGGCGCAGATATGAAAGCAATGCTGTAGACCATGACACAACGCATTCCGTTCTCCGGACTACATCCTGCTAATCTACAGGAGTTTGAGAACGAACGCAGAAGAAGAAGAAAAAGAACTCGCCGACACAAACATGCCGTAAATTCTAGCATGCTGGGAGTCAAACCTTTAACCAAACGAATTTGAGACAAAAGCTCTAGCTTCTTGGCCATGCACAATACGACATTAATATTACTTGTTATTATTAATACAGATCTTGGAAATATTTTCACAATCTTATGGAAGAATTGACAGAAACTTCAAGACACGGATTAGCACAAATCAAATTACGTCAATTATGACCTCACGTCAATTTTGAAACACACATCTATCCCGTCGGGAAACAATAGACAAATAATACATTAAATATTCATACTAACATTGTCAGACGTGGACATTAACTATTGAACAAGAGAAAAAGCTTACTACGTGGGAAATGAGATGTCTTTAAAAAAAAAAAGCAAACAAAATAAATAAGAGATCATGTGGGGATTGAAGAGATTGCAAGAAATGTTAGAACAAAGTTTCTGTTCAAATGTATTGAAAAACAGAGACTGAAATGGTTTGGCCGCTTAATGATAATCAATCCATATTGTCCAACAGTAAGAGCATACAACATGAAAATGGAAACAAAAAGAGTCAAAGGAAGACTAAGAAGAAGATGGAATGAAGTACTTACCAACGTTATGATACGTTACAATATTACTGCATATCAAGCAATCAAACCTGTCATAGCACAAAATAACGATCATCACTCAATCCTACTATACCAACAAACAAAATCATTAAAAATAAATAAATAGATAGATTATTAAGTCGTATATTCTCATAAATATGATACAAGGTAAGTCTATAACAATTTCACATTTTAAAAATGGAAAAAAGCAACACATTAAAATAAGATAAAAGCATAAAGTATATGAATAATAATATTTAAGCATGGCCAAATTCATAAAATATAAACATGAAATTATCGGTATGGCAACACTGTATTGGGAACTACTTGTAAGAAAAGGAAACTTCGGTGCACACTCTGACGTTATTCTAGCATTATCGTTTCCTGGCTAATGGATTCATGATGTAGGCACATATGGAGCTTAGAACGAGAGCCAATATTACTGGTGAGATGAGAGAGTAGTCAAAGGTAAAGGTTTTATAACTAAAGAAAAGAGTTAATATAAAAATATTAAAATATTTCTTACAGATGCATACAAGATTCTTGAAACGTAAAGAGATTTCACTGTTGTAAACAATACTAGATTGCGACGTTAAAATCAGGCTAGTAGGGGAAAAGCTGTAACAAGTGGGATTAAAATATAAAGGGATTAAGATACTTTAGTTCATCAGTGTGTGTCACCAAGTTATTTTTTGTTTCTTGTTCTTTTCTGTTGCCTGTGGAATATAAGGCTGCAAGTGCTGATTGAAAACGATTTGTATGCACCGTTTTTTCTCGTTCAGCCAATGAAATCGGTTTAATTTGTTCTTCTCTTCAACTATTCTTCCCCAGGTGTTTTGTAATCTTTGAACTCGATTCGTACATTCTTTTACGACAAGCGTCTATCTAGTTATATTGTAATGCCACTTTCTGAGACTGCCATATCCATTTCAATTTTTATCTCTGATCTGCGTTGAGGCAGTAGAGACCGTGACGGCTTCCCAGGGCGAAATAACCAAATGCAATATCCAGGGCTATTTAAAATATTTTCATATTAATTTAAAATATTTAAAATATTTGGAATATTTAAATTTAAAATATTTTAATATCTCTAAGAAATTAATTAATTTATGCAAAGGGGTGTGAACTTTACACACTGCATAAACAATATTTAATATCGGCGCTTTGAAATATGTTTCCATTTATTTCTGATATTTTCTCTCATTCCTGGTTTCTTCTCTCATTTCTGGGTTGTTCACTAATCCCTGGTTTGTTCTCTGATTCATGGTTTTGCTCTGATTTCTGGTATGTTCTCTGATTCCTGGTTTGTTCTCTGATTCCTATGTTCTCTGATTCCTGGTTTTTCTCTGATTCCTGCTATCTTCTCTGATTCCTGCTATCTTCTCTGATTCCTGATTTGTTTTCTGATTCCAGGTTTGTTCTCTGATTCCTGCTATGTTCTATGATTCCTGGTTTTTCTATGATTCCTGGTTTTTCTCTGATTCCTTGTATGTTCTCTGATTCTTGATTTGTTCTCTGGATCCTGGTATATTCTCTTCTATAAATCCTATTTTGATATCAACTCTGGCTATGCAAAATAGAGAAGACAGCTACTGACTATATTCCTGTGATGATGCGATCTCTAAGGTTATATGCCATGTCTGGAAGGCTAGCATAACTGGTTGACATATGGTTATATGCCATGTCTGGAAGGCTAGCATAACTGGATGACATATGGTTATATGCCATGTCTGGAAGGCTAGCATAACACAGACTTCCCATCTGAATTGAAACTAACTTCGTTTCTCTGCGACAATGTGTACAATTTATTACCTATTTTTGGAAATTAACCACATTAAATACATACAAAACCAACAGATACAATGGTTTGGCCATCTGGAAAGAATGCTATGTGATTCATTAGTTTATAAAGCATATATGGAGAGAGAAGCAGAAAGAAGTGCCAAGGGTAGACCTAGAGTACGCTGGATCGACAACATCAAAGAGACATTACACGAACACCAAATGACATTATCTGAAGCTGCCAGAAAAGTGAGAACAAGAATATTGTATCTCCCTCAACACCCGTAAAGGGTAAAAGAGGAAAGAAGAAGAACCACATGTTTCTCAATGAAGGAGAAATTAGAACAAAGAAGAACAGCGGTCGGGATTTGAACTAGGTCCGTTTAGATGACACACACTATTCATTTACTCATGTAGATAGACGTGTACAGATATGTTTCAAGTGAACGAAAGAAGAGGAAGAATGTACTCATGTTTCATCTGAAGTGACCTTGTCTCTGCTTATGTGTTATTTATGTTACACGTATGTCTAATGTTTTGCAGTACCGAGGCGTATACAGTAGGCGAAATATAGACTAGAAGAACTGTATATTAGAAGAAATGTATAATAGACGAAGACTAGAAGACTGTATAACAGACGAATTATAGACTAGAAGAACTATATATAGAGGAACTGTCTAACAGACGAATTATAGACTAGAAGAACTATATATTAGAAGAACTGCATAACAGACGAATTATACACTAGAAGAACTATATATTAGATGAAATGTATAATAAACAAATTATAGACTAGAAGAACTATATATAGAGGAACTGTATAATATCCGAATTATAGACTAGAAGAACTATATATTAGAAGAACTGTATAATAGACTAACTATAGACTAAAAGAACTATATATTAGAAGAACTGTATAATAGACTAACTATAGACTAAAAGAACTATATATTAGAAGAACTGTATAATAGACTAACTATAGACTAGAAGAACTATATATTAGAAGAACTGTATAATAGACTAACTATAGACTAGAAGAACTATATATTAGAAGAACTGTATAATAGACTAACTATAGACTAGAAGAACTATATATTAGAAGAACTGTATAACAGAAGAATTATTGACTAGAAAAACTATATATTAGAAGAACTATATAATAGATTCACTATAGACTAGAGGTTTATAATTTTGTATAAGATTAAAGAAAATCGAGAGATCACCAAGAAATGCGAAATTAGCTTTAGCAGTATTGAATTCAGATGCTGACATTAAAGAAAGCTAATTGTACAGAATAGATACAATGCTATTGCAAAGATTAAGAGTATTGAAGATCAATAGGACATGCTAAAACATTGGATAAACCAAACATCTAAAGAGATAATACCAAAAGCAAAACATGCATCAAAACAAAAATGGATGACTGAAGAAATATTAGAATTAATGAGCACCCGAAGAAAAAAATTAACACAAGATACAGGTATATCAGAAAATAAATAAGGAGATAAGAGAGAAATGCAAAGTAACAAAAGAAAGCTGGCTGAACAAGAAGTGCACAGAAATTGAATCACATTACAATCGATACACAACATTATTACATAAACACATTGATGTGATAGCAGGGAAAAGAAAGACTTGAACAACTGTAGAATAGGCGAACTATAGATTAGAGGAACTGTACAATAGACGAACTATAGAGTAGAAGAACTGTACAATAGCCGAACTAGATTAGAAGAACTGTATAATAGACGAACTATAAATTAGAAGAACTGTAGAAAGGCGAACCATAGACTAGACGAACTGTAAAATAGATGAACTATAAATTAGAAGAACTGTAGAAAAAACGAACTATAGACTATAAGAACTGTACAATAAACGAACTATAGACTAAAAGAACTATATAGACTAGAAGAACTGTAGGTTCTATAATCGCAAAGCATACCCCCTATATTCCGTTATTATAGCGGGATGTGAACGAAACCAGATTCAATGCATATGCTATACATACAACCATGCCTTCCATTACTAAGGAATAATAAAAACAATGAGAGTAATTATCGTTCAAGTCTGTGTGTATGTGCCTTACCGGTGTAATAAAACGTGAACATCAATATTTACCTATAAGACCTCTGTACTTAATTAATTAGGACTTCATTCGTTACGTTTTTTATTATTGTCGTGGTTTTCGTTGGTCAATATTTATATACTATTAGAGGGAGCTGCGTTAGCGCAATGGTTAGCGCACTGGCATCGCATATGAGTGGTCCTGGGTTCATTCCCCAGTTGAGGCGGAAATGTTTTTCAGATCGCAACGGTTCCAGGGTCGACCAAGCCTTAAATGGGTACCGGATTAATCCGGGTAGTAAAGACTGCGAGGGAGAGGGGATGACTACCGCCCTCATTTGCACAGCCTCTGAAATGTAAGATCGCTAACATCTCACGCCCCTACGGGTCACTTTATTTTATTTTTATTTATATACTTGGAGTCGCCTCAGCTATTTTTGGTATAGACTACACGTATATGAATAGGGACCAGCAAAACCACGAGAATAGTCAAAAAGGTAGCAAATTAAGTCCTAATTAATTATGTGCAGAGGTCTTCTACAGTGGAGAGACTCGGTTAAAGACATATTGGTCGAAAAGTTAATTCGCTCTATCTTGTTCTTTTTCTTTCTGTAAAACTGTTATTTAACACTGCTAATTTGCAGGAGGGCGAGAGCGTACGCAAAAGAAGAAGCTATTTAACTATACGTGAATTTTAATGCGCAGGTAATACATCCAATTGTATCGCCATCACAAATATAGACGATCGGTTTGTGAACCACGATCAAGTCCCACCGAGTTTTATCTGTGATGCGGGACGACTAACCACTCTACCACTGAGTGGACCAAGGTTAAAGACGGAGTAAACAGTATAAACAAATTAAAAGTATTAACAAAAAGGCACGTACATTATCCGGAAGTTGTACGGCTGAGGAGAACAAAAGCGATTTGAAGATCAATCTGGATATTGCCAATAACGCAATCAGTTTTATGTTTCAGTTCGAATCTACTTCCGGCTGGATAGCGTGCATAGACAACAGACCATATTGATTTTAGATCAAGGTTTTTATTTGTCGGGTGATTTACTAATATGAGAATCTTGATTGTTTTGTGTAACAGTAGGGTTAGTTTTTGTATAGGTTGTAAGGATCTTGATTGTTTTGTGTAACAGTAGGGTTAGTTTTTGTATAGGTTGTAAGGATCTTGATTGTTTTGTGTAACAGTAGGGTTAGTTTTTTTTAAATAGGTTGTGAGGATTTTGATTGCTTTGTGTAACAGTAGGGTTAGTTATTGTATAGGTTGTGCATAGACTATGGTTATGAGTTAAGAGAGGTTGTCTAAAAGCTGGGAATAATGGGGGATTGTTAGATAGAGCTTAAATCATAACGAGCATGTATATCATAACGTATACTTTTTTAATTCATTGAACATTTGACCACATTCCCCTGCACAACAATCTTCAAGAATTAATGAACTGTTTAATTAACTCAATCGCCCTACACCCCCACCCCCCCCCAATACAATTTTTTGTAAGTAGAAAAAGTAGCATAGTTGTTTTTCAGATTTTAAAGATTTGTTTTTTTTTTCAAAATTAGAAAACTTGTATTCGGTGTATACATTATTGTATACTTATACAATAAGTGTACTTGTATACATTATTGTTGACGTCTAGTTTTGCTTAGATTAGTTTCCCTTTGTCAAAGTTTTTCAGGCCCCTCTCCCCCCAATTGGAAACATAATTTATGGACATCTTCATTTCGAGTGTAGTGGAGGTAGGATTACTTTAACTGCGACCATCATGTTATTTTATTGTCATTGTTGTATATAAATAAACTAGATTCACGTCCGCGGTTGAAAGAAGATTACATCTTCACAAGAGCAGTGTTGTAACTATTGTATATGGTGTCCGGGAAAAAACTAACAATTTGGTACCCCCTGCCACACAGACGGAGAATTTTCTTAATTTTTTCAAGAAATCTTCCTTATAAGACATATAAACAAGGGACCAGGGGCTACCCCCGCGTCTCCCCGCTACTACACCGCACAATTTAACCAAATAAATATCTTAGCCGGTTGTCTACAAAAATGATAAAAGGGCACTAATACAGTTCGATTATTTGTATGCCCAGGAATTACGAACATTAAAGCTCTAGTTTCCTATTTACTATCTCACAACAGAAATGACTTCACGGAATATTCTCGGAGTAACAAACACTAAGTAATAGAACTAGAAATGAAAACATCTGAAGACTAACAAACACAATACCAGTCCTGGATTACATCAGAAGACTAACAAACACAATACCAGTCTTGGATTATATCAGAAGTCAACAGATTTAGCAGTTTCACATGCTTCCAAACTACCATCAGATAGTGCCCCTCAAAAAGCATTGCTACACAGTCACAATAGATACCCCTGCAAGGCACAGTATGGTATAAAGCGAAGAGAAGAAGAATAGGGAGGTCGAGAAAGATTTCTTTCAGACACAGAAGATTCCAACTCTCAACAGTATACAATGATTTGATAAGGCGCCTCTTACTCAGATGAGATACATGTGTGCGTGTCTCTCTCTCTCTCTCTCTCTCTCTCTCTCTCTGTGTGTGTATTTGATGAAGACATGTTCGACCGTTTTGTATGAAGACATACGATCAAATGAAAACCTGCAAACATGTAGTGGTATCTGTGACCACACAGTCCACATAACTCATTCTTATCATCACTAGGTAGCATGTTCTGAAGAGGATGTTGCAGTTATTACAGCCTTTTACTTCTACTGCCGATCTTGATGCAATCTGTCTTCTTCTGTGCGTTTCATTTTTAGATGTTGATCTAGAGACCACGCTGATCTGCGAGTGTGCATAGTTTGTTGGTTATATCTTGTGTTTGTTGGTTATATCTTGTGTTTGTTGGTTATATCTTGTGTTTGTTGGTTATATCTTGTGTTTGTTGGTTATATCTTGTGTTTGTTGGTTATATCTTGTGTTTGTTGGTTATATCTTGTGTTTGTTGGTTATATCTTGTGTTTGTTGGTTATATCTTGTGTTTGTTGGTTATATCTTGTGTTTGTTGGTTATATCGTGTGTTTGTTGGTTATATCTTGTGTGTGTTGGTTATATCGTGTGTTTGTTGGTTATATCTTGTGTGTGTTGGTTATATCGTGTGTTTGTTGGTTATATCTTGTGTGTGTTGGTTATATCTCGTGTTTGTTGGTTATATCTTTTGTTTGTTGGTTATATCTCGTGTTTGTTGGTTATATCTTGTGTTTGTTGGTTATATCTTGTTGTTGTTGGTTATATCGTGTGTGTGATGGTTATATCTCATGTTTGTTGGTTATATCTTGATGTTGTTGGTTATATCGTGTGTGTGTTGGTTATATCGTGTGTTTGTTGGTAATATCTTTTGTTTGTTGGTTATATCTTTTGTTTGTTGGTTATATCTTGTGTTTGTTGATGCGTAGAGTTATGAAGATAAAGCTATTCAACTCCTGTGTTGTCCCAGTATTAACGTATGGAAGTGAAAGCTGGAGATCAACTTAAGCAACAGACCAAAAATTAAACAGCTTTGAAAACAAATGTCTCCGAAAACTTATGAACACTAAATTGAGTGATTTCGTCACAAATTTTTATTTAAGAAAGAGAACACACCAAGAATATGTGTCAAATGTCACAAGAAAACGCAGATAGAAATACCTGGGTCATGTTTCAAGACTAGATGAAACATAATAAATCAACAACTCCTATTTGGACATCTGAGGGTAAAAGAAAACTAGGAAGTCCTAAAGCAACCTTAAAAAAACACCATTCTTAAATAAGGGGAAATAATAGGCTACACAACCATACAAGAACTAAAACTGCAGGTAGCGGACCTCAGAATATGGAGAATTAAAAATCTCTGCACTTTGTGCCGCCCGCGGCACGAAAGGAACAAACAAACAAACTAACTAACTAAATGTGTCTAGATGTTTTTATATCTTGCGTCAATCTTCTTTATGATTTCTCTTTTTCGTCGTCCTGGTATAATTGCCCCTCCCCCAATCCTAATATTATATTTTCTAGGCTGTTGGGAAGAATTCAAGTCAACCAAGCAAGTAAGAGAAGACACCAAACAACAATATCTTTCTACAACAATAAGAAGAAAACGATAGACTTATATTGAACATGTACTTAGAATGAATGAAAACAGACTGCCACTATAGGAATTAAAATGAGGACCAGATGGCAAAAGAAAAAGGGGAAGACCAAGAGAGACTCTTTAGCGAACATCCATCAAAGACTGTGCCTCAACAACATTCAAGAATCACACACAGTAGCATGACATCTCTCGAACTAGAGAGCTCTAGTATCTGCCCTATGCACCGTATTCGGCGCTGAAGGAACATAGATAGATAGTGTCAGAGCTTGTCATACATCAATTTTCTCAGAGTGATCCTATTGTCCAAATAATTGCATGATTTAAATCAAATATCTTATTTATATAACACTTGTATACTATGTAAATCTGAAATAATACCTCTTATTTTCTACAGATGTCAGAGTTGAACATGTACTACAGAATGTTCTAAAGTGGATGATTAATTTTGGATGTTTCTAAAGTGGATGATTAATTTTGGGTTTTTCTAAAGTGGATGATTAATTTTGGATGTTTCTAA
Source organism: Meghimatium bilineatum (assembly GCA_034231615.1). NCBI lineage: Eukaryota > Metazoa > Mollusca > Gastropoda > Stylommatophora > Philomycidae > Meghimatium > Meghimatium bilineatum. Next base: position 15,161,285 of record CM067316.1, on the reverse strand, counting down.
AGTGAATGATTAATTTTGGATGTTTCTAAAGTCAATGATTAATTTTGGATGTTTCTAAAGTGGATGATTACTTATGGATGTGTCTAAAGTGGATGACTAATTTTGGATGTTTCTAAAGTGGATGATTAATTTTGGATGGATGTTTCCCTGCAACCCTGAGGGGTTATGATTTTGATGATAGTTATGTATATTACATATATATATACGAGCATTTTAGATTGCAGCAATTCTTTATGCAATATAAATACGTTTAGTAGTTTGCCAATGCTTTCTGAATGTACAACTATCTGCTGCGGACCGATTTCCGTACAATAAGTTAAATCTATCAAATACTGCATGTTTTCGGTTATGGAGTTGCAGGGAGGGATTTTGTAGCTTTGTGATAAAGACCGCATGCTTTTACTGTCGGCACGTCATGTGTAGGGTGAGTTTTTAAATTTACCCTCCGACAGAAAAAAAACCTAGTCCTTACCGGGGATCAACTCCAGACCTCACTAGTGTCAGACCAACTCTCTAATCTCTCATCCATGCGCCACACTAGTACAATAGTATGTAGACATAACGATAAGTTGAGCCAGATCTACAAAAATCAAATTTCAAATCACAAGATACACATCTTCATAGATGTACAAGTTTACACATTTAGGAGACAGGTATAGTAAAACGTTAAAAAAAGCTTTTACACAGGTTGCGAGATAGCTTAACTTCCAGGTAGAGATATAGATTTATGTAGTTCAGATCTGAATATAATCTATGGTAACCTCCATCCGCACGAAGCGGTAAGCGGTTTCAGATATTCGTTTTAAAAACAAAAACAACAGAGTACATAGCTACAGTGTTTGAATGATTCCAACTCAGAAAGTTAGCGCGATGTATAGAAATTATTGAGTGAAATCACGCGATATCATGGTTGCTTCCATTTGTTTCTGAAATTACTAAACAAATCTATTATTGAATAATATTAGTGATAGTCTAAAACAATTTGTTGGAAGAATTTATGCTCATTTGATTATCCTCTGAGTTGTGATGGACCAATCTTTGGTCTCTCTCTCAATATATATATATGTTGTGTGTGTGTATATGTGTGTGTGTGTGAGAGAGAGAGAGAGAAAGAGAGAGAGGTAGCTTCAACAAGTTCCGGGTACTAGTGTATTGTATAGAGAGAAGTAAAGAAAGTAAGTTGTCATTTATGATATTCTGTGTATGAATTCAAGAAGAAGTAATATTCAAAGGGTATTTTGTGTGTAGTTTTTTCGAGGACAAGTAAATATCTACAATTTTCATATCACCACTTTGTTACCAGTGTCAAACATGGTCTTTAACAGCCTCGCAGCAGAGAGAAATCATCACATGTGAGATAAAATGTTTAAGAAAAGCAGCTATGGTCATCAAACTGGATAGAGTAAGACACGAGGGTATGAGAAAAAGAGTAGGAATAATGTCTTGTATAGAATATATAGAAAAATCAGCAAAGTGGCTTGGTAACCCTGTGGGAATGAACCCACGTCAATTACCACTGAGAGATTATAAAGAAACGATCAGCCGGATACAGATCAAAGGGAAGACCGAGAAAGAGATGGATCGATATCGTCACGACCACCCTCCACAAACACGATCTCAGTACGACTAAGGCATCATATCTGGCCTTGAACAGAAACTTACAGCTCCCACTTCTATGCAAGTGTGGATGCTATCAGCCAGCTTCAACCTGGAGATAGACAATAGACAATAGAAATACGTAGCAATAGATTTATCTCCACTACATTTCCTTCAAAGTAGTTCCCTTCGGCAACGACACACTTTTTCCAATCTGCATATAACTGCTGGAAACATTAGTGGAACCCATTATTTGACATCTCTCTCAGCTGTCTTGTCGCATTGGTGGTAAAGTCATCTGCATCCTTCAATCTTTTTTTTTTCCAGTGCTGATTTTAGTAAAGGGAACAAGAAAACATCATCAAGTGCAAGATCGGGGGAATATGAGGCTGTTCCAGGTAATCAAATTGTGCTTTGCGAGGTACTGCTTTACCAGTAGAGATGGATGTGTCGGTTCATTGTCATGCAGCATGATTCGACTGTGTCTTCTTCATTTTTCTGTCGTTTTCTTCTGATTGATGTTTCCTTGCAGAATCAGGATATTTTTATTAAGCAATGCCGCCCGTGTGTTGCCAGGGCCCGAAAGGAGAGTAAAGAATAGCAACACTGTTTACCTTCCACGCATGTCGTAAAAGGTGACTAAGGAGGTTATGGGATGAAGTTTTCTGTCCCATCCCATATAGGGTCAGGGACCCAAAGCCGCGCTGAAGTCGAATATGTCAGGCTGAAAGGCACATATATCGCAGCAATGATGTAAATCATGACAAAACGCATTCCGTTCTCCGGACTACATCCTGCTAATCTGCAGGAGTTTGAGAACGAACACAGAAGAATAAGAAGATTAAGCAATGCTAAATCCTCTGTAGGGGACATCTCAAGTAAAACACACAATTTGACATTTGTACTTTGTTCAATTAAGGACATTTTCAACTCCAACATTGCAACTAGCACAGTAGACACACATCTGCATCTTCTGTTCGAGATTATATGCGAAGGTAACGCCTGCGATGTCTTTTCGTCAAGGTAATTACCAACTTCTAAACATATAATCTCCAAAACATCGTCTTTCATTAAAACACTCGTAAATATAACATACGGGTTTAGAGACGCTGTCACGTAAATATAACACACGGGTTTAGAGACGCTGTCACGTAAATATAACACACGGGTTTAGAGACGCTGTCACGTAAATATAACACACGGGTTTAGAGACGCTGTCATAAGAAGTAAAAGAGCCAGTACGATATTCAATCAACATGAAATTACTTGTCGTTATCATCGACGGTATAAGTCCTTCTGACTAACTAGGAACATACTTCTAAAGTAACACATTTAACTGTTCCCTTCATTGGTCACAATGTACATACTTTGCGTCGACAAATCCAGTGAAAATTGTCGGAAAAAGTAAATGCATAATTTTAGAAGGATGACTTCCAATGAATTAGCAGGTCTTATATGTATCGTTTATTACGCAGATGTCATGCCTGTTAATGTCATTATACTACTCAAGCGCATGCGGTTGCGTCTGTGGGTCTCACCAATAGCTCACTAGGCAAACCAACCATGCAACAGAAAACCTTTGTAGATGACATGCCTTTATATTGAGATTATCTTCTTATAGAAGCTTCATGGCACGTCATCTATACAATCCCATCGTCGTAACCTTCGATAACAGTTACTATGTTGTTCCGACAGGCTGACGTTGTGCTTGAACTAGTTACGGGCACGGTGTGGGTGGGCGGAACAACAAAGAAAACTGTCGAAGGGCCAGAGTTGTGCCCTGATGTCGACGTCTGTTTACGCGGCATTGGATTCGGAACACCATCGAGTCGAATGGCTGCTCGAACAGAAGGTGGAGTACTTATGGAAATGCCCCACGTGCTGTGAGGCCAGTTTTCTAATCAAGAGAATCAAGGGAATCAAGAGAATCAAGAATACTACTCAAACCTCTTGTCTTCCTTCCTTCTCTCGCTCTCTCTCTCTCTCTCTCTCTCTCTCTCTCTCTCATACATACATATAAAACATTTGTAAAAGTAACCTTCTTCTTGTTTTAACATTTCCTAGCAATGGCTGTCAGTTCTGCGTCATCTTGTACTGAGAAACTACAGAATAGAGACTAGAACAGTGTTTCCCAACGTGGGGCCCACGCCTTTCAGGGGGGGGGGCATTTTCATTAGGCTTTATTTAGGAATAGTTCAATTTGTTTTAATATAACAAAATATGTATATGTTACATAGTGGGGCATCAGAATTTTGAAAAAACTTAGGCGGGCATTGTGAAAAAAGGTTGAGAAACACTGGTGTAGAGATAAAACAGAAACCATGGCAATAGGAAGGGATACACACAATCTAAATATGTCAGTGGAAAATCAAGTCATTAAACAAACCAACACCCTCAAATACTTAGGCGTAACATTCTCTTCAGATGGAAAGATGGACACCGAAATAGACATTCGTTGTAGCAAAGCTAATCAAATACTGGGTCAATTATCCCCTTTATTGCAACACAAAATGCTAACAATGTCAACAAAAAACATCTTATCTAAAGTATCTTCATTCCAACCCTGTGCTACCAAAGTCAAACATGGTCCGTAACAACAAAACATAAGAGACAACTGGTTATAACAGAGATGAGATGTCTGAGAAAAGCCACAGGAGTGACCAGAAGACACAGAATTAGAAACTATGTCATAAGAGAAAGAGTGGGTGTCATATCAATTCTACAATACATACACAACCAACAGATACAATGGTTTGGTCATCTGGAAAGAATGCCGTGTGATTCATTAGTTTATAAAGCATATACGATGAGAGGAGAAGCAGAAAGAAGAGCCAAGGATAAACCTAGAGTACGCTAGATCGACAACATCACAGAGACATTACACGAACACCAAATAACATTATCTGAAGCTGCCAGAAAAGCGAGAACAAGAACATTGTATCTCCCTCGACACCCGTAAAGGGTAAAAGAGGAAGGAAAGAAGAAGAAACACTGGACTAGAGTATGCAAACCGGTAGACACGGGTTTATGAGGGGTATATGGCTCAACACCCCTACCCTTTCTTTTTTAAAATATTAACATGGCAGTCTGTACTAAAACAAATAAGTAAGGGGGTACCCCACCTTCTCTCGAGAAAAGACCATCAGCCACCATCCTCCCTTAAATATTTTAGAATCAAATTCTTCTCCTTTTAACAAATATATGCATATGCCCTTCAGAGAGCGTGATGTTGACTTTTACACAGTAAGGATGCTGGTATTGCTCAGTTGTAGTGCGTTATATTGTCATAACAGTTTAGGGTTCATTCCCCAGTCTATCCAGAAACAAATAGGTATCAGAGAGAAAAATTGACAAGTGATATCGGAATATTCTGTAGTTAAGTGACTGTTCATACATTGATATTCTATAGTTGATTGGTTGTTCATAAATTGATATTTTGTAGTTGAGTGGTTGTTCATAAATTGATATTTTGTAGTTGAGTGGTTGTTCATAAATTGATATTTTGTAGTTGAGTGGTTGTTCATAAATTTATATTTTGTAGTTGAGTGGTTGTTCATAAATTGATATTTTGTAGTTGAGTGGTTGTTCATAAATTGATATTGTGTAGTTGAGTGGTTGTTCATAAATTATGTCAACAAAATATTTTGACCCCCCCACCTCCCAGACTGAAATATTTGAGCAGTTGTTGACAATAGGAAGCCTGAAAATGTTCAGCAGTTGTTGACAGTGCTGATACGTTGACATCTACAAGCTGTTTATTGTACATAAATGTCTACAATACTGTTTATTGTACATAAATGTCCACAATACTGTTTATTGTAAATAAATGTCTACAATACTGTTTATTGTAAATAAACGTCTACATTACTGTTTATTGTAAATAAATGTCTACATTACTGTTTATTGTAAATAAACGTCTACATTACTGTTTATTGTAAATAAATGTCTACAATACTGTTTATTGTACATGAATTAAATTGTTTAAATTTGATATGCTATTTCCGAAAATGTGAAACAAATAATATAATTTTTTGCGTATTATATCTGAAAATATTTTTTTTGGGCAGGCCCCCCCCCCCTCTGAATTTGTATACAGGAGAATACAAGGGAAGATAATTTTAAAAAACCCACATAATTAAGCAAGGGAGTGTGAATTCCTGAATTATTTTAAAGTGTTGACAATGGAGGAAAAGGTGAAGGGAAGGGATATAAAATTGACAAAATTTTGCTGACGTAGTGTCTGAACAATTAAAAACATATATCAATACACAGATCAATACACAGATCAATACACAGATCAATACACAGATTAATACACATATGATTGAATAAATAATGCTGTGTGAAGAAATCATAAATAGACTTAGAGTAAACCACAATCGTATTACAGCTCAATACAAAGTACACCACAATTGTATATGTCAATACAAACTCAGCAAGAATGATTAGAACAAACAAGTTATTTTCTGAATATATTCGGTAAAATGCACAGGAGTAAGATTATACGGCAGGAGTCTGGGAACATGCGCGTGTATACAACCTACTTATTTACACACATGAAAAATTGCAAGGAAAATATTGAATCGAGAAATTCCAGGGCGTTTCCACAGGCGAAGTGTGTTTATATCAGAAATCAAACTATGATTTAGTTACCTTTCCCGCGTGCCATGATTGTTAGATCGCTCAATTACCGCATCCAAATGAAATTTATGAAATCCGCCGTTCATCACAAAATATAGTTAGTAAGTCACAGTTGGCCTGCACAGATCTGTCACAATACATACAGAATTAATAAACTGTGTATCGATGTAGTTTACCGGAAAGATGATTTAGAAAATGCCAGAGCGGAGATTCAGTAACTAATGCTGGGGAATTATGTATTGTTTTATCACCGACTGAGCTGAACTATTTTTCAAGTCAGTGCCAGTTCCGAGAAGCTCACGCGCAGCCGCGCATGTTCCTGCACTATCATGACTCTAGCTCACTCACAGATTTGTAACATACCACACCCCTCTCCCTATCTTCAAGCTAAGACAAAAGATGTAATTGCAGAGTATAGATATGAGCGGGTAAAGACGTCAACACTAAATAGTTGATGTCACATTCAACCAACACAAAGTATTCTATGACAAGCTGATCACGTTTTGTATAAGTGGGAGGTTGAGAGAATATGTGTTTAGTTTGAGAGAATATGTGAGAGAATATGTGTTTAGTTTGAGAGAATATGTGTTTCGTTTGAGAGAATGTGTGTTTAGTTTGAGAAAATATGTGTTTAGTTTGAGAGAATATGTGTGTAGGTTGAGAGAATATGTGTGTAGGTTGAGAGAATATGTGTTTAGTTTGAGAGAATATGTGAGAGAATATGTGTTTAGTTTGAGAGAATATGTGTTTAGTTTGAGAGAATATGTGTTTAGTTTGAGAGAATATGTGTTTAGTTTGAGAGAATATGTGAGAGAATATGTGTTTAGTTTGAGAGAATATGTGTTTAGTTTGAGAGAATATGTGTTTAGTTTCAGAGAATATGTGTTTAGGTTGAAAGAGTATATATATATATATATAGATTAAAAGAGTATGTGTTTAGGTAAGAGAGCATTTGTTTAGATTGAGAGAATATGTGTTTAGGTTGAGAGAATATATGTTTAGGTTGAGAGAATATGTGTTTAGGTTGAAAGAATATGTGTTTAGTTTGAGAGAATATGTGAGAGAATATGTGTTTAGTTTGAGAGAATATGTGAGAGAATATGTGTGTAGGTTGAGAGAATATGTGTTTAGTTTGAGAGAATATGTGAGAGAATATGTGTTTAGTTTGAGAGAATATGTGTTTAGTTTGAGAGAATATGTGAGAGAATATGTGTTTAGTTTGAGAGAATATGTGTTTAGTTTGAGAGAATATGTGAGAGAATATGTGTTTAGTTTGAAAGAATATGTGAGAGAATATGTGTGTAGGTTGAGAGAATATGTGAGAGAATATGTGTTTAGTTTGAGAGAATATGTGAGAGAATATGTGTTTAGTTTGAAAGAATATGTGAGAGAATATGTGTGTAGGTTGAGAGAATATGTGTTTAGTTTGAGAGAATATGTGAGAGAATATGTGTTTAGTTTGAGAGAATATGTGTTTAGTTTGAGAGAATATGTGTTTAGTTTGAGAGAATATGTGTTTAGTTTGAGAGAATGTGTGAGAGAATATGTGTTTAGTTTGATAGAATATGTGAGAGAATATGTGTTTAGTTTGAGAGAATATGTGTGTAATCTGAGAGGATGCGTGTTTGGTTGAGAGGATGCGTGTTTGGTTGAGAGGATGCGTGTTTGGTTGAGTGGATACGTGTTTGGTTGAGAGGATGCGTTTTGTTGAGAGGATGCGTGTTTCACTGAGAAAATGCGTGTTTGGTTGAGATGATGCGTGTTTGGTAAAGATGATGCGTGTTTCGTTGAGGGGCTACGTGTTTCGTCCAGAGGATGCGTATTTGGTTAAGAGGATGTGTGTTTGGTTAAGAGGATGTGTTTGGTTAAGAGGATGTGTTTGGTTAAGAGGATGTGTTTGGTTAAGAGGATGTGTTTGGTTAAGAGGATGTGTGTTTGGTTAAGAGGATGTGTTTGGTTAAGAGGATGCGTATTTGGTTAAGAGGATGTGTGTTTGGTTAAGAGGATGTGTTTGGTTAAGAGGATCTGTTTGGTTGAGAGGATGTGTTTGGTTGAGAGCAGGCATGATTGGTTAACAGAATGATGCGTGTTTGGTAAAGAAGATGCGCGTTTGGTTGAGATAATGTGTGTTTCGTTGAGAGGTTGCGTGTTTGGTTGAGAGAATGAGTGTTTGGTTAAGAGGATGTGTGTTTGGTTGAGAGGATGTTTGTGGTTGAGGGGATGTGTGTGGTTGAGAGGATGCGTGTTTGGTTTAGAGGATGTGTGTTTGGTTGATAGGATGTGTGTGGTTGAGGGCTACGTGTTTGGTTGAGAGGATGCGTGTTTGGTTAAGAGGATGTGTGTTTGGTTGAGATGATGTGTTTGGTTAAGAGGATGTGTGTGGTTAAGGGGATATGTGTGGTTGAGCGGATGTGTGTTTGGTTGAGATTATCTGTTTGGTTAAGAGGATGTGTGTTTGGTTGAGAGGATGTGTGTTTGGTTGAGAGGGTGTGTGTTTGATGGAGAGATTGTGTGTCGTTGAGGGGATGCTTGTGGTTGAGAGGATGTGTGTTTGGTTGAGTGGATGTGTGTGGTTGAGAGGATGCGTGTTTGGTTAAGAGGATGTGTGTTTGGTTGAGAGGATGTGTGTGGTTGAGGGGATGTGTGTGGTTGAGGGGATGTGTGTGGTTGAGGGGATCCGTATTTGGTTGAGGGTATGCGTGTTTGGTTGAGGGTATGCGTGTTTGGTTGAGGGTATGCGTGTGTGGTTGAGAGGATGCGTGTTTGGTGAAGAGGATGTGTGTTTGGTTAAGAGGATGTGTGTTTGGTTGAGAGGATGTGTGTGGTTGAGAGGATGTGTGTGGTTGAGAGGATGTGTGTGGTTGAGGGGATGCGTGTTTGGTTAAGAGGATGTGTGTTTGGTTAAGAGATGTGTGGTTGGTTGAGAAGATGTGGTCATGGAGTGGACTCAAGCCAAATGCCACTGTTAGCTTATAACAAATGATCATTAGGAGAAAGATTCAAGGGAAGACCGAGAAAGAGATGAATCGATATCGTCACGACCACCCTCCACAAACACGGACTCAGTACGACTCAGTCGTCACATCTGGTCTTGAACAGAAACGTAGAGCTGCTACGCTTAACGGCAAGTGTGGATGCTATCAACCAGCTTCCACCTGGAGATAGACAATAGATGATCCTTGTACATGATAAATATATTCATCTATAGTTACCATATAGTCATATATCATATACCATATATCATATACCATATATCATATACCATATATCATATATCATATACCATATATCATATACCATATATCATATACCATATATCGTATACCATATATCTATACCATATATCTATACCATATATCTATACCATATATCATATACCATATATCTATACCATATATCATATACCATATATCTATACCATATATCTATACCATATATCTATACCATATATCATATACCATATATCTATACCATATATCTATACCATATATCATATACCATATATCTATACCATATATCTATACCATATATCATATAGTCATATAGTCATATACCATATACCATATATCACATACCATATATCACATACCATATATCATATACCATATATCGTATACCATATATCTATACCATATATCTATACCATATATCTATACCATATATCATATACCATATATCTATACCATATATCATATACCATATATCTATACCATATATCATATACCATATATCTATACCATATATCTATACCATATATCATATAGTCATATATCATATACCATATATCTATACCATATATCTATACCATATATCATATAGTCATATAGTCATATACCATATACCATATATCACATACCATATATCATATACAATAGATGATCCTTGTAATTGATAAATATATTCATCTATAGTTACCATATAGTCAAGGATAATACAGACTTCAGATGACATCGCATTGGCAACAGGTAGATTATATGCTTCACCGTAGCACCGTAGCAGAGATTAATAATAGAGTTTCATCAAAACACGTACAGTCTAGTATTAGACACAGGTGACATTACAGGTGAGAGCACAGTTGAGGGATGCGAGTAAGATGTAGGCAGAGATACAAGTGGCAGAGAAACATCAGGAGATAGATAGGTTAGAGTCTAGCAGAGTGCACAAACAAAGCAAGAGAAAAAAGATGTTGGTGGTCCGTTGCAATCAATCATAGTTTCGAGACGGCACTTGATGGTGATGTTGAAATACTGCAGGTGTGAAAGTGACAGACAGGTGAACAAGAAACATGAAATAAGACAATTTGAAATTGTATCTTCCACAAACAAAAATTATCGAACGAAGGTTCAAGGGACCATTCATACATTACATAAAACAGGGAGGAAAGGGGGTCTAAAAACTTGGCAGTTGTGGAAAAAAAGGATGGAGGGAGGGTGTTGACAAAAGCTGACGTTAACAATACTTTTTTAAATAACCAATTAAATTGTTTGAGTTTGAACAATTTGAGAAAAATTCAGAAATAAAAAATCATGCAGTTGTTTTTGTATTTCTTCTGTTAAAACTATTTAAGGCGCTATGTTAAATTATGTTTGACATAATTAAACAGGGAGGGAGGGGGGCGCAGTAACTGAATCATTGAGTCTTGTGGACAAGGGGGAGTACTGTCAATAATTGGTAAAAATATGTTTACGTAATTAATCTTTAACCCCTTAAACAAATAGTGCGCTAAAGCTAAACATCGGAAACGTCATAATATATACTTTTGTGTGTCGGTGAAAGTGATAACACAGCTGCTTGATGATAGTTGAATAATCAATTTCCAATCATGATTGGTTATAGAATCTAGAATGGCACATGAGTACAAGGGAATACAAATTGGTAGCGTATCCTATTGAAGATGTAGCTATCTTCTTCTGTCTGTCCTCGTGTACCTTTCGGTGTTGAGGAGAGAGTGAGTGTACGGTCTTCTGCCCTTCTATTTGCCTCCTCTACTGTTATATTTCCGAGTGTCTCTAATACACTATCTATCCACCTTTTACGAAGTCGTCCAATAGGTCGCCTGTTTTCGTATCGTTTGTTAAGTGTTTTTTGGATAATACTTTGCTCTTTCTGTCTGGTTATGTGGCTGTACCATTTAACTTGTTGTTTCTGTATGTATTCTATTGTTGGCTTGATCCCTAATTGTTTCCTTGGTGCTTTATTTCTGATTTTGTCTCTCAACTGATTTCATTCCTGATTTTGTCTGATGTAGCTATCAACCCAGAATTTTTGGTTGTAGTTATTTCTAGGCAATATAAATACGTTTAGTAGTTTTCCATTGCTTTCTGATCGGCACAGACACATAATTGCCTGTGGCGGAATCGAACCCGGTACCCTCGACGTCATGGACGCGCACAGTACACGCCATCACAGAGCCAGACATGAGTCAGAAATACACGATATCTATTTTCTGAGTCTAAATAAAATGTTCATTATTAGGAGTAGAACAACCATCAATAATATGAACCAGTTCATTAACTGATTGGGGCAGTTATTTTTTTCTTCAGTGATATAGAGATATGGTTGTATTTAAAGTTGAAATGTTCGCTCAATAAACAGTCTTGGGGAGTCTACCTTCAGCACAAGTGGCTATTACTATTTCCATATCATAATTACTGATAATGAGTGTTGATAATTATAGTATTTTTCGTGATACAAGATGTAATTTATTTAGCGAGTATTTACATAAATTTACACTTGTAACTATTCCTTCGTTTACATGCCGTTCGTTTCTAGATCTTTTCATTTTTGTGTGCTTTTGATCTTCTTTTTTGTCGTTGTGTTCACATTTCTGTCAGTGTGTTCATTTTTCTGTGTTTGTGTTCACTTTACTGGGTTTTTTTTCACTTTTCTGTTTTTGTATTCACATTTAAGAAGGGGACACGGACAAAAAGAAAGTTGAGAACCACTGATGTTGCTAAAGAGAATAAAATGAACATTTGAAAACGCATGGAATGAACAGGCAAAGAAAGTCCTGTCAATTAAAATTTAAGAGTTCTTGTGAGTGACAGTTAGGATTAGGCTTCCAGGTCTCTAATCGACTGTCATAAATGCAGTATGACTGTGTGTGTGCGCGTGCGCGTGTGCGCCTGTGTGTCTAAATCTGTCTCAACTCTCTAGACGAATATGAATATATGATAATGAATATATGAAAATGAATATATGAAAATGAATATATGAAAATGAATATATGAAATGTAAATGAAAACCATATGACCTTGTCATTAGAGGTGAGAAAGAGAATTCTGAAGTGCTATATAACTCCTATGCTAACATATGGATGCGAGTTTTGGACAATAAACAAACTGGAAAGTGAAGTGGGAGATTGGAGGCAACAGAGATTTGGTTATACAGAAGAATGCTGAGAATACCGTGGTCTGCCAGAAAAACTAATGTAGAGGTGGTGAAAGAGTCAAATGCGAAACGGACCTTAATTAATAATATAAGAAAAAGACAGTCCTCATTTTTTGGTCATTCATGATGCAGGAGGTTTGGAGAACATAGTTACAACAGGCAAAACTGAAGGCACCAGAGACAGAGGTCGACAACGTGAGAAAATATTAGACAGTTTGACAAACTGGCACGGCAGGGAAACAACAACGATCTTGATACATAATACTATGAACAGAGAGCTGTGGAGAGCCAAGACCGTCTACGCCGGCCGGCATGGCACTTGATGATGATAATGACTCTCTATACATGATGTATTGCTAAATAGCAGACTAGCAATACACATAAAAATACAGATCAGAATACAATTATATACAAAGTACAAGGCACATACGATCCCACAACCACATACAACAATCTACATGCAACAGACTACGTACGACAGACTGCACAAGACAGACTACACACAACAGGCTACACACACCACCCATTAACTTTATTCAGTTTAAGAATTAGCCCAGTCAATAAAACACAAACGTGAGAGAGTAATTAAAAATAGAACATCGCCATAAGCCGCTTTCCATAATAGAATGGTTGTCAAGAACAACGATTAAACAAACCAGAACGAGTTTTATCATTCATTGCAATCGGCCAAGTTCTCTGGCCGAATTCATGTCGGAATAATTTATAAGGGTTTCAGATGTAGAAAAATAGTTCCAGCCTGAAATCAAGCCAGCTCACACAATGAAAATGCGTTCGTGTTGCATAATGAATAATAATGTGATATATTGACGATGGTACATATCAGAGGGTCCCCATGCGTTGTTGAAATCTCTTCATGAAATAATTATTCCTTCATTGATATGAGATAAAAAAAAATAAGAAAATTAACACCCTCAAAAATACATCCATCCATCCATTCATTCACCACCATCATCATCAGGTAACGTGCCGACTGGTGTCGATGATCATAGATCTCCACAATTATATATTTGCAGTAAATTTTACCAGGATCGTTGTTGACTCTTTGCGATTCCAAGATGTCAGATTAATATTTTCTAATCTTGTTGCTCTCGATTTCTCTTGCATTCTATCTTGCCCGTTGTAACTACGTCCCCGAGACCTCTATGTCTCAGAAAGTGTCCAAAAATTAAAGATGGTCTCTTTGTGATAAAATTAAGTAACCTCTGTCTCACATTTGACTCTTTCAACAGCTCTTCGTTAGTTTTTCTAGCAATCCATGATGCTTTCATCGTTCTTCTATAGAGTCACGTCTCTGTTGCCTTTAAATTTCTAATAGCACGTTTATTTATTGCCCAAGATTTGCATCCATATATTATAATCGGTGTTATGTAGCTCTGTAGAACTCCCTCACCTTTAATAACATCGACATATTACATAGTATATTATTCGGTTCTTGTCTGGAAAGTGTGACCAGCTACTTATTGTAGGATTCATGAATTTAAATATTATATTAATAATTAATCAATAATTAATTTAAATATACATTTTTATGGCTTAGTTTTAGGATTAGTTATACTTTACATAACTAATCTAAACATAACAAAATAAATACATCTATATTTAAATTAATAAATGATAACATAAACTGACAAATTTATGCGAGGGAAATAATCACATAGGTCACACGTACCAGACAAGTTCCTATTATTCATTTTAAAATGCCGCCTTCCCTGCCCTATAATGTTTCTTATCTCTGCCTATAATGTTTGTTATCTCTATTGAACTTTCTCCTATGTCATTGTTGTTCATAAACATCTGAAATTGTGGACCTGTATGAATATTGATTCACTCACGTTGACCTTCAGCATAATTTTGCTAGCATGTTTTGTTCGGCTCATAGTCAATAATGCAAAACGTTTTTATTTTAAGAAATTTGTTTTGGCAATATATATATATATACGTTCAGTAGTTTGACATTCTTTCTGAAAGGTCCTAATGCACAATTGCCCACGACGGGATTTGAACCCGGAACCTTCGTCCGGGTCTGTACACAGACGGTCTTTACCTCGCCACCAAATAGACGGACCATCTAAAAACAGACAAAATATATTATAAAATTTGTTTGCATGTTAATTCACGTCAACTTCGATAAACGAAATAATGATTTTCTTAAAAACCAATTATTGGTTTAGAAAATATTTTACATTAAATAGTGTGTCATTGACATAGATGTTAAAATTACTGCAGATGAATTTGAGTTCATTTTGTGGGGTTGTTATGAGGTGGGGGGGGGAAGGGGGGAGATCTTCCTAGAGAAGTGGTTAAGTCGTTTACTTCCTTCGGGATAAAATGTCGTGGCTAGAAATCCCGCTCGCTTCTTCTTGTTTATAAAGCGCAAGTCTTCGGACATCCATGGAGATTATTGCTTGAGGCTATGGAGTAACTTTAAATCTCATTTTTTCCCCCACAATGTGTTGTACTCTCCGGTCAAGGGGGGGGGGGCCGGCGGAGATTATATGGGGTAACAAAATGAACAAACCCGTTTATATGGTTAGGAATAGACTCATAAACTGAATGACGGATACGGATGCAATTTGGCAAGGTTATAAATGAGGTCCTGTGAATAGTGCGAACGTTCGTGAAAATTTTTAAAAAATTGATAATTACTGACCAGGAATCTTAGAAAGGTGACCATTAATATCATTAGCTAACCTTTTACCTCTGATCGTTGTGCAAAGGTCGAATAAACAAATGTAAACAAATAATAAACCTAAACAGTAGAAATAATATTGTTGCATTTCAATCGATGTTTAGTCTTTTAACAGAATCACTATTTTTTCTCCTTGCCTGTTTTTTTTAATGATACCATCAGATAAAACGTTTCACATCTGCTTTACAATCAATCGAGTATGATAGCGAACATCTCGCGATAATCACATCGACAGTTGTGTCAAGATTACGACAGAAACAATGGTATAAAACGTCTACAAGTGTAACGGTATCATGGCTGTACGGTTAAAATCGTACCATTTTTTTGGGCGTGAGGGGTTTGGTGTTCTGCGTTCCATCCCTGAGATGTTGGTTAATTTTCTTTCTTTAATTATTCGAAACTTAGGCCTACACAAGTCTTTGGCGCATTAGATGAAAAATAATTTCCCTTCATATTTTGTTCTGTTTTGTGTGTAATTTAAACATATTCCTTCAAAACTCATAGGCCTACTGTATGTACTGGGTCTAGTTGATTTTTTTTCTGTTGGTAACTTCTTCGATTTCCGAAAATATAAATATCAAATTATTAACAAAATAAATTCGAAACAGGTTATATCTTGGCGCGCATTTCAGTAATAGGATATGTGTTTTGTTTGGGCCAATTAAAATAAAATCTGCTGTATCTTGGGTATTGTTATAAGACAAATATTTGTGTTTGGGGGGGGGGGGGGGGGTTTAAACGCATCAGTCAAATCACATGTCTAAATATATCTGTAACAGGCACAATGTGTTATTATCATTTTGCTACTGACATGTTTTGTAATACTAATACTAATATATTTATGTTTTCGCTCCGGCAACGCCGAGTATTACCTCTGGTAAACTATATACATGCAAACTCAATGTTATAATTTTTTTTTTACCCATGAGCGAAATGTTATAGCCTTAATGATCAGCAGAGGAAGGGAAATCCCAGTAGTCCAGGGACTTTGTTAAACCAGCGAAGATCATCGATGTACACTTTTGTAAAATGTTTTATCTGTTGAATTATGTGTTTCGCTTGATTTAATTGCTGCATAGATATATATTTTAACGTTAATTCTTATAGACGTCATAATTGCCGAGGCTTGTTATGACAGACACACAAAATGTTGTGCCGTGAAATGTAGTTGGATATAACGCACTCTGACAACGGCAGCTAGTTGAATTGCAAGACAAATATTGTCATGGAATCCGCAGGGATTTCAGAAGATAGTAAGGGAACATGATGATGATGATCATGATCTTGTGTGCATTTAAAAGCAGTCAGGATGTTGACCAGTGTAAAAATTAAAATGGACTACGAAATCTTCGAATTGCAGCATCTCTCATGGTTGATTTTGTTGCAGCCTGTCTCATGACTGACTGTTTCAGCCTCTCTCATGGTTGATTTTGTTGCAGCCTGTCTCATGACTGACTGTTTCAGCCTCTCTCATGGCTGATTTTGTTGCAGCCTCTCTCATGGCTGATTTTGTTGCAGCCTCTCTCACGGCTGATTTTGTTGCAGTCTCTATCATGGCTGATTTTGTTCCAACCTCTCTCATGGCTGATTTTGTTGCAGTCTCTCTCATGGCTGATTTTGTTGCAGTCTCTCTCATGGCTGATTTTGTTCCAGCCTCTCTCATGGCTGATTTTGTTGCAGTCTCTATCATGGCTGATTTTGTTCCAGCCTCTCTCATGGCTGATTTTGTTGCAGTCTCTCTCATGGCTGATTTTGTTGCAGTCTCTCTCATGGCTGATTTTGTTCCAGCCTCTCTCATGGCTGATTTTGTTGCAGTCTCTCTCATGGCTGATTTTGTTCCAGCCTCTCTCATGGCTGATTTTGTTGCAGTCTCTATCATGGCTGATTTTGTTCCAGCCTCTCTCATGGCTGATTTTGTTGCAGCCTCTCTCATGGCTGATTTTGTTGCAGTCTCTTTCATAGCTGATTTTGTTGCAGTCTCTCTCATGGCTGATTTTGTTGCAGCCTCTCTCATGGCTGATTTTTCCGCGATTTTCGAACAATATCTTGCATCTCAACACGAAAAATTATGAAGGAAATATATCTTATGTATAATGGGTTTCCAGAAATTGCAGCTAATTGTCTGTGGGGTGTACCTCTTATTGTGAAGAGTCGCTAAAAATTAATTCACTTGTATCACATCTAGGATCATATGAGCTCGGACCTTCAAATCAAGTAGTCTGGCGCAGGCATTGATCCCTCATTTCCTTATCGTGTATGAAAAAAGACTATTCGATAATCCTTCTTGTTACCAAAACAGAAAATGTTGAAATCGATACTATCAATACACGAGCGTAATCAAGTAACTACTCATCGTTGTAATCGATTAACACAAAAGTGTTTCTCAAAGTGTAACACAAAAGTAATTCTACTTATTCTTGTTATCGAGATTTGGATAGTACAAATCGATCATTCTGAGAATCACTGATGTAGAAAAATATAGTTCGCCGGAATAAAATGAGTAGATTTCGATCATTATTAATCATGTATTCACTTGTTTAAACATGTTTCGATTTGTGGTGTCTCAGCAAGATATGGAACATAAAATGGCAAGACAATGTCTCAAACAAGGAAGTCTTACAGTGTTCAGATACTTTCCATTTAGACGACTCTCAGACATTGATGTCTACGATGACTAGACCATGTAAAAAGAACGAAAAATTATCGCATTTCAAAGGAAATTTTCCTTGAAGAGCTCTCATCTTGTGGATGGCATAGAGGCAGGACAATACTGAGATATAAGGGTATATAAATCACCTGCAAATTATCTTTATAAATCATCTTTAAACTCGAATCAGTCATGTATATTCTACTCTCGTCCCAGTGGCTCGAGAATGGACGAAATCAGTTACGAGAGAAGGTGCCGCTTGAGAGTTTTATAGACTTACATTTGCACACTGGGATGCTTCTTGACTGTCTGCAGAGACACAAGCGGACATCATCGTCATCATCATCATCATCATTCATTGATCCAAAGTTTTCACACAGTGGTCGAGTCTAATCCCCTCTCCTCCTCCAATGGGATGTGAAATACGTGATGAGGACGACGCGGAAGGAAGTGAAAAAAATAGCTTCATGAACTACTTAGCACATCAAATGACACACGCACATATTGAAAGAACGTACTATTTTTGTGTGTGCAATATAACAAGTAGTAAAAATCTGTTGATATTAATTGAACTGTATCTGAATGTAATTAGGATTGCTGAAACTAGTGACATATTTCTGTTGAAAACAGGAATCTGTATAACTGTAATAACATGAAAATATAATCAACAACAACAAACGTTGACGTACATGAGCAGTAAAACCTGGACATTTACGTTGTAAATTCAATGAGACTCCTAATTGGAGAAAGTGTTATAGCATTCAATGTATTTGTTATTGATTTATTAAGAAATAAATTTTATTTGAGTATCATTTTAGCGTATCTGACATTCTGGCGTGAAGTTTTCGTAAATTATACTGCTGTTTGTATAAACTCTCCAAAACGAAGTGTGGTCAATACGGTGTTGAATGCTTTAAATAGGGATTAATTGCTTTTCCTGATACAAAAACATTTGCCCTTGTGATTGATATATGAACATTATTTTTCAATGAGGTTCTGAAGCCACCAAAATTATAGTGAGCATTTGTGAAAGAAGGCCATCAACAATACTAGAAAAACCAAGATATGATATATATATTTTAAGTAATTCCCTTACCGACGATGTGTTTACGGCCCTGGTTGGGATGTTGGTGTGAAAAATATATAAGAAAGTTACTTTTTATCTCAATGGAGCACCTGCCATCTGATTGTTAATGATAACGTACTTCTTCTTCAACGTTCATTCTCAAACTCCTGCTGGGTATCTCTTGTAGCAGGACACATTCTCAAACTCCCGCTGGGTATCTCTTGTAGCAGGACACATTCTCAAACTCCCGCTGGGTATCTCTTGTAGCAGGACACATTCTCAAACTCCCGCTGGGTATCTCTTGTAGCAGGACACATTCTCAAACTCCCGCTGGGTATCTCTTGTAGCAGGACACATTCTCAAACTCCCGCTGGGTATCTCTTGTAGCAGGACACATTCTCAAACTCCCGCTGGGTATCTCTTGTAGCAGGACACATTCTCAAACTCCAGCTGGGTATCTCTTGTAGCAGGACACATTCTCAAACTCCCGCTGGGTATCTCTTGTAGCAGGACACATTCTCAAACTCCCGCTGGGTATCTCTTGTAGCAGGACATATTCTCAAACTCCCGCTGGGTATCTCTTGTAGCAGGACATATTCTCAAACTCCCGCTGGGTATCTCTTGTAGCAGGACACATTCTCAAACTCCCGCTGGGTATCTCTTGTAGCAGGACACATTCTCAAACTCCCGCTGGGTATCTCTTGTAGCAGGACACATTCTCAAACTCCCGCTGGGTATCTCTTGTAGCAGGACACATTCTCAAACTCCAGCTGGGTATCTCTTGTAGCAGGACACATTCTCAAACTCCAGCTGGGTATCTCTTGTAGCAGGACAATGGTCCTACTAGATTTCCAGCAGGATGTAGTCCAGAGAATGGAAACGGGTTGTGTCACCGTTTTATTTGCGCCATTGGCCCGACACATCCGTCTTCGGCGGACAAATGGTGACAAGTTCGTTATACTTATCCACCTGATTTAAATTTACATCATTTATATTAATACTTAATATTGTCGGTGTATATTTCTTTCAAACAACCACTACTTTTGTTATATTGTTTAGTTGCCTTTGATATCACTTTCTCCTATCATGTAGAAAGTTAGGAACATCAGATGGCAAGATATGATTCCAGATACCACTGTCCTTGATAGAGCTGGTATCCTCAGCATTGACACGATCCTGATGCAGACACATATTCGTTGGGCAGGTCATTTCGTGCGTATGCCAGACCATCGCCTGCCAAAAATACTTCTCTATGGTGAGCTAGAGAAGGGTATACGATCTCAAGGTGGCCAAAGGAAGCGCTACAAGGACTCGTTAAAGAACTCACTGAAAGCCTTTGAAATAGACCACGATACATGGGAAGAACTTGCACACAATAGATCTACATGGCGTTCTAAAATAAAAAAGAGCGCATCATCTTGTGAAAAGAAGAGAAATGCAGCAGCTCAACAGCGGAGAGCAGCTAGAAAGTCACGGATAGACCAATATCCGTCTACAGTCGTCATTCCATGTCCGAACTGTCCAAGGACATTTACAGCTCGAATAGGGCTCATTAGCCATCTACGAACTCACAATCAAGGACATAACTCTAAGTGAATTTTCAAAAGTGGATGCAACAAATGGTCATCATCATCTTTTGATGGACGAACAACAACAAACGGTTTTGTAGTTCTTGATCGCGCCCTTCAACCAATCTCTTACAAAGAAATATTTTAGCCACAGTATATCCACAAGGTGTCAACTGCCAGGGTTGCCGATATTTTTATTTTGGTTTTTTTATGGTGCACGATTTCTAGAAATGTTAGCTTGTTTCATATTCTTGAGTAAGTATAGGTCTAATTTGTACAAAAGAAACAATTAACTGACAATGTAAAGAATGAACTGATAATTTAATATTGTTTTTGTTCTGATTCTCAAGGAAATGTGATTATTCACCTGTCTAAATCTCTCCTTCTCTTTTAATCACTCTCTCACTCTCTAATTCTCTTGTGTAATTTCAAGATCTTGTCCAAAAAAAAACAACAACTATATTTTAGTTGGGATATACGAAACCTTGAGTTGGAACCCCTACTTTCTTTGAGACAATTCTCGTGCATGCAGTAATGGAATAAGAATGTTTTATAAATCTACTTGTTTATTGAAAGGTATTTAATAAGAATGTTTTATAAATCTACTTGTTTATTGAAAGGTATTTAATAAGAATGTTTTAATAATCTACTTGTTTATTGAAAGGTATTTAATAAGAATGTTTTACAAATCTACTTGTTTATTGAAATGTCTTTAATAAGAATGACAGGAAAATTCAAAGTACGCATGATCAATTCAACTAGCAAGTGTTCAAAATACAACTTATGTTACGCACATAAATATTTAATTCAAATATGATTTAAATCAAAGATGCCATGGGAAGAAGATTCCAAACAGCACAAATGAAGGCCATCTCCAGAGAATTCTACCCCCGACGCCGTAAAGCAAACAAAGGCCTCATCGTATAGATAGATTATGTACATAAATACTTAATTCAAATATGAGTTAAATTAGTAGTTAATTCAAATATGAGTTAAATTAGTAGTTAATTCAAATATGCGTTATATAAGTATTTATAATACAAAATTTAATTGCACAAGAATTTATATTTAAACCTAACTTACATACATGTTTAGATTCAATTCTAAGTTACACAAGTATTCCGAATCAACTCTAAGCTATACGAAAAACTGAGTTAGTAAACATAATATACATTAATATTAAGATTAAAATCTAAGTTGAATACTACATAAAATCACAAATATATTATTGTCAAAATAACTGAAGCATATACAGTTACTTCCAGCATGAGAACCTTGGCAGGGCCGGTCTCCAGTGTATACGAACTGTGTACAGAAAACGTAAACATGACCTGAAAAAGCCAATTTTGATTATTTCCCTTCATTTCGTTGGTCGGCCTTGGCATTTTGTGATGCGACTTCATGTATATAAATATTGAACAACGAAAACCACGACAATAATAAAAAACCTAATGGATGAAGTCCTAATTAATTCTGGACAGAGGTCTTCTATTTCCGACGGTCTTGATGGAGGGCGGCTGTTGCTGCAGCTCTACAATGTCTCTGAGAATAATTTTACTAGGTGAGCTAAAGTATCTCTTTCTCTGCACTGTATATCATGTTTCAACATTCTAGGTATCACATGCATTTATGGGACATGAATGTGTTGGAGTAAATTGAGAGGGCAGATAGACTTGTGTAGAATGTATCTAGTCGATGAATTGAGAATTGACAAAGGAGACATTTTGCAATTGCCTGTTAAATGTAGACACTGCTATAGTTAATGCATCTGGGATACAAGTTTTGAATGCAGACATTACTATAGCTGATACTTGTAGGATACGATTTTTGAATGCAGACATTACTATAGCTGATACTTGTAGGATACGATTTTTGAATGCAGACATTACTATAGCTGATACTTGTAGGATACGATTGTTGAATGCAGACATTACTATAGCTGATACTTGAAGGATACGATTTTTGAATGCAGACATTACTATAGCTGATACTTGAAGGATACGATTTTTGAATGCAGACATTACTATAGTTGATACTTGAAGGATACGGTTTTTGAATGCAGACATTACTATAGCTGATACTTGAAGGATACGGTTTTTGAATGCAGACATAACTATAGCTGATACTTGTAGGATACGATTTTTGAATGCAGACATTACTATAGCTGATACTTGTAGGATACGATTTTTGAATGCAGACATTACTATAGCTGATACTTGAAGGATACGATTTTTGAATGCAGACATAACTATAGCTGATACTTGTAGGATACGATTGTTGAATGCAGACATTACTATAGCTGATACTTGTAGGATACGATTCTTGAATGTAGAAGCTGCTATAGATTATATATCTCAGTTATGAGTGGGAATATTTGTTATTCAGTGTAGCACGTGTAGGATTGGGCATCTGAGGGGCCAATGAGGAATGTGTTCAATCAGGGATCCATGAGAAGCATCAGCGTGCATACACTTCGATATTTTCGTGGGGGAAGACTGAGTACATATGGATTGTTTACAGTGCGGTGACTTCAGCTCATAATGATTAATCAAGAAAATAGATCAACACTGCAGTTTCCTGTATTCAATTGTCCGTGTTGCCGGGTTCACAAAGGAGCAAACAATAGCGCACTTTGACCTGTCATGTATGTCGTAAGAGATGACTAATATGTCTTGAGGCGCGACAATTGCAATTTAACCATACGATGGATACAATGACTAATAAGCTATGCTGATGTTGAATGTGTCAAACCAAACGACGCATATATCGCAGTGAAACTATAAAATATACACACACCGCATCCTCTTCTTTGAACTACTGTATATTGAAATAATATACCAGAAGTTTGAGGATGAACCAAGGGAAAATTGAATATAATAGACATACTGCTAGATAAAGGTTTTAAAACTGAAACGTATAATCCGTTCTTATCTTCTTTTTATCTTGCTCTGTGTTTATTCTCAAACTCCTGCAGATTATCAGGATGTAGTCCAGGGAACGGAAGTTCTGTCATAGTTTGCAGCTTATCTGAAATATCTGCGCCTTTCGGTCTGAGATATCCAACTTCATCATCGCTTCCGGATCACTTTGACGCTATGTGGGATGGGACAGCCAACTCCACACAAGAAACTCATTAAGGCCTCTTATGACATATATGGAAAGTAAACAATCTTGCAATTCTTTGATCCCTTTCGAGCTCCAGCAACCCACGGGTGCTATAGATAACAATATCCTAGCTAAATATGAACGGTTCTAATAAAGAGGTGCTAAATACATTAATATAAAGAAGGAATTATTAAGAGAAATAAAGATCAGGCAAATAAAATATTTGGACACATTAAATGATATAAGACCTTAATCGGAGAACTTACTTGAGGGTAAAGTCAAAGGGAAGCGAGCAAGAGGTAGGCAGAGATACAAGTGGGAGAGTAACATCACAAGATGGACAGGTTTCAGTTTAGCAGAGGGCACAACCAAAACAAGAGATGGGGGATGCTGGAGATATGTTGCACGCAACCTTCGTTGCGGAGACGGCACTTAATGATGATGAAACATGAAAGGCAAGCTCGTCAAACATGGTTTACATTACTAATAACTTCAGTACAAGAACATTGTCAATAACCTTTGTCA
This sequence comes from Meghimatium bilineatum, assembly GCA_034231615.1. Classification (NCBI taxonomy): domain Eukaryota; kingdom Metazoa; phylum Mollusca; class Gastropoda; order Stylommatophora; family Philomycidae; genus Meghimatium; species Meghimatium bilineatum. The sequence continues at coordinate 15,137,037 of CM067316.1, read as the reverse complement.
AACTCATGCCATGAAAGATATCCCGTTCATGTTGAATTTATAACGGAACAAGACAAATCAGTTACTACATCAATACTCCAAATTTCAATTAACCGATATATCAATATCCATTTTCTGCGAGTGTCTATGAAAGACAAGCATTTCTCTCATCGTAGAGGATGCTCATTCGTCTAGCCGAAAGGCAATTAGTTAGACTAGACTGTCACATTTTCAAACATTCCTTTGATGGCTTCTTAGAAATGTAATAGAGCAACCGAATAAGATAGAGAAAAGAGGGCATTTCTGAGAAAATGGAAATATTCAAACATATCAATATAATGTCAACATCATATTAGTGAGAGATAAAGTGGTAGATGGGTAAATAAAAATATATCGATAGATAAATAGATATATAAGTGGATAAATAGATCGACAGACAGACAAATAGATATGTAAGTGGATAAATAGATCAACGGACAGATAAATAGATAGGTAAGTGGATAAATAGATCAACAGACAAATAAATAGATCAACAGACAGATAAATAGATAAACCGACAGATAAATAGATAGGTAAGTGGATAAATAGATCAACCGACAGATAAATAGATAGGTAAGTGGATAAATAGATCAACCGACAGATAAATAGATAGGTAAGTGGATAAATAGATCAACCGACAGATAGATAGATAGGTAAGTGGATAAATAGATCAACAGACAGATAAATAGATCAACCGACAGATAGATAGGTAAGTGGATAAATAGATCAACAGACAGATAGATAGATAGGTAAGTGGATAAATAGATCAACAGATAGATAGATAGGTAAGTGGATAAATAGATCAACAGACAGATAAATAGATCAACCGATAGAAAAATAGATAGGTAAGTGGATAAATAGATCAACAGACAGATAGATAAGTAAGTGGATAAATAGATCAACAGACAGATATATAGGTAAGTGGATAAATAGATCAACAGACAGATAAATAGATAGGTAAGTGGATAAATAGATCAACAGACAGATAAATAGATCAACCGACAGATAAATAGATATGCAAGTGGATAAATAGATCAACAGACAGATAAATAGATCAACAGACAGACAGATAAATAGGTAAGTGTATAAAACGATCGATATAAAGAATATATAAATAGATAAAGATATAGAAATATCATGCCAGAAGATAATGGGTTAGGGTTAGAAATTAACCCCTCTCACTACCAGATTCGAATATGATGTTTAGTATTAGGATTTTAGTCAAATGTTGGAACATCCCCCCGCCAAAGCTATTTTTCACACGTAGTCATTAAATGTGTTATCAAAAAATATAATACACGAACACCCCCCTCCCCCCATTGAGGGCAATGTATCTACGGTCCTGAGTAATGTTTATAATACGACAAAACATTGATATAAATATAAACCGTGGATAGATAGAGATAAAGGTAGATATAGAGATATCTAAAATGCTGGATAAAGAATCCATAGAGAGACAGTTTCATAGTAAGATAGGCGCTTAATTGAAAATTATATTTCAGTCAGGTCGAAGGCAGGCGGGGGATAGGAAGACACAGCTGTAAGGGATAATTTGTTGATTACTGAAGTATGTTATAGATCTTCGGGAAGACCCGTTGATGTTAGACGTTGTGAGAAGGTATAGGCCTAGAGGTGCACGCATACTGGTAGTTTCTGGTGCTTGCGGGTTTAAACATATTTATTCTGCCACCCAGATGGCAACAGTTACATGGAAACGTATATTAATGTATACAGGCAAGTACCGCTATAACAACTTGATCCGGACCAACAAAATATGTATGTAATAACAGAAATTCGTTATATACAGTACAAACAATAAATAATAAATATAATAGGCAGTTTTAAAATATTGCTGAATAGGAAATGTGTTATAAAAGTATGCGTTATAGAAGGATTGTACTTGTATATGGAATAATAGAGAAACCATTAGGAAAGATAAGAAAATAGTATCAGGAAGGAGAGTGGGGCATTCGCGGTGACTATGAGTAGCATGATCATGGAGATTATGGCGGTGACCAGGGCATTTGAGTGAGTAGGAACACAGAAGATAGCACGGGTCCGCATCGTGAGTGACTCTATGACTATTATTAAGAATGTATAAGTGGGTATCGTTCGCGAACAGTAGATTGAGGCCTTGAGAAAAGCGAGTTTGAAAGTAGCTACATTGTATTTCGTGCTGGGATATGTGGGTGTTTGAGGTAATGAAAGAGCAGATCAACTGGCGTCATGCGCGATTGTGGCACAGTGCGATGCGGCAATGGATGAGCGACGTTTTGAACTCTATAAGAGATATAGCACGCGAGAGTGAGACTAGTGTGGATGATGATTTCTTTTCAATGTCCAGGATTAAAGATCAGGTTTTGCAAGTTCGTTGTTGCTAAAAGTAAACATTTTGGAGGGCGCAGAAGAATGATGGTCAACCAGTAGAGGACCGGTACTGTCGACAGAAGTGTAATGGCGGATATACTCAGGGAGAGATCAGAGCAATTATGGACGTGTCCAGTTTGCAGTGATGATGATCCGATGACTAACTAACTAGAAGGTAGCAGACAAGATTTGAACTAGGACAGTTTAGCTGACGATATTCCGCCTCACAGTTTGAGTAAACACATTGTCTGAATTTGACCATTCGTCATCCCTAAAAAGGATGAGTTTCCACGACTACTCGGCCTCAATATATTTAATATCGATATTAAACATAGAAAATCTGGAATTGTGTAATTAAAAAATGTTTAAATTTTTAACAGAGATAGAAAACAAACACAGAGATAGAATAAACACAAAAACGCAAATATAGAAAGATGAATAACTAGACGCAGAGATAGAAAGATGAATAAACAGACGCAGGGATAGGAAGATGTATAAACAGACGCAGGGATAGGAAGATGTATAAACAGACGCAGGGATAGGAAGATGTATAAACAGACGCAGGGATAGGAAGATGTATAAACAGACGCAGGGATAGGAAGATGTATAAACAGACGCAGGGATAGGAAGATGTATAAACAGACACAGAAACATAAAAATGAATAAATAGACTCAGAGATAGATAGATGGATATACATATGCAGAAACAGAAATTCTGATAAATAGACGCAGAGATAAAATAATGTATAACATATGCAGAGACAGAAAGATTGATAATATATTTGTGAAAAAACATAGATAAACATGTGAATAAACAGAGATATAAATGTGAATAAACAGAGGCAGGCGCAGAAAGAATGATACTAGACATGAGGGACTACTGCAAGCATCGGCTAGGTCAACATTCATTCGAGAAAATTGCTAAAATAAAGATAAATAAAGCATAGACCCTGGCAAATGTCACAAACAAGTCATAAATAAACGTTCAATCATTATTTCTCACGATCGGCACCATTGATTCTCATCACACACATTGACAACTTAATCTGATTCAAATGGACAAAGTACAAAACAATAGAAGAAGTAAGAAGAAAAACATCAGTGATAGAGGGCAATAAATAACAATCTTCGTGCAATAGCAAACAGAAGTTATAAATCATATTTGGTATAAATAAACACATCGTGGGGATACTACCAGAAATTCATTTATAATCTTGTAATGCTTATGTGATTGGTCAATCACTCGTTTGTAAGCTCGGTCTGGCTGAGCTTTTATTTTTGGGTGAAAGGTCGTATATGCACTATAAGGGGTGGGTTTCATAGGATCGAACTCCCTCTGCGCTCCTAGCTTGTGTGTTCCTGAAAGGGGAGTACAGAATGACAATACTGTTTACATTCCATCATGTCACATGAGGCGATTAAGGAGGTTTTGGTGTGAAGTATTAACTGTTGCAGCTCATATAGGGTCAAAGGTACCGAGAAGCCATGCGGATGTCGGATTTGTCAGGCCGAAAGTAGCAGGATATCGTAGATAAGCTTTAAAACATATCCTATCGCATTCCGTTCTCTGAAATACATACTAATAATTTATAGGTGTTTGACAGCAAATACAGAAGAAGAAGAAGAACCTCTCTCATTAGGAAATAGAACATAATATTTAATACTACGAGACTAGTCAATTAGAGGATATTTTCTAATTACCACACCCCCCCCCTTTTCCAGTTTCATTTTAGCTCTTTTAGGAAATAAAAGAAATTAATAAAAAGAATTCCAGACAAGTAAAGTGATCCCAGAAATGTAAAATGATCCAGAAAAGTGTGAAGTGATCATAGAAAAGTAAAATGATCATAGGAAAATAAAGTGATCATGAAAAGTAAAGTAATCATGGCAGAATAATGTGATTCCAGAAGAGTATAGTGATCATAGTAAAGTGATCCCAGAAAAGAAAAGTAATCATAGAAAATTAAAGTAATCATAGAAAAGTAAAGTGATCCCAGAAAAGAAAAGTAATCATAGAAAAGTAAAGTAATCATAGAAAAGTAAAGTGATCACAGAAAAGAAAAGTGATCATAGAAAAGTAAAGTGATCCCAGAAAAGAAAAGTAATCATAAAAAAAGAAAAGTGATCCCAGAAAAATAAAGTGATCACAGAAAAGTAAAGTGGTCATAGAAAAGTAATGATCATAGTAAATTAATTCCAGAATTCCAGAAAAGTAAAGTGATCATATAGTCTAAACAGTTCGACATGTGTTGACAAGGAGGAATATATGGGACAAATGTTGACGTCAACAATACTATTTGTATATACAAATTAAATTATTCGAGTATGAATTTTGACAGAAAGTTGTTTACTAAATTAAGAACAAACCCGATAAGAACAAAATTGTGCAATACACTCGACCAGCCTTACACTATATTCACCAACTTCTCATGGAAATTGTTATAGAACAAACTCCATGGATGTCTCAACCATTGTTTTATCATTAGTTCTACTTGCCATAGAACATCATAGAACATGCTCCATGTATGTCTCAAACACTGCTTCGTCATTAGTTCTACTTGCTATAGAACAAACTCCATGGATGTCTCAATCGTTGTTTTATTATTAGTTATACTGCCACAGACTTCTGTGATCCACTCTGGTCAAAACCGTCCCGCCATGTCAATTTTACTGGCCCGCCATGCTGATTTAAAAGTACTATACTTTTTGGTCACCAAACTCATAAAACACTACATGGAGCTCAAACTGGCAACAAAATAAAGTTTTTAAAACATGATCACAGTTTAAATCCCCCCTGACGGCACAAAATGCATGCCCACATTCGATGTCGAATATAATAAGTAAATAATTAACATAGGAGCAACAATTTTAGGGCGATTAGTATGCCATTCATTTTAGACTAACTGAATTCTAAAAGCTATTTTTTTTGTATACTTATGAAAACAGAAAACAAAGTTTACTCTCCTAACAATCTTTGGCGTCGAAAAAAAAGTATATGACAATAGGCAAGAAAGAAAACAACCCTCGCTTAGTGCCTGGTGGAAACACAAGTGGGAAAATCCGTTGATATGTAAATATCTACCGCACTGGCGTGCGCTGGTTTCAGACCAATCATATGTTTAGAAATAATGTATGATGACGCGTTTTCTGAGAATGCAAACTGAAAACCTCTATATGGTTACATTTATGCATAAACCATAAACTATTATATTTGTGTGTGTGTAATTGGCGGCGTAGTGTATAATTTGAAATATTGGAAAAGTAAGTTTACCAAACTCAAAAATTGTTAACTTTTGTTTGGCAACTCCTGTGTATTTTATCATGTGAAAAACGATGTGCGTTGAGATTGCAAAGACCAACTCCGAGTTTGCCAATTAAAGAATTTCGTAATAATAGAAATCGAAATATTCAATCCTGGTATGACAGATTTCCTTGGATAACTGGCAGCACTGACAAACAAAAAAATACTTTTCTATGCATTTCAATTGTTTGGGGCGAAAGATTATGAATGGTGCAAGGAAGGCATGCGTGATTTAAGCAACTTTATTACAAAAGTAGCAAAAATCAAGTCTTCAAAACATTATTTATTACACAATGAAATATTTAATACGTTGAGCAGACACGAATCGAACCTATGCTATGGGAAGCTTCACGACTACACGTAATAGAACATAATGAGATTGTGTCTTCATATAATATTTGCAGCGACTATTTCAGTCGGTAATATGTTTCAGTAAAGAGTAGCTTGTATTCCGTGGACACAGAGGTAAATATGTACTTCTGAATGACCAAAAAAAAAAAGGTAAGGGGAGGGGGGAAGCTAGCTACCTATTAATAACTTTTTTTCATATATATAACACCCATTGGAGTGAATTCAAATCGAATGATAAAATCAGATATGAGACACATCAAAATTTCATCACAGATGTTATCAGAAAACGCTGCTGGTCCTACATCGGGCAAGTCCTACGCGCAGACATCAACAGGATACACCACCAATCTCTTGAATGGATACCTACAGGCAAAAGAGCCAGGAGTAGACCAAAAGAAACACTCAGAAGAACAATACTTAGAGAAAGTAAAACAATCAATATCCATACTATTCAAGAACTGCACAGAATATTTTTGAACAGACAGAATTGGAGAGATCTGACCTCAACCCTATGCGCTAACTTCAGAGCAAAAGGAAAATGAATGAATATATATTATATATATATATATATATATATATATATAATCCAAAGAAGTAGTTTATCTTCTATGGAAAATTGCTTGATAAAAATGTATATGTATATTTAATTGTATTGAAGTAACCAGTTAAGGATATGAATCTATCACAAAGATAGAAATGAATACATCAAGATAATAAATGAATGACCAGTCTGGCGAAAGGATAATAGTAAAATTCGGATTTATTTAAATAAAAATCGATCATCGATAATGAAATACGCAATTTGATATTAAACTTTCAGACAGATCAGAAAATCTATTTTAAGGAAATGGAATTCGTGTACCGGAAAATTCATTTTACTCGGAGACAAACATATTTTTCAGAGTTATTAATCCGACCTTTCTGAAAATTGAATTTTGAAAAGAATAGTATGATGAATGTAACGGAGAAACAGACATTGGAGAGAAAGTTGAAAGTAGCTTGTACGTTTGATCTTCGAATGTGAATGTAGCAGTCTTTTCTAAGGTGATGTAGAAGTAGTTTTATGAAGTTTTGATGGATTAAGATTCATAGGAGATAACTTTGAATGAGATTCATGACGGAGAGCATTGAGATTCATAAGGGTAAACTTTGATTCCGATTCGTAAGATATAACTTTTATTGAGATTAATAAGGGAGATATTTGAGATTAATAGCGAAGACAAATGAGATTCATAAAAGAAAACTTTGATTAATTTAATCAAGAGAACTTTGATTGAGGTTCATAAGAGATAATTTTGATTGAGGTTCATAAGGGATAATTTTGATTGAGGTTCATAAGAGATAACTTTGATTGAGGTTCATAAGAGATAATTTTGATTGAGGTTCATAAGAGATAATTTTGAGTGAGGTTCATAAGAGATAATTTTGAGTGAGGTTCATAAGGGATAATTTTTATTGAGGTTCATAAGAGATAAATTTGATTGAGGTTCATAAGAGATAACTTTGATTGAGGTTCATAAGAGATAATTTTGATTGAGGTTCATAAGGGATAATTTTGATTGAGGTTCATAAGGGATAATTTTGATTGAGGTTCATAAGAGATAACTTTGATTGAGGTTCATAAGAGATAATTTTGATTGAGGTTCATAAGGGATAATTTTGATTGAGGTTCATAAGAGATAACTTTGATTGAGGTTCATAAGAGATAATTTTGATTGAGGTTCATAAGAGATAACTTTGATTGAGGTTCATTAGAGATAATTTTGATTGAGGTTCATAAGAGATAATTTTGATTGAGGTTCATAAGAGATAATTTTGATTGATGTTCATAAGAGATAACTTTGATTGAGGTTCATAAGAGATAATTTTGATTGAGGTTCATAAGAGATAATTTTGATTGAGGTTCATAAGAGATAAATTTGATTGAGGTTCATAAGGGATAATTTTGATTGAGGTTCATAAGAGATAATTTTGATTGAGGTTCATAAGAGATAATTTTGATTGAGGTTCATAAGAGATAACTTTGATTGAGGTTCATTAGAGATAATTTTGATTGAGGTTCATAAGAGATAATTTTGATTGAGGTTCATAAGAGATAATTTTGATTGATGTTCATAAGAGATAACTTTGATTGAGGTTCATAAGAGATAACTTTGATTGAGGTTCATAAGAGATAATTTTGATTGAGGTTCATAAGAGATAATTTTGATTGAGGTTCATAAGGGATAATTTTGATTGAGGTTCATAAGAGATAACTTTGATTGAGGTTCATAAGAGATAATTTTGATTGAGGTTCATAAGAGATAACTTTGATTGAGGTTCATAAGAGATAATTTTGATTGAGGTTCATAAGAGATAATTTTGATTGAGGTTCATAAGAGATAATTTTGATTGATGTTCATAAGAGATAACTTTGATTGAGGTTCATAAGAGATAATTTTGATTGAGGTTCATAAGAGATAATTTTGATTGAGGTTCATAAGGGATAATTTTGATTGAGGTTCATAAGAGATAAATTTGATTGAGGTTCATAAGGGATAATTTTGATTGAGGTTCATAAGAGATAATTTAATTGAGGTTCATAAGGGATAATTTTGATTGAGGTTCATAAGAGATAACTTTGATTGAGGTTCATAAGAGATAATTTTGATTAAGGTTCATAAGGGATAATTTTGATTGAGGTTCATATAGAGGAACTTTGCGATAAATAAGGAAGATTTGTGATTGGGATTAGTAATGAAGAACTGTGATTGAGATTTATATTGAAGAACTTTTAGTGAGATATTATCCCTTATTATTCTCAATCAAAGTTTTCCCTTGAGAGTCTCAAACAAAGTTCACCCTTATTAACCTGAATCGAAGTTCACATTTATGAGCATTAACACGAATTCCATTTCCTTAAAACAGATTTTCTGATCTGTCTGAAAGTTTAATATCATATTGCGTATTTAATTATCGATGATCGATTTTTATTTAAATAAATCTGAATAAGGGAGAACTTTGTTTGAGACTCTCAATGGAGAACTTTGATTGAGAATAATAAGGGAGAACATTGTTTGAGACTCTCAAGGGAGAACTTTGATTGAGAATAATAAGGGAGAACTTTGTTTGAGACTCTCAAGGGAGAACTTTGATTGAGAATAATAAGGGAGAACTTTGTTTGAGACTCTCAATGGAGAACTTTGATTGAGAATAATAAGGGAGAACTGTGATTGTGATTAATAAAGAATAACTTTCATTGAGATTCATATTAAAGAAATTTAATTCAGATGGATATCATAACACTACTATGTTTTTCTCGTTCCATTTTTTTCAGCAGACATGCATACTCTTCGTGATGTGCTGAACACGTGTGGGTTGGCCCATATTGCTGTCAACGTCACTCCAGAAAACAAAAACTTAACATTCTCGTTTCTCATAGTAATAATAATAATACTAATAATAATAATAATAATAATAATAATAATAATAATAATGGCATATAACCTATCATATTTTCCACACTAGAGATGTCAAAAGCCCCCCCCCCCCACAGCCAAACACCTTAGTCCTCATCCATGTGGATGAGTGTAGAAAAATCATGCTGATACCATCCCATGATGTCAATCCATGATTTTCTTGTACTACCTCTTCTTCTTTCACCAAGGCTTGTTCCTACAAGATAATTTTAGAAAGTTCCTCATGCCATCGATTGAAGTTTTACTTATATATTCAGATTCCTGTTTCTCCTAACAGTGTAGCATTTCTATGGGTATAATTTCACTTCGTGGTGCCCATATCCTCTCTGAAACGTGGATAATCGGCAAGCAAAAAAAACCGCAGCTTTTATTCTACGCCATTTTGGCAGGAAGTAACACTTTCTCGAATCTGGTCTTAAAATAAAACATCACTCCTTGGCACAAGGAACTGTCAAAAATTGTTTTGATAAGGAAAAATCCAGTGTAAAGGAGAAGAGGCAGAAAAGAAAATCATGGATTGAAAACATCACGAAATGCTCCGTGCCTGATTTTTTATACTCCTCCAAATGTCTGACCAAATTGGTCTTATTAAATTATCCTAAAATAGTTTTTTACAAGATCGTTTTAGAACATTTTTGAAAATACCAGATGTATGAATTTACGAATGAATATGATTGCAACATGTAATGTCAAAAGCTGGTGCAGTATTCTAATGCCGAAGGTACTTGGCCGTAACGTTTGTTTTAATAGGGAAATTTCTCAGTGTCTTATAAATTCCATATGTCTATTTAGCTCATTATGGATGTAGAGTGCAAGTTCACAAGGTGGGAAGCTGTTTACATTGGAGTGGATTTCGTTGTGACTTTCTTGCAATACCGTGGCAATCTGCACATCAAAGTCTTGAAAAGTTTGTATTGCATAGATAGCAGCTTGGTTAAATAGGTTAAATAGATGTAATATATTAAATAGGATAATTACATTACATAGGTTAAATGAAAAGTACCTTTTATGGTGAGGTACGCTCCTTTCAACCGATGACTCTAGTATAATTTAGTTATATCAGAGTGTTTTGGTTATATCGGTTCTAGTAATACAGTCACCACTATCTCTGATACCTGGGGAAAAAAAATTCAGCATACGATGTAGCTATTTATATGGATTGGGCGTGAGTCTGAGCCTTGATACCTTGCGATTACGCAACGGCGTTCAATCACGCTCTCGACGTTGTGTCGTCGTTAGTAGAATGGATGTTTAATTATAATAGCCTGATATATAGACATCGAGTTTCCATGCGGTGGCGAGACGACCAAATCTCTGTTTCACTAATATATCAGTATGTAAGTACTTGAAATCTCTGTTTCACTAATATATCAGTAAGTAAGTACTTGAAATCTCTGTTTCACTAATATATCAGTAAGTAAGTACTTCAAATATGTTTCACTTCATCATTGTTTCCCACACCATCTGATATCACTCATTACATTGTTTTATCACAACAACATGTTTCTGTTCGTTTCGACGGAGAAACCTCTAACTAGTTTGAGGTCCAAAAAGGAGTCAGACAGGGATGCATCGTCTCACTACACCTGTTCCACATTTATGCAGAAAACATCATGGGAAATGTACGAGAAGACCCATGTTATGAACAGTTTCGACCCTTTAATATCAGTGGACATGAATACCCGGAAATTAGATATGTAGATGACATCACACTAATATCATGGAGCCCCACAGGTTTAGAGCACATGATTATGCTTTGTGCATGCGGTTGTGTCTCACCAATAGCTCACTAGACAAATCAACCATGCAACAGAAAATCTTAGTAGATGACATGCCTTTATATTGAGGTTATCTTCTTATAGAATCTTCATGGCACGTCATCTATACAATCCCGTAGTCGTAACCTTCGATAACAGTTACCATGTTGTTCCGACAGGCCGACGTTGTGCTTGAACTAGTTACGGGCACGGCGTCCTTGGGCGGAACAACAAAGAAACCTGTCTCAAGAGCCAGAGTTGTGTCCTGATGTCGACGTCTGTTTCGGCGGCATTGGACTCGAAACACCATCGAGTCGAATGGCTGCTGAATTAGAGTGCGGAATACTTATGGGAATGCCCCACGTGCTGTGAGGCTAGTTCTTTAATCAATAATCAAGAATCAAGATTATGTTAGTCAAGCATCATAGCAAGGCACAAAACCTGTTCCTTAATTTAAAATATACAAAAGTTATGCATGTAAGCAGAGATGAAATTACACCTAAAATAGTCACTAACAAAGAACAACTAGAAAATGTAAACAACTTTGAATATCTAGAATGAACCATCAACACCACAGGAGATATCTCGACAGAGATAAGAACGAGATTAGCGATGGTACTACAAAAATCAGTTGAACAAACTATGACAAGGAACAAACAGAAAAACAAAGTTACAACTACTAAGAAGCTATATCTCTCCAGTGGCAACATACGGATGTGAGACGTGGGCAATGCCATCAACACAGGAAAATGAATGATCTGCATTCGAAATTTCTAAATGAAATGCTATAGAAAGGTCCAAAGAATATCATGGACAGAAAAAACAACTAACGCAGATGTTCGCAAAGATCTGAACATAGGAAAAGACTGGATCCTCAAAACTATCAAAAAACGCAAACTCATATATCTCTGTTCCAAAATAATCGAATTAACAAAATTTCAGCTTTCTCAGTTCATAACTAATACATCATTAAAATGTTTTCAGATTTTTATTCACATTTTATTCACATTTTATTCACATTAACTATTCACATTTTATTCACATTTTATTCACATTTTATTCACATTAACTATTCACATTTTATTCACATTTTATTCACATTAACTATTCACATTTTATTCACATTTTATTCACATTAACTATTCACATTGTGGATTACACCCGGAGGAAGATATTTCTCTATTTCATCATAAGAGAAGTTTTTTTTTTTTAAAGTGAATAAATGCAGTAATAAGTTTTCAAAGTAAATATGTAAACAGCGGTGGAGAATGTAACAACAATTATGGCCATGACCAGCTAGTGCCCAGCACGGGGAAATGGGCAATCCCGAGTACAACCAGACAGAAAGTATTATCCAAAAAACACTTAACAAACGATACGAAAACAGTCGACCTATTGGACGCCCTCGTAAAAGATGGATAGATAGTGTATTAGAGACACTCGGAAATAAACAGCGGAAGAGGCAAATAGAAGGGCAAAAGACCGTACACTCACTCTCCCCTCAACACCGAAAGGTACACGAGGACAGAAAGAAGAAGACGATTTTTATTGTTAAACTATGAAAAGTAATATTCTTTCGGTGTTATTTTTTTGGATCAAACTACAGTAAAATTAATAGTTTTTTAGTGTTATTTTTGTTTAAACCACAGTAAAGTTAAGAGACTGTTTTTAAGTGTTATTTTTTGTTTAAACTACAGTAAAATTAAGAGACTTTTTAAGTGTAATTTTTTGTTTAAAATGCAGTAAAATTAAGAGACTTTTTAAGTGTTATTTTTTGTTCACACTGCAGTAAAATTAAGAGACTTTTTAAGTGTTATTTTTTTGTTTAAACTACAGTAAAATTAAGATACATTTTAGTGTTATTTTTTGTTTAAACTACAGTAAAGTTAAGAGATTGTTTTCAGTTTTCTCAGCGGTAAATTATGAAGAATAAATATTGTTTTAGTGATTTCAAACTATGAAATAATTAAGAGTTTCAGTTATCTCATGTTTAAACTGTTGAAAAATAAACAAACATTCAGTTATATAAGTCACATTATGAAGTAGTAAGTAAACATCCACGGCATTGGGGAGTATTAAGGAATACGGCGTTGAGCCTGTATTGGGGAATATGGTGCTGGGTACCTTTTGGAGAAAATGGTTCTGGGCCCCTATTGGGGAATATGGTCTTAGATCCGTATTATTCATTGACCAACCGAATACCTACTGATGATATTGTTAGCATTCTATTCGCCTTCTTTTTTCTGTTTTCATGACTCTGGTACCCAGTTCCTTATGATGATTTGGCCTGGGAGTCGTTGGTTTGTTAAACATTATTTACATTTAACCTGTAAATGAACTTTGGATCACCGGAATAGGCAGCCAATGCACTCACTACCCAGCCAGACATAGCGGCTCCCAAATTATAAAAGCTATCACAATAGGTCGGAAAGGGCGAAAGCGGTGCAAGTAAGTGAACTGTACAGTGTGCATATTTTCTATAACTATAAAAATTGTTTATCAAAACGATATTATTCCAGAGAAAAGATAAAAAAAAGAACATTTAAGAGTAATCATTTTTATCTATTTATCAGGCTTCTCATTCCAATAAACACTCACACATTTTTTTCCAGAAAGATTCTCATTCCAATAAACACACACACATAATTTTCCAGAAAGATTCTCATTCCAATAAACACACACACATAATTTTCCAAAATGAGGATATAATTTATAAACTAGTTTATTCCCACGAGCAATTAATCTGACAGATTTGAAAGCTCCTTTGTCGGTTTTATCTAATAGTAATTTAATTAGTGTGTACCGTTTTATTGGAGCTTTGTTCGTTTTGCAAGTCGAAACAGGTCCTAGTGTACTTGGATTGTCGATTATTTGTTATAATTCAGCTGTATTGTACTCAGGAGGGACATGCGTGCTTGTGCAAAGTATCAGATATCTTACAGCCAAAGCTATACATGCCAATGGTACTTGTAGATAGTTGGTTAAAACCCGCTGTTCAGGTCAAAAGCCGTAGTGTACTGACCTCACTGTACTCAGGTTTCTTAATATGTGCGTCGTCCCTCTCAACGAAGCTGCCGAGAGTATCACTCATAACACGTAGCTCCGTAACTCTAAGTTATAATTCAAAGGGAACTTAGAAAAAAACCACTCTGTAAGCAAGATTTCTCGAGCCAGATTTGAGTCAGTGTCGTCTTCAAAACAAGGTATTGGCTTAACAATATGCCAGGCAGATCCCAACACTTCTATCTTTTTTGTAAGTATCCAGTCATGATCGTCTACAATATAAGACATACTGACTAATTGGAAATTAAGCTATTTAATCATTCGTTTGATCTATCTATATATACGCTGTGGTCCTTGTTTGCCTACTGCGTCAGGGGGTAGAAGAGTTATCTGGAGATAACCTTCTTGTGTGCTGTTTGTAAGCTTGTTCCTGTGGCTTCTTTGATTTCTGTGATCCATCTTTTACATGGTCTGCCTGTGTTTGATTATTTCGGTTAATATCATTTTTCATTATTATTATACCTTGTGTAACAGGCAATTAAAATCAATAAAACAGTCAAATTTTCAATTTAAATACAAATAAAAACAATGCTTTCCGTTCTTCGTAGTACATCCCGTTAATCTGCAGGAGTTTGAGAACGAACACAGACGATGACATCATCGTAGAAGGCTTGATTTCATATGAGCCAATAGTTCTTTTATTGCAGAGAGTCAAGATTCAGGCTTACTTATGACAGATTTATATACTGAATTTCCATGTTGTATTTGTTGTATCGAGTAATTCTTGTTTTTATGCTCGGGATTGTTTTATTATAGCTTTTTCTATCAGCAATTTCTAGTGTCCAGTAATTCGAGGATGTGAGTTTTTCTATCAGCATATGCTTGTATCGAGTAATTCGAGAAAGTGGGGTTTTCTATCAGCAATTTCTAGTATCGAGTAATTCGAGAAAGTGGGGTTTTCTATCAGCAATTGCTAGTATCGAGTAATTCGAGTGATTTTTCCTATCAGCGATGGCTAATATCAAGTAATTCATGTTTTATTTTTTGCTCGGGATTGTTTTATTATAGTTTTTTCTCTCAGCGATTGCTAGGATCGAGTAATACGAGAAAGTCAGCACATTTTCAACCACAGTAAAAACTTCAGGATATAGCGTGTGTAAAACAAAGTACAGGAAAGCTTTCTATCGTGCTGTGACCGCTAATGTGGTAGTGATTGACAAGCACTCCAGTTTGATTGACTCGTCAAATCCCATTATCATTGTTAGGGAAACTATTGATGGCGCTATAGAAATGGGTCAGTTCATGGTCTTCTAGACATAAGAAAGTCCAAAATCACGCACGTCACAGAAAGGGTTTGTTGTTAATAAAATAGTAGTCATTTCTATGTACAGTATTATAAGTCCTTCTCCAGAATAGACTTGAGTGCTGATCTCACATCTTAGCGGGTGTGACTGATTATTTTCTTCATATGCGCTGTGTCAATAGCCAATGAGAATCATGAGAAAGGCGGATATACCAAAATAATTGATGTTCCATGAGTTCAGTGCACGAACTTCCTCTTCTTCTGTGGTCGTTCTCAAACTCCTGCAGATTAGCAGGATGTAGTTCGAAGAATTGAATGCATTATGTCATAGTTTACAGAAATGCTGCTATCTACATTTTGTGGTCTGACACATTTAACCTCAGCATAGCTATGAGCCAGTTTGACTCTGTATGTGATGAAACAGCCAAATCCACCCAATAACCTCCTTAATCACCTATTACGACATGCATGAAATTTAAACAGTGTTGCTATTCTTTGCTCCCATCTCGGGCACCGAAAAAACTTCAAAAGTCCAAACTGAAAATCCCGACTTTTTTTTAGTAAAATGCATGAAAATAATAATTTAGTAACTCAATCCGTAACAATTTTAAATTATTACTTTAATGTTACGCATTGGCCTCTTTTAATACTTTAATTTTCTGTCCACATAAAGCATGCAGAAAGTGCCCAATGAGAACACGGCAAAAGTCACCATTATCGAAAACACAAGCACAACACAATAGAAATAATACATGATAAATAAATGAAAGGATATTAATAAGAAATTTATAATGAAAAAAATTATAAGAAACCAAATTAAATGAGTTACTTTGACAGAATCCAACATGAAAAAAAATTGAATATCATCAAAAAATAGGAATAGATAAAAAAGACATCAAATTATAAATATATATTGGGGAAAAAAGTATAAATAAGGTGTGAAAACAGCTACTCGCATATAGGAGTATGGAAAAAAAGAGAGTGATAATTCAAGGATGTATTTGATCTCTCAGCCTATTGAACATCTACACAGAGAATATCTCTAAACATAAAGAAGGGAATGACATGACTATAGATCAGTGGAAAAACAATAAACAACCTGAGATATGCAAATGCCACCGGCCCTTTTTAGCAGAAAGTAAACAGGAACTACAACGACTAATAGATCGTCGATAAAACAAGCAAAAAATATAAACTTAAAAAAAAACAAAAACAAAAAAACAGAAAAAAACCCATGATAATCAGTACAGTAACAGAAGAGCAAACGACGCTAGATATAATCTAACTATTGTGGTGCGATAAGTTCCTTTCAAATGCAGATGTGAGGTTAACTATTGCAGTGTGATTTTAACTGTTAACTCTTGCAGTGTGATTTTAACTGTTAACTTTTGCAGTGTGATTTTAACTGTTAACCTTTTCAGTGTGATTTTAACTGTTAAATCTTGTAGTGTGATTTTAACTGTTAACTCTTGCAGTGTGATTTTAACTGTTAGCCTTTTCAGTGTGATTTTAACTGTTAACCTTTTCAGTGTGATTTTAACTGTTAAATCTTGTAGTGTGATTTTAACTGTTAACTCTTGCAGTGTGATTTTAACTGTTAACCTTTTCAGTGTGATTTTAACTGTTAAATCTTGTAGTGTGATTTTAACTGTTAACTCTTGCAATGTGATTTTAACTGTTAACTCTTGCAGTGTGATTTTACTTGTGAACACTGTATTGGTGTTGCGTGTCTGTATTTCCGTATTAAAATGTGTATGTGTGACTGAGTAAATGTCATATTTAATCTGATATTATCACACGAGTAGGGGTAAGAACAAGGGTGATATAATCAGCGAGAGACATGACAGGTATACACTCACTTTTACCTGTGAAGCAATAATTGACAACTGAAGGTTTAACTAATGGTCGTTCAAATTTCTATCACATGACCCTCCTTATTTCACAATTTTTTTCTGTCTTAATCCTTGGAAATTTGTTTTAAAAATAGGTACAGTACAAGTAGACGCCATCACAAAGTGAAGTTATTTCCCTTGTCTATGCTTGTAAATTTCATGTTCATCATTTAATAATTTAAATATTTATTTATATTAGGGTTTGGGTTAGGGTTATGATTAGGATAGTTGTTTTTACATAACTAACCCTAACCCCGACCCTAAATAAATAAATATTTCAATTATTAAATAATGAACATGAAATTTAGAGACATAGACAATGGAAATAATTAAACATGTGGTGGCATCTACGTTTACTGTACCAAAAAATGTAACATTTCTTCAGAGCTGAAACTAGGCATTCCTGCACCCAGTCAATCTCGATCTCTACGTAAACTAAATTAATTTCGTTTTTGGCATTTCCGGGGATGAAATTTTCACACTGGTTTTCCTTGCCTGGTTGCGCTACCGACGGTGTTTAAGTGTTATGATCATTTATCTTAATAAATGTCAAAAATTTCTTCTTCTTCTCAAACCACTGAAATTGCGATAGAATAACTCTTACTTCCTATGTGCAGTGGGGAAGACTCTTCAAGCTTTCTTTCAAACAAATGAGGCTTCAGCTTTCAACTATTGCAATGCCTATCGAAGGAGCCTTCTACGTAGAAGGGGTGTATGTCAAGAGATGAAGTATTAGTTTGCCCGTGTTTGTCTTTCCTCCGACGAGGCGCTTTGCAGCCAGCGAGCTGTTGGAAGTATTATATTATCATCCTTTATGTTCCTAGGTCACAGACATAATTTCATCCGTATGAGTCATGTTAGGTAACGTATGAGTCATGTTGGGTAACGTATGAGTCATGTTGGGTAACGTATGAGTCATGTTGGGTAACGTATGAGTCATGTTGGGTAACAGCGCCGGTCGAATTAGACTCAGGGTTGATACACCTTCCTCGACGAGGTGCTGCTTTGCCAAATACGTCGGGGTTCTGGGATCTGACTTGGGCATTTCTCACGCACTCACCTCGTCCGTTGCCTGCAGTGTCCATACTTCGTGTCTTAACACTACTTCGATTAGACATTTGAGCAATGCACTCCTCGACATTTGTTCAAAGCTTGTCCTGTGAATTTATTCACACCCTATGCTGCCCTCTAACGTCCGAATATTTTTTATAATTTCGGCCAACTTACTAGACATGTGCACGCAAGTTGTGTCGTCCTTACTTGTCGTCTTTGATTTATGTGTTTGTGGTCCTTGATAAAGAACCTTTGGTCGAAACGTCGATTTGTGTGTGTGCCTATGTGTGTTTCGTGTTGTTAGCAAAACTTTATTACCTCGTTTGTAGCTTTATTTCTAACGTACGTTAGTTACTTTTTCCTTATTTATTGTGTACTCGTAAGATCATCGTATGTTAGGACATTGGCATTGATCGTCCCTCTAATGTTTCTGCTTTTTAAGCCTGCCAAGAAGGAATGTACAGATATCCTGTATCACTGTGTGCCGATAGTGATGTTGGATGTAATGCCGTAGAGGTTTGGGAATTATTTTGTGTGTGTATCTCTGCAGCCAATTGTCGTTCCAACTACAGCATCAACATCCACGGGTACGAACCTAAAATTGTTAACCAGGGATAAAGTAAGAGCAGAAAGGTTTGTCGCACACGCGGCTACTATGGCTGTTGGTGGAGCGATGGACCGGGCAGACATTTTGAACGCTATACGTGAAAACGCACGAACAAATGACTATATAAGTGACGATTACACTTGTTTCATGACTAGAATAATGGAGATTGAAATGTTTTTGTCGCTAGAAAGGAACGGTTTCGTGGGCCTGAAAGAATGATGGTTAATCAACTGCGTGCTTGGACCATCAGTCAACGTGTAATGGCTGATAGATTCAAGGAGAGATCTGAGCACCTATCTTGGTTTGGCTTGGTATCTGAGCCTGGCTATCTTATAACTCTGAGTCCAGTTGGGAACTACGGTAATATAGCGTCTGTTGGGAACTACGGGAGTATAGCGTCTGTTGGGAACTACAGTAGTATAGCGTCTGTTGGGAACTACAGTAGTAAAGCGTCTGTTGGGAACTACAATAGTATAGCGTCTGTTGGGAACTACGGTAGTAAAGCGTCTGTTGGGAACTACAGTAGTATAGCGTCTGTTGGGAACTACGGTAGTAAAGCATCTTTAGGGAACTACGGTAGTATAGCGTCTGTTGGAAACTACGGTAGTATAGCGTCTGTTGGGAACTACGGTAATATAGCGTCTGTTGGGAACTACGGTAGTATAGCGTCTGTTGGGAACTACGGTAGTATAGCGTCTGTTGGGAACTACGGTAGTATAGCGTCTGTTGGGAACTACGGTAGTATAGCGTCTGTTGGGAATTACGGTAGTATAGCGTCTGTTAGGAACTACGGTAGTATAGCGTCTGTTGGGAACTACGGTAGTATAGCGTCTGTTGGGAACTACGGTAGTATAGCGTCTGTTGGGAACTACAGTAGTAAAGCGTCTGTTGGGAACTACGGTAGTATAGCGTCTGTTGGGAACTACGGTAGTATAGCGTCTGTTGGGAACTACGGTAGTATAGCGTCTGTTGGGAACTACGGTAGTATAGCGTCTGTTAGGAACTACGGTAGTATAGCGTCTGTTTGGAACTACAGTTGTATAGCGTCTGTTGGGAACTACGGTAGTATAGCGTCTGTTGGGAACTACAGTTGTATAGCGTTACGTCATTCCCCTGATGATCAGCAGATTCGGGTTTTATATTCGCTCGTTATTTCTGGTTAGAAATAAAAATTACTCCTGTGGTTCACCTAGCCACAAGGAAATAGTACCAGGGCTCATGCTTTTGAGGGTGGAGGAATTGCACCATTGTTCAACCACTGGCTAGGCAAGTGAACACATATTGGAAATCATGCACTATAGCGAGATTCATAGCTCATGTTTACTTTATAACGAGATTCATAGCTCATGTTTACTTTATAAAGAGATTCATAGCTCATGTTTACTTTATAACGAGATTCATAGCTCATGTTTACTTTATAAAAAAGATTCATAGCTCATGTTCACTTTATAAAGAGATTCATAGCTCATGTTTACTTATTTACCTTCACTCTTAACTTTTCTGTGGCCTCCATGCACTGGTACGCTGCCCACCTCCAATGTTCAATATTCAATGTTTCGAATGTGTTTCCTTCTTCTCCAACCCCCCCCCCCTAATCCCCCAACATACATCAGGGGCTATATCACCCACTGTTAGAACTACTACTATTAAATAAATGCAACGAAAACTTTGTGTCGTAAAAAGCAACCGAGATTCGTGATTGTATAATTGCAATGATGGATTTTAAAGCGTTTAATATTTGTCTGCGACTTGTATGTAATAAATGTATTGAATTATTCTAATATTAAAAAATAATTATTTCTATCGTGATATACATTTAAGTCTTACTTCTATGAAAGTGTACACACACACATACAGAAGTGCGCGAGTGTACACACACATACAGGAATTATTGGAAACACGTGACACAAATTTAAAAAAAATAATTAGTATGATCTCTTCAGTGCAGCCTTTGACAATGTTTATCAGTTAGTTGAAACATCATTCTCGCTGCGCATAGAACCATCCTTGGAAATGTGTTTTAAAAATAGGTACAGTACAAGTAGACGCCATCACATAAAAAAACTAACTCAATACTGCATTTTACCAATTCAGGCGTTGTAGGGAGGGGATTGAATAGCTGTGTGATAAATGCCGCATGCTCTTGCTGTCGCCACGTCATGTACAGGGTGAGTTTTTTAATTTACCCTCCGACAGAAAAAAACTCAAACCTTACCGGAGATCAAACTCTAGACATCACTCGTGTGAAACTAGCGTTCTAACCTCTCGGCCATGCGCCACACCGCCATCACAAAGTGAAGTTATTTCCCTTGTTTATGCTTGTAAACTTCATGTTTATTATTTAATAATTGAAATTTTATTTATTTTAGGGTTAGGGTTAGGATTAGGATTAGGATAGGTGTTTAGTTAGTTAGTTAGTTAGTCGTCGGATCATTATCACTGCAAACTGGACACATCCATAGTTGCTCCAATCTCTCCTTGAGTGTATCCGCCATCACACTTCTGCTGACAGTACCGGTCCCATGCCGGCCGACCATCAATCCCCCGCGCCCTCCAAAATGTTCACCCTCAGCAACACCGCATTTCAATCCCCGATCTTTAATCCTAGCCATTGAAAAGGAATCATCATCCACATTAGTCTCACTCCCGCGTGCCATATCTCTTAAGGAGTTCAAAACGTCAGCGCGATCCATTGCCCCATCGCCCTTTGCCACAATCGCACACGATGCCAGTTGATCCGCTCTTTCATTGCCTCGAACGTCCACATGTCCCGGCACGAAAATAAATGTAACCGCCTTCAAGCTCGCATTTCTCAAGGCCTCAATCCACTGTTCGCGAACGAGACCCACTTGTACCTTCTTAATCATACTCATAGAGTCACTCAAGATGCAGACCTGCGTTACTTTCTGTGTGCGAAGCAACTCAAATGTCTTGGTCACCGCCATAGTCTCCATGGTCATACTACTCGTAGTGACCGCAAAGGCACCACTCTCCTCCCCGATCGTTTTACCTGCGCACTGAGCTGTAAATATTTTTATATATATGGATAGTTGTTTTTACATAACTAACCCTAACCCCAACCCTAAATAAATAAATATTTCAATTATTAAATGATGAACATAAGAATTTAGAGACATAGACAAGGGAAATAATTAAACATAAGTGTTCTGAACCTTTGCTGAAGATATCCATCAGTATTAATTGATCAAATCAATTTTGGTATGGCTTATGAATCTTCTCTGGCTACAGACACAATGCTCTTGCTTAACCACATCCCTATTGACTGGCTTCCTAAATGTATGGTATACTGTGACTGGGTGAACCACGTGAGTAATTTGTATTTCTAACCGTGAAATAACGAGTGAATATCAAACCTGAGTCTGCTGGTCTGCGGGCGACTGATTTACGGTTATAAAGAGTATGCTGTTTCACAAAGCTGTCCTCATGTTGTACACAGTTAATTATGCTGTTTCTCATAGCTGTCCACATGTTGTACACAGTTGATTATGCTGTTTCACATAACTGTCCACAGGTTGTACACAGTTTATTATGCTGTACACAACCTATAATTTCGTGTTGTCAATGAAAAAAGCAAACAAATTCATATTAAATTCCCTATATTTTTCTATAATAATTTTTATATTGAACATGTGATCTCTGGTACGTCTACCAGATCTAGAACTAGCGTGTAGGCCTGCTTTATACATTTCTACTTCTTGTTTATTCTTCGTATAGGCTTAATTCATGAATTTCTACTTCTAGTTTATTCTTCGTATAGGCTTAATTCATGAATTTCTACTTCTAGTTTATTCTTCGTATAGGCTTAATTCATGAATTTCTACTTCTAGTTTATTCTTCGTATAGGCTTAATTCATGAATTTCTACTTCTAGTTTATTTTTCGTAAAGGCTTAATTCATGAATTTCTACTTCTAGTTTATTCTTCGTGTAGGCTTAATTCATGAATTTCTACTTCTAGTTTATTCTTCGTGTAGGCTTAATTCATGAATTTCTACTTCTAGTTTATTCTTCGTGTAGGCTTAATTCATGAATTTCTACTTCTAGTTTATTCTTCGTGTAGGCTTAATTCATGAATTTCTACTTCTAGTTTATTCTTCGTGTAGGCTTAATTCATGAATTTCTACTTCTGGTTTATTCTTCGTGTAGGCTTAATTCATGAATTTCTACTTCTAGTTTATTCTTCGTGTAGGCTGAATTCATGAATTTCTACTTCTGGTTTATTCTTCGTGTAGGCTTAATTCATGAATTTCTACTTCTAGTTTATTCTTCGTATAGGCTTAATTCATGAATTTCTACTTCTAGTTTATTCTTCGTATAGGCTTAATTCATGAATTTCTACTTCTAGTTTATTCTTCGTATAGGCTTAATTCATGAATTTCTACTTCTAGTTTATTCTTCGTAAAGGCTTAATTCATGAATTTCTACTTCTGGTTTATTCTTCGTGTAGGCTTAATTCATGAATTTCTACTTCTAGTTTATTCTTCGTGTAGGCTTAATTCATGAATTTCTACTTCTAGTTAATTCTTCGTGTAGGCTTAATTCATGAATTTCTACTTCTAGTTTATTCTTCGTGTAGGCTTAATTCATGAATTTCTACTTCTAGTTAATTCTTCGTGTAGGCTTAATTCATGAATTTCTACTTCTGGTTTATTCTTCGTGTAGGCTTAATTCATGAATTTCTACTTCTAGTTTATTCTTCGTGTAGGCTTAATTCATGAATTTCTACTTCTAGTTTATTCTTCGTGTAGGCTTAATTCGTGAATTTCTACTTCTAGTTTATTCTATAATCTGCTACTTATAGGTCTAATAGTTGTTATACACATGTAAGGTGCCATCTTTTTAATGTGCCAGTCTTTAAGCAATATACAAAACAAAAAACAATCACAGAAAAACAACTACGCCGGTTAAAAAATTACCAACCACACTATAGAGCGGGTAAAAATTACCAACCACATTATAGAGCGGATTAAAATTACCAATCACATTATAGAGCGGATAAAAATTACCAACCACATTATAGAGCGGATAAAAATTACCAAACACATTATAGAGCGGATAAAAATTACCAACCACATTATAGAGCGGATAAAAATTACCAAGCACATTATAGAGCGGATAAAAATTACCAAGCACATTATGGAGCGGGTAAAAATTACCAACCACATTATAGAGCGGATAAAAATTACCAACCACATTATAGAGCGGATAAAAATTACCAAGCACATTATAGAGCGGATAAAAATTACCAACCACATTATAGAGCGGATAAAAATTACCAAACACATTACAGAGCGGATAAAATTACCAACTACATTATAGAGCGGATAAAAATTACCAAACACATTATAGAGCGGATAAAAATTACCAACTACATTATAGAGCGGATAACAAATTACCAAACACATTATAGAGCGGATAAAAATCACCAAACACATTACAGAGCGGATAAAAATTACCAAACACATTACAGAGTGGATAAAAATTGTCCTAATGGGTTATCTAACACGAGACCATCGTAGTGATACAGTTACGTGATTTCATTCATCGGTGAAATCCCACAAAGTGACTCTATTTGACTTAATTGTGATTTTCAGTGGTTACTTTGTGTCAACAGCCAATGAAATAAATGGAAAAGTCAAATCGTGTCACCGTTGAAGAAACTTCGAAAAGTACACATGAATAAAATTTCCGGGTAACTTTGCCCAAGATCAGATTACTTCCATTAGTGTTTCCCATTTTAGATGTGTCAAACTGACCCTCGGGAAGAAGATTTTCAAATGATATCAATAGTCTCCATGGCTTCGTAGACATCGGAAATTATACGACGTCACTCCTTTGGGAGCCCGTGGTCAGTAGATTATTC
The DNA here is from genome assembly GCA_034231615.1 of Meghimatium bilineatum. Lineage (NCBI taxonomy): Eukaryota > Metazoa > Mollusca > Gastropoda > Stylommatophora > Philomycidae > Meghimatium > Meghimatium bilineatum. The sequence continues at coordinate 15,112,045 of CM067316.1, read as the reverse complement.
TTGGTGTAACTTTTGTTCTGACAATAGATGTAGTGAATCGGTGAGAATTGAATCTTTTTCTTTCTCGTGGTTCCAGCTTGGAAAGTTCATGCTGGGGGGAAATTACATTTTTTGTCACGAAAAGGAAAGAGTACCAGATAATGATGGAGAGAACCATGACCGTCTGCTTTATAGAAGACCTCTGTACAGAAAGTAAACAAACCACATTCGTTACGTTTTTGATTTTTGCAGTTTTTTTAATGGTCGCTATTTATATACTTGGAATCGCTGTAACTATTTTTGACAAGAGATTCTAAGTATATATTAGTGACCAATGAAAATCGCGACAAAATCAATAACGCAACGAATGAAGGTTTGTTTAAATTCTGTACAGATGTCTTCAAAATACCAGACGGTCATGGGAGATCAATGGCACGGGGATTAATGTCAAGATGAGGCTGAGTGTTGGTGATGCAGAATGATTAGAAGGAAAAGTATTGCAGAAATAGTTCATCAAAATCTAGTGATGTCTATTGAGAAGAAATAGTTCATCAAAATCTAGTGATGTCTATTGAGAAGAAATAGTTCATCAAAATCTAGTGATGTCTATTGAGAAGAAATAGTTCATCAAAATCTAGTGATGTCTATTGAGAAGAAATAGTTCATCAAAATCTAGTGATGTCTATTGAGAAGAAATAGTTCATCACAATCTAGTGATGTCTATTGAGAAGAAATAGTTCATCAAAATCTAGTGATGTCTATTGAGAAGAAATAGTTCATCAAAATCTAGTGATGTCTATTGAGAAGAAATAGTTCATCACAATCTAGTGATGTCTATTGAGAAGAAATAGTTCATCAAAATCTAGTGATGTCTATTGAGAAGAAATAGTTCATCAAAATCTAGTGATGTCTATTGAGAAGAAATAGTAGCAGGTCTATTGTTTATCACCAGGTGAATGATGGTTGATCGTATTCACACTTGCCGTTAAGCATATAGGTGGGAGCTTAAGCTTTCGTTCCAAGACAAGATGTGTCGCCGTGCCTGCATGTAGTCCATGTCTGTGCAAGGCTTTCTGGATGTTTTCTATACCTTTGTTCTTACGGCCGGATATTCTTTTGTTATATGCTCTTATTGGTATTTGGTTTGGGTTCATCCTCAGAAATTGACCGAACCATTTTACTTGCTGTCTTTCAATATGATCAATAAATAATATTATACCAAATCTTTTCCTCATTTCTTCATTTCTTATTTTATCTAGTTCAGTAACCATTGCAGCTGTTCTCAGACACTTCATTTCACATGTGATGATTTTTCTCAGCTGCGAAGCTGTTAAAGACCATGTTTGACATTGGTAACACAGTGTTGGTATAAAAATTGTGTATATTATGTGTTTTGATTTCCGTCTTGATCTTTGGGTGAAGAAGTAATGGTGAAAGTTGGTAGGTCATTGTGTTTGCTTTCTGGCACCTTGTTTCTATTTCTCTGTCTAGTCTTCCATTTTCGGGAAACAATTCTACCTAGATATTTAAATTCTTTCGCCTGTTTCACTTTCGTGTTATCTATAGTTATATATCCATTAGCTTTGCACAATCCACTGATTTTCATAATTTGTTTTTTGTACTTTAATTTTCATGTTATACTTCTGACATGCTAATGGCAATGCATTGATGTGATTTTGCAAATTTTCCTCATCTTGTATATTAGACTTTTATCATCGGCAAATAGTAGTTCGTTGATTTTATTATTATGTTCCTCATCAGGAACAGGTGAATGTAGTATTGGCTACTTGAGAAGAAATAGTAGCAGTGAATTTAGTGATGTTTATTGAGAAGTAGAGTAACAGGTGAATGTAGTGTAAATAATGTGCTACACTTAAGTGAAGAATTGACGTTGAATATTATTGTAACAGTGCAATAGAAAAATTGACATTGGAGAGTATGATAGCAGTAAGATTGGAGAATTGACATTGGAGAGTATGATAGCAGTAAGAATGGAGAATTGACATTGGAGAGTATGATAGCAGTAAGAATGGAGAATTGACATTGGAGAGTATGATAGCAGTATAAATGGAGAATTGACACTGGAGAGCATGATAGCAGTAAGATTGGAGAATTGACATTGGAGAGTATGATAGCAGTAAGATTGGAGAATTGACATTGGAGAGTATGATAGCAGTAAGAATGGAGAATTTACTTTAAGGATAATGATTAGTTAGTTATTTAGTCGTTATACCATCGTCATTGCACTCTGGACAAGTCCATAGGTGCTCAGATCTTTCCTTGAGTGTATCCGTTATTACACGTTGACTGACAGTCCCAGTACGTTGTTGATTGACCATCATTCTTTTTCGCCCACGAAAACTCTCCTTTCTAGCGACACCACATTTCATACCAATCCCCTTTATTCTAATCATGGCACAAGAGTCATCGTCACTTGTACAGTGAAATTATATAAGTGGCTAATTGGTATGAAAAAAACTGCTACAAACTCAAACGTAGAATGAACACTGCAAAATATGGTTAGCTGCTAAATGAAGAGCAATGTAATAGAATAAGACATGTTGACAGACATTGTTAACATATATAGAATAAGACATGTTGACAGACATTGTTAACATATATAGAATAAGACATGTTGACAGACATTGTTAACATATAAAGAATAAGACATGTTGACAGACATTGTTAACATATAAAGAATAAGACATGTTGACAGACATTGTTAACATATATAGAATAAGACATATTGACAGACATTGTTAACATATATAGAATAAGACACGTTGACAGACATTGTTAACATATATAGAATAAGACATGTTGACAGACATTGTTAACATATAAAGAATAAGACATGTTGACATATATAGAATAAGACATGTTAACAGACATTGTTAACATATATAGAATAAGACATGTTGACAGACATTGTTAACATATAAAGAATAAGACATGTTGACAGACATTGTTAACATATAAAGAATAAGACATGTTGACAGACATTGTTAACATATATAGAATAAGACATGTTGACAGACATTGTTAACATATAAAGAATAAGACATGTTGACAGACATTGTTAACATATAAAGAATAAGACATGTTGACAGACATTGTTAACATATATAGAATAAGACATATTGACAGACATTGTTAACATATATAGAATAAGACACGTTGACAGACATTGTTAACATATATAGAATAAGACATGTTGACAGACATTGTTAACATATAAAGAATAAGACATGTTGACATATATAGAATAAGACATGTTAACAGACATTGTTAACATATACAGAATAAGACATGTTGACAGACATTGTTAACATATAAAGAATAAGACATGTTGACAGACATTGTTAACATATAAAGAATAAGACATATTGACAGACATTGTTAACATATATAGAATAAGACATGTTGACAGACATTGTTAACATATATAGAATAAGACATGTTGACAGACATTGTTAACATATATAGAATAATACATGTTGACAGACATTGTTAACATATATAGAGTAATACATGTTGGCAGACATTGTTAACATATATAGAATAATACATGTTGGCAGACATTGTTAACATATATAGAATAAGACATGTTGGCAGACATTGTTAACATATATAGAATAAGACATGTTGACAGACATTGTTAACATATATAGAATAAGACATGTTGACAGACATTGTTAACATATATAGAATAAGACATGTTGACAGACATTGTTAACATATATAGAATAAGACATGTTGACAGACATTGTTAACATATATAGAATAAGACATGTTGACAGACATTGTTAACATATATAGAATAAGACATGTTGGCAGAAATTGTTAACATATATAGAATAAGACATATTGACAGACATTGTTAACATCTGTAGAATAAGACATGTTTATATGCACCAATACTGTTTAAAATAATAAGACAAATTTGAAGGCATTTCAGAAATCTCAAAGAATAAGACAGGTTGACAGACACTGATATTATCTGAAATAATACTGTGCATTGACAGACAACGATGGCATATACAATAATAAGACAGGTTGACAGAAATATCATTTAGAAGAATAACAATAATTGAATAAAAAATCTAGATAAATAGACTGGGATATGAATATAATGAAATTAATTTACAAACATATTTTGTCATTTATAGCTTTAAGCAACAAAGGGATACAACCAAGAATACGATACGGAACAAGGGGCAACAATTAAGAATGCTAACAAGTAGACTTATTATAACTGAGAGCCGCCCTGGCTGTGTGCGCACGTTGCACATACACCAAATTGTATCGTACGAGTAGTAGATCTTCATAAGATGACATAGACTGCACAATGTCACGGACTGGAGTATTCCTTTAGCTTTTAGTAGAGACATTCACTTCATAGCTGTCTTTTTTGCATGTGAAGGAGCACACAACATACATGAACATCCTGTGTGAAGGAGCACACAACATACATGAACATCCTGTGTGAAGGAGCACACAACATACATGAACATCCTGTGTGAAGGAGCATACAACATACATGAACATCCTGTGTGAAGGAGCACACAACATACATGAACATCCTGTGTGAAGGAGCACACAACATACATGAACATCCTGTGTGAAGGAGCATACAACATACATGGACATCCTGTGTGAAGGAGCACACAACATACATGGACATCCTGTGTGAAGGAGCACACAACATACATGAACATCCTGTGTGAAGGAGCATACAACATACATGAACATCCTGTGTGAAGGAGCATACAACATACATGAACATCCTGTGTGAAGGAGCACACAACATACATGGACATCCTGTGTGAAGGAGCACACAACATACATGAACATCCTGTGTGAAGGAGCACACAACATACATGGACATCCTGTGTGAAGGAGCATACAACATCCATAGACATCACTTCTGTGTGAAGCGACAAATCACATTATATGGATATCTTTGACGTTAAAATTTCACACTGTTACACGTTGAAAATTAATTAAGCGGATTTCTGAGCACTCATCGGCGTGTCCAGTGTGAAATCTGAACACCCAGTGTCAGTTCCGTATGAGATCTGAGCAACCATTAATATGTTCGGTATGAGATTTGAGCAACCATTAATATGTCCGGTATGAGATTTGAACAACCATTAACATGTCCGGTATGAGATTTGAACAACCGTTAACATATCCGGTATGAGATTTGAACAACCGTTAACATATCCGGTATGAGATCTGAGCAACCGTTAACATGTTCGGTATGAGATCTGAGCAACAGTTAACATGTCCGGTATGAGATCTGAGCAACCGTTAACATGTCCGGTATGAGATCTGAGCAACCGTTAACATGTTCGGTATGAGATTTGAGCAACCGTTAACATGTTCGGTATGAGATTTGAGGAACCGTTAACATGTTCGGTATGAGATCTGAGCTGGCGCGAAAACGATTACAAACATACCACTTTACGTCTGTATACTATTGAATAGGCCTTTACTGTCAGATCAAAAGGGAGAACAGTACAAGAAACCAGTGGGGCATTTACCGCAACAATGAGCAGTCTAACCATGGAAGTATTCGCCGTAACGCAGGAACTTTACGGGCTGGAATCTCAAGCCTATTCCCATGCATGCATACTAAGTGACTCACTGAATATGATTCAGAAAATCAAAACATGTGATGTACGTAGGGAATGGGCGGAGTCATTGGAGAGATCTCAATTGCGGGTATCACTACGAAAACTTACGCTTATCTGTGTCCCCGGACATGCGGGTGTGCAGGGAAACGAACGGGATGACAAATTAGCTAGTCTCGCCACCACAACAAAGGGTCAGCCTATGGACAGAGCAGACATACTCACTGCTCTTCGTGAGTCCTCACGATATGAGGATTTTGAGATGAATAAACATGAATCAATATCAAGAATGCAAGAATTGGGAGTGAGGATGGGCATGGCCAAAAGAGAACCCCCTGACAAAGATTTCAAAAAGAGTAGTGAACCAACAAAGAACCGGAACCATCAGCCGTTATACCATGACAGATATACTGAAGCGGAGATCGGAGCACATATGGACGTGTCCGGTGTGAAGAGGATAATTAACATACCTAATACCTAATACTATTGGATGGTTAATGGAAATAAGAGCTGGGCAATTATAGGAGTGTCCCGTGTGCCTGAAAACTAGTTTCTAATAAAGATTCAAAATTCAACAATAGTCGTGATAAAAAAAATCACTGGAAATATAGAGCTTTAGATATCTATTATGGCTTGAATTGGCCAACACGACACATGATGATGATCTTGTATCTAGAGATAATGGATTATATTCTCCAAGAGTGGATATTGTGGAAAAGAAAACATAGAAAGGATAAGGGATTAAGTTCTCCAAGAGTGGATATTTTGGAAAATAAAACATAGAAGGGATAAGGGATTAAGTTCTTCAATAGTGGATGCTGTGGAAAAAAAACATAGAAGGGATAAGAGATTAAGTTCTCCAAGAGTGGATATTGTGGAGAAGAAAACAGAAGGGATAAGGGATTAAGTTCTCCAAGAGTGGATATTGTGGAGAAGAAAACAGAAGTGATAAGGGATTCTCCAAGAGTGGATATTGTGGAGAAGAAAACATAAGGGATAACGTATTAAGTTCTCCAACAGTGGATGTGGTAGAGAAGAAAACATGGAACACTGGAATTAGAAAACTGAATCACGTAAGCATGCCGCCTGAAAAGATGGACGATAGACATGACAGATAAATACACAATTCTATCGTTGAAAATCAGGCTAGTTTATGAATATTTATTAAAATAATCAGCATCCTTTGTGCTATATTTGCCGGATCAATCCACTTCTCACGATACGCCAGCCAATTGCAGAGGTTCCAGCAATGTTTCAGTAGAAATTTTTAGTAAAGACAAAATAACTTACAAATATTCTTGGAACCAGATACATTTAGCAGTAGAAAATGTCAGAAAATATTGCGCGCGGTGCTAAACCACCGCTTAAAAAAAAAATAAAATACCTTTTTTACCTGGTTATTTTTTTTAATGGAGAATGCAAATTTAATTTGGCATGTCAACTAAATTGTTTTGCATATGTACAAGTATTGAAAACCGCTGGCCTCAGTTTATTGGCATTTTTTCCCAAGAGTCTGCAAAGCTGAGTGAGAATCAGCCACACATATTTGGTATGCAGGGGCAGATAACTGCTAGCAATATTTTATATTCTTACGACCGTTAAAACTAATTGGTGGTTTCCCCCCTTGCCCTAACACTTACACTCACACTGAGGCTGAATATGAACCTAGACCAGTGTTTCCCAACTTTTTTTTACCCATACCCCAACTAAGTCTTTCTAAAATTCTGATGTTCACCCCCCCCCCCCCATGAAACATATACATATTTTGTTATATTAAAAAATTGAGTTATTCCTAAATAAACCCTAATTACAAATTGATCTAATTGCCCCCCTCTCCCCGAACATTCAAATTGCCCCTCTGTGGGACGTGGGTCCTACGTTGGGAAACACTGATTTAGACTGACATATTCAAACCGATACTAAGAATTTTGGCGCCATGGGCACAAACAGGGTTCTCTATTAAACTATGTCGTGAGCTCTTGACTACAAACACTCAGATAGACAGATAGACGGGGGGGGGGCAGGGAGGGGAGAGAGAATGGCAAAATGCAATCATCATCTAGCACCCTGTTTGTGGGCAAACCCCGACTCCCACATTGTTATCATAAAGTTACGAGGGAATTTTCTTTTGTTTTAGGCAAAACAAGCACATCTCGCTATTGGTCGAGATAAAACAACATGGTCGTTGTTGCAGTCTGCACTTGGACGTGTTTTGAAATACCTCAATCAGTTTTTGAATCCTTTATTGATCATAATATAATCAATCTGGTTGTGAGTCTCATTATCTGATATTCTCCATGTCCATAGTCTTAGTCGTTACTTCTGGCTCAGTCCACTAATATCTCATCTCTTTCATTTCTGGTGCCTAAACCAAATCTACCAGTGGCATCAATATCTTTCTCTTTACCCACCTTGTTCAAATCTTCCATCACAATGTTTACCTCGTGATGCTTGTACCGTCTCATAGCTAAATCTTTGTAGAATTGCGGTATGTATAACTAGACACACACACACACACATACCATAACTAGATGTGCACATATATCATAACTAGACGCACACACACATCTTAACTAGACGCACACACACATCTTAACTAGACGCACACACATATCTTAACTAGACGCACACACATACGGTAACTAGACGCACGCACACACCATAACTAGACGCATACACACACCTTAACTAGACGCACACACATACCGCAACTAGACGCACACAAACCGTAACTAGACGCACAAACATATGTGTACACAAATGGTACATACATACCATAACTACAGACACACATATCATCTGTAACTAAAATAGTCACACTCGAGCGCACGCACACACACACACACACACACACACACACACACACACACCCATTACAGCAGTTACTATTATAAATAAAAATTAATTCATATAAATGTAACAATCGCCAGATATATATCCCCATTCCCACGCATATGATACAAATACCAGTTACAAAGACAGACGACACTCGTCTACCTCAGTCCCACACACACATAAATATGTGAAGATAATAATACATACATCATCTAGACCAGGGGTGGGCTAAATACGGACCGGAGACCAAATTTGACCTATAAAGAAATTTTTAAAAGATTCATGTAAAAGATGGATCACAGAAAACAAAGAAGCCACTGGAACAAGCTTACAAACAGAACACAGGAAGGCCATCTCCAGAGAACCTTTCTACCCCTGACGCCGCAAGGCAAACAAGGGATAACTCGTATAGATAGATAGCAATTTTTGGTCTGGCAAACCAGGCTGATTCATATGATTCAAAGATAATATTACCTGATATTTTGGAAGACTAGGAGAAACTTGCTGGTCTCATCTCTCGCGACCATCACTTAATCCATCCCACCAACCCAAAATGATTGCCCACCTCGGATCTAGACATATATTCGAATCTTGACACGCGTATTAACGACTCGCGAACAGACATAACAATCCCACACCACTCGTCAATATCAACACAAAGTAACAGCTACATACCCTTGCATATGCGCTGGACACACTGCTCAAAACATATTTCAGAGCGCGCGTAAAATTAACAATACGATCAAATGACAAGAAACATGTATGGAACAACTTACAACCGATAAATCCATCGTGTCGGAATATTAAAGCACAACCGGAGACCAGGGGTCGATAGTTCAGTGGCTCTGAGAGAATTTATTGTTCGGGTCGAGAAGAATTCTTCCGGTCTTTACGTTCGATACTAGAAAATATGACCGTACAAACCGGTTAGACAAATATGGAACGTTACACATATATTCGCATATACAAATGTTTAGAACGAGTGATGCATTGATTTTCGTTTCATAGTTCCGTCTAAGAACTAAAAGTCTTTCAAAATGGGACAATACACTTTAGCTAATTTTAGCAGTACTCACAAGCGAATGGTTGAGAACGCTTTCTTTAGGTTATCTTTTTTGATACTCCTCTGCCTTACTTTTAATAATTTCTGCTGGTCTGCTGGTTGTAGTACGTAGAAAGGAATGTGTTGCATGATGGTATCAAGCTGGGATATCGGCACTTTCGGCCTGCCACATCCGACTGCATGGATTTTATGTAACTGATTTTCTGGATGAGATTGAAACTCTACCCCTAAACCTCCCTTAGTTGTTTCTTACGACATACATGACAAGTCACATTGTTGTACAATTTGCTTCCCTGTTAGGACGGCAATACAGTGGGTGGGGGGAGCACTGCTCAATGCGATCACAACATCCGTCCTGATGCAAAAATAGGCAAGTAGTGACGCCAAAACCATGAAAAATGGCATCTTTAAAGATAATACAACTGTCTTCATTTTATTAGGGCCTTCCAAATGTTCACACAAGTTGGCTGACTTTTCATTGAGCCGCCGTCCGTACGTTGCCGTAGCACTAACGGGGAGATAAGAATAGCAACATAGTTTACCCCGCCCCCCATGCATGTCGCAAGAGGCGACCAAGGAGGTTATGAGGTAAAATCGGTTGTCCCATTCCATATAGGGTCAAAGTTACCATAAAGCGTCGCTGAAGTTGAATGTGTCAGGCCGACATGCGCAGATAGCCCAGCAAAGATGTAAATCATAACACAGTATATTATGTTCTCAGGACTACATTCTGCTAAATTGCTGGAGTTTGAGAACGAATGCAAAAGAATAAGAAAATTGACCGTGGTTTTAATTTGTGGAAAACCAAATACATGCAAAGTGACCAATTAAAAAACTGCATCCTGTGCATCGGCCAAGAGTAATGGCGTTTCTACTGTCATGTCGTATATACATTGACATCTTGTCAAAAACAGTATTTGAGAACACTATAAGATAGTAATGGTGGAAGGTCATATTTAGCTTTGTCATGAGAACGTGAACAGTTCCGTTCTTACTAGTCGTATTATGTTGTGAATGTGTTCTTAATATTTTATTTTAAATAATCATTCGGGCAACACATCTATTTATGTGTGTATCCTGTGTGTATATCCAACTGTGTGTATTGTATGTATCCAAAATTTCGCCATTCTTCTGTCGTGTTTCGCTTGTTGGATTTCAGTTTTCCTGCAGTTATTAGTTAGTTAGTTTGTTCCTTTCGTGCCACAAGCGACACATATGGCAGAGGTTTTGGTTCTCCATATTATGCGGTGCAGCTTTAGTTCCTGGATGGTCTTACAGCCTATTAATTTCCCTTCTTTAAGAATGGTGTTTTTAAGGGCTGTTTTAGGTCTTCCTCTTTTTCTTTTACCCTCAGGTGACCACATAAGGGCTTGTTGATTTATTCTGTTTACATCTAGTCGTAAAACGTGACCAAAGTTTTTCCATTTTCGTTTTCTTATGCAGTTATTACTTATTAGAAAATAGTGACCAACACATATTTGAGTAGACAACGAAATAGCTAGTTTATGGAAATGGAAAGGTAGGCATACCGACATAGTATATATGTATACCCGTATGATCTTGTTGATAATAATTAAGCGAAAAGTTAGCGTGTTGAGCAGTATTTCCCAGGAATGTATCTTTTTACCTGATCAGGTTACAGCGGCAGAACATTTGTGTTTGCGTCTTTCTATTTTGTCTTTATTCTTTAAAAATATTTTTGAAATTCATTTTTCTCTACACGATTCCGTTAATCTGCGCAGAGTTTGTTTCCATGCAGTTCCCTCAATGGCAAGCAGGCAAAGCGTGGAACAGGGCAATGAAGTTTTTACTAATCATTGGAAACACAGTTAACACACAAATCGACGCTTCGACCAAACAGCCTTAATCAAGACTACAAAAACAATGAT